>OZ010578.1:77729042-77754042 GCA_963932145.1 Acanthosepion lycidas
AAAAATCAGTTTTTCTTTTATTTTTCAGCTTCAAGGTTGTATTTTCTTCCAGCCAAGTTGGACTCAAAACCGGCACTGAAGAATTATCTATGAAACAAAAAAAAAAAAAAAAGAAAATCATCGAAATCTGATGAAAACGGTGGAAACGCATAAACAACATCCGATCACACACACACAGATACATACACACACATTTTGAGAATTATAGATATAGATGATCTATTGTAGGTTTTGATATAAACTTATTTCTTTAAGGTAGGACATTATATTGACGATTTCAGTATTCTCAAATAGTGTTATCATTTTGGTTTCTTTGTAGTATTACAGGTGCTAAGTGAGTACATTCAGTTAAAATGTGTTTCCCCATGAGTGCAGCTTGGCATATTGTAGATTGTGATCATTTTTTGTTGAATTTTTAACAAAAAATTTCCCAAGGGTATTTGCGCGTAAGTGAATATAACGAACCCAACTGGAATTGGAACTCTGCTCTCCGATAACCAATTCCGAACCATTATTCATTACACCACCTGCACGTGCAACCCCAAGCAATCACCCATCACCCAAGGTCGACATTGCTTAACTTCGGTGATCGTGATATGGCTGTAAGCCAGAACTGAGTGAAATAAGCTTACGGTTGTGTAAGAAAAGTAAAAGCAGCGGAGTTAGCTGTTGGTTCCTCTTCTCAAAATGAAGATAGATTGAATAATACGCATTTGATTTCTATAGAATGAAGAGAGATTGAATTATGGAAATAAAGCATAGTTCAAATGAAGCGATCGACGAATTTGTCAAAAAGAAACGAACAACTAAATTAAAATAAATATATTATAAAAATTTTAGATATGTCATTATTTGTTGCTTTTATTATTTGCTCGGCTCTCTCTCATCACCATTAACGGGAGCACTTCGACGTGGTGTAATGGTTAGCAAGCTTGTTTTGCGAGAACAATTATGATTGAATGGGTCCCCATACATTTGGACTTGTGCCACATGTAAGCTACGCTTAGAAAATCATTTTGGACGCCGGTGTGGTGTAATGGTTAGCAAACTTGTCTTGTGAGAACAATTACGACTGAACAGTGAATTCGATCCTCACTGGGCACCATATGCTTTCGGCCTTGTGCCACGCCTAAGCTACGCTTAGAAAATCACCAAAACCATTAATGATGTTCATGGACTGCATTCCTCGGTTTCAAAGTCCACATTCACCACTGGTTACCAACTAGGTAAGATCAGAATCATGAGAGTCATACCCGCTTCTGCATCAGAGTCATACCCGCTTCTGCATCAGAGTCATACCCGCTTCTGCATCAGAGTCATACCCGCTTCTGCATCAGAGTATTTATTATTATTGTTGTTGCGTTTTGCCTTTGCTTTGTGTAGTACAGGTTGTCTGAAACTTCAGGAAACAAGTTTTTTTTTTGTGTGTCAGAAGATGCACATAGATGGGGTGCCACGCAACCAGGCATAAAAATATAATTGTGGTCGCTGAATGGAATGAAATCTACGAAAGTAGGATTTTTTGCAATTCCTATATTTGAGGGTTTCCAGGAATTCGTTCCATATGTATATTTACTTCTTTTGATATAATTTCCAAAGACCCAATGACAACAAGTAATGTTGCTAGCTTGAGATGGCACGCTCTACTGATTTATAAGTTGATGTTACTGTATTTAATTACTTTCTCAAATTTATGATGATGATGATGATAATAATAATAATAATGCTTGCTAACTAGAAATTACCAAACGCACTTACAAAAAAATTATGTTAACTCGAAAGGCAGATTCTGTGATAAATATCCAGAAACAACTGACCATCTTGTATCAGGTTGCACAGTGTTAGCACCAAATGAATATAAAACTCAAAAGTAGAGTAGAGTGGGCCAATATCTGCACTGGAAAATATGCCACTTTTACGGGAAGGAAACTGCAAGAAACTGGTATGAGATAGAACCTGTAACAATTTCATTGGGCACAAACAGAAAAATCAAAGCTAATCGCCTAGATTTCGTAATCAAAGATCATAACAACAGAATGTGCTTTCTTATTGAAAATTATCGAGAAATTGCCCAAATACAAGGACCTAAAGATCGATGTGGGGAATGAAAACTGAGACCGTGCCAACAGTGATCGGAACTCTGAGCCTCTTGATAAACGGAATCGACAGTTTTACTAACAGTTTCCCAGGTAACATACAAGTGGCCCAGGAGATTGCTCTACTAGGAACATCCCATATACTAAGAAAAGCGCTATCAATTACATGAAAATTCTCTTTTAGGTCGTAAGGCCAATAGTTTGAACCCGGCTCTACAGGATACAAAGCAGGAAACAACATACCCAAATAATAATAATAATAATAATAATAATAATAATAATAATAATAATAATAATTATTATTATTATTATGGTTTCACACCAGAGGTTTTTAGTAGCTTACACTGGAAATTAAGTGACACTAAATTTTAACAATATTACAGCACCCACCTCAGTATTTTTGCTGAGTTAAGCGATAAAGTTGTCTCGGTGATTTCAATTCTTCCTGAGTTTTACATTTCTAACAATCTTTTTGTAAGAATTTTCAGAACAATGTTAATAATTCTAATAGTGAGGAATACGGAGAGGCGCCGAATATTTCTTGGTCGAGCCAAGAAGCCGTTACTTCCTAAATTCTAAGGTTTAGCAATTTAGGAGGAGGTACAAACCGATAGCTTTTCATTACCTCCCAATACATCTGCATCTTCCATATTTCATTTTTTGTAATTCCCGCGCAAATATTTTATCAGTTTATAAAGGGTTTTCATTTTGGTTTATAATCTGTTTAAATACAAATGACATCTGTTTAAATACAAATGACATCTGTTTAAATACAAATGACATCTGTTTAAATACAAATGACATCTGTTTAATTTTTTTTGTTTATGATGTCAAGATTTGGTTTATTGCCAAGCTTAGGATGATTTAAATTTCAAATAAAATTATATCTTCACTATTACATCCATTAGGTTCTGATATGTTTTTCCACTACATATCTACGTGAGTAAGATCCAGTTATTTGCAGCATTTCCAGTGCGTCTCTCCGGAATCTATCTTACGTATCTATAAGTCTACCATTCGTCCATACTTGGAGTATGGCTGCCACATATGTTCTAGTGCTCCTGCTATTTACCTAGAACTCCTTGATAAAATCCAAAGAAGAATCTGGAATATTACTGGCCCTGACCTAATGTCTCGGCTTCAGTCTTTTTTCCACTGCCGTAAAGTTGTCTCCAGGTGCCTTTTCTATAAATAATTTTGTATTAATTGTTCGGATGTGCTCTTGTGTTTTTTTTTTTGTTTCTTTTTTTTTCTGTTTTTTTTTTTTTTTTTTTTTTTTATTACTAACACTGTTTTATTTGGTTTCTTGTAAATAGTTTTGTTTTCATATTGTAAATACTCATTGGGGTTAGTTTTTTTAAATTGTTGTTTTATTCCCCTACCCCACAGACAATGAATTCTACACATGGGGACTAGTTAGATTTTTCATAGAGACCATGAGGTATTATGGTGAATGTAGTAAGAAAGGTAAGTAAGAAGGAATATTGTGGTATGTTTGAGTCAGTGTTTGTGGCTAGCTAAGTTTAAAGTTAAGACAGATGAAGACCATCCTTTTCTCCATTCCCTATTTTGGCCCTGTGCCACATTTTGTAAATATTTACAAATAAATATCGCTCTTTGTTTTGGTGCCTAGGCTTTAAGAATATATGCGTAGTAATAGGCTGGCAACGAGGTCTCATCGATATACAGTTGAGTTGGCGAGATGTTCTATGCTAACAGTTTCTTTTCTCACACTTCCGGCTCCATGCTTTCCAGCCAACTTTAAACTTAAAAAAATTAAATGCAATGTCAATCGCTTTTTACTGTCCTCATGAATATACTTTTTCTGTACCCGCTCCTTATTAATATTTCTGTTTTCGAATTATTCCCCACCCAGTAACCACTTGTGTCTTAGTAGCTTTAACGCTGTGCTTGGCGTGAACTTGATTAAAAAAAATATAATGGTTAAAACTATTGCTTGAACCTATACTTTATATTATTTTGATGGTTTTAATTTGTCATTTCTACTCCTTAAGCCAAAAGTTTTCAATGAATTATAAATATCTCCTGTAATTTATTTCGCTCATATTTTCTAAATCAAAGGCAGGCACGTTATAGGTCTGTAATCACTTGAATGTTTGCTCTTTTTCCAGTCATTGTTTTGCATTATGGAAACTTTTGTTCTTCATTCAAGGATGCATTCATTTATCAGGCTTTCGTTCAATTTGTGTGTAGTTTTTAATATACAGATATAGATCTTTTGAGACTGAAATCACAGTCTATCTTATACTGACACACACACACACACACTCTCTCTCTCTGTGTATATATATATATATATATATATATATATATATATATCCATCTTCATGTAGCTAAGTATGTTTTATAGATTATGCTTGATAAAGTACGTCACAACAATTTTTAGAACATTTAGGTAAACTTGATATATTTGAGAAGGGTATTAGAATAATCCAGAACTTATAGGGTCTGAATACGGATAGTATATGAATTCAGTAAATATACAATAATAGAGAGATATGTAAGACAAGGATGTATCTTCTTACCGGATATATTCAACCTTTACAGTAAGGTCATTCTGAGAATTAGAATTCCTACATGAATTCATTATTAACGGCCACTATGTTAACAGCATTAAATATAGAGATGACATAGTGTTGATAGCAGACGCAGAAAAAAAAAACTACTCCAGAAATTAGTAAAAGAAAGCAATAAGAAAGGACTAAACGTCAATTGTTAAAAGACAGGACATATTGTTGTCAGCAAAAAGAAGAGTCCAATATGCAAATTATAAATTGGAAATGCCAAAATCAAGCAAGTACCAAAATTTAAACGTCTACGAAATGTTTTAACAGCGGACGGGAAACGGAACATCGAAATCCGAAGGCGCATTGAGATAGCAAAAGATGTCTCCCAAAATCTAAGCAAACTATTAAGAAACAGGAAAACTAGTTAGAAACAAAAGTACTTAACTGTTATGTAATATCAGTCCTCCTATATGTCAGTGAATGCTGGGCAATCTTCTCACAGCGGAAGAAGAGACTTAAGGTAACAGAACTTTGGTTCTACAGAAAGATGCTGAGAATACTATGTATTGAATATATGAGCGATGCCGAAGTTTTAGAGAAAAATGAAATAAAAAGGACACTTAAGAATAACACCAGAAAGAGACATATGAAATTTATTGAAAAGCAAGAAGGACAGAAGAAAGCACAGCAAAACCAGCCTAACGGGCCTATGTAAATAGTTGACAGAATAAGATTAGGAGAATTAGCGAAAAGACAAAATTTACTAAGAGCTACAAAAGACAGGAAATTGTGGAGAACCATGATCGCACACGTCCAGAAGAAGAAGAAGAAGGAATTATGCTGTTGTTTTGCGTTCATTTTTTTAACTCCTTTGTTTCAGTTTCCTAAATTTGCTCTTTTTGTAAGTTTTTCAATTAATTGTCTGCAAAATGACTTTAGTTAATATAGAATATCCTATTGTTATTATTATTATTATTTCTGTTGTTGTTGTTGTATTTTGTTTCAGTTGCTTGGGTTCTTCGAATTTGCCATCGTCATGTGACCGTCTACACGTTGCTTGAATCAGTCAAGATAAAGTTCAGTCAGTCAGTTATGTGCCATGCGTGGTACACGCTTAGGCGATCATGTATCTTTCGATACATGACTGACGAGGCAGAGTTTTTTTTCCCGCAATAGATTGCCATTTCTTTCCGTGGTAGACCAGTTGCCATTCAAGGCTATAGAACCCAGTCTGTCCTACTATTTACCCATAGTTGGCGGGAGAAGAAGAGGATTCATACCTTTCCCAAGCACGTAAGTGAATGTAATGGATTCGACTGGAATTCGAACTCAGATCTCCGATTCCTCAATCTGAGCCGCTATCCATTACTTCACTGCGAATTCTATTTGTTCATTTAGCGTCTTCAGATTATGATTTTTTTTTCCTTTCCAGTAGATTTTTCTGAATAATCATGGCTTTTGAAATAACAACGGCATGAAAATTTAATTGCAAACTTCCACAATGAAATCTGTTTCCATTCCAAGTTGCCAGAGAGCGATTGTGGTAATGATAATAATAGCCGTTTCTTTATAAGGAAACATTTGGCGTTCATTGACGGAGCAACCAGTACTATTGTCGGTTGAAATTTATAAAATCTTTCCCTTAAAACAGTTTTTCAAGTAAATAGGTTTCTCAAGTCCAGTAGCTGGTATTGCTCTTTCCAGTATTTTAAAAAATATTTCACCTCAAGCAAAACGATAATGTCACTTAGATGCACGGGGTTACTAGGTGTGAAAGAGAATGAGAAGACTTTAGTAAGGAGAAAGAACAATAAAAGAACATGTTTCAGGAAGACAGAAGATGGCGATTGGCAAAGTTTCTCTCCTGTGTTGATAGCGATTTCCTTCCTAAAATTTTATTTGAAGTAGTGTGTAATGTCAACATCTTTATTATGTTATTATTTATTCTTCAAATTACATGTGCTATCCATTTTAGCTGTTGCTGCAACCGAAAGTTCTCAAGTGATGTGCTTTCTGTTATTTGATACAGTTCTTTGTTTGTGATTCTGTAGCGCCAGTCCACGAGATTCAATGAAGACATTTAGGCTTCATTCTTATTTGAATTACACGTTATTGCTGCTGTTAGAAGTTCTCATATGCGGAATGATTTCAATGATTCATTTTTGAGAAATAATACAAAAAAAATGTTATCCATAAGCTTTTTATCAACCTAGTAATTATCAGCAGCAATAAGAAATCGTTTCCTTTTTACCTTTTTTACGGTGTCATCAAATATTTTCTCGCCAGGGAAAAAGTTTTCTATTCGGAGTTTTTTTTAGTAAACAGTGTTTTTTTTTCTTTTCGTTCATCATATCGGTCTTATATTTCGTTACTAGCCAAATCTTATGTAATAGAATATTAATACAGAGAAAATATATTAACACATAGGCTTATCGAAGAACAATTATTACGTTCAAAAATGTAACTCTGCCTCAAGAAGGATTTGAATTAACCCAAAATGGCTGACTATTGTAAATATTTAATTATACATCATTCGATAACTGCCATTGAATATTGCTTCGATTCACTAGTGTACAAGGTCAAACAGGTTTATCTACAAGACTCAACATATTATGCTGCATGTTTTTTAACAACAACAAAAAAAAAAAGAAGTTATTTACATTATTTACTATTCTCCTCATTTTTGTTGTTATTATTACAAGGTTTCGACTGTTTGTGCCGAGAGACACATTTTCTTTAATGTGCTCTCGACAGCGATCGAACTTGTATTTCATTTTAATGTGAGAAACCACTTTCAAGCCGAACGTGGTTTGTCATTAAGCTACGAGAAATATGGAATACAGGTTTCTTTCATATATATATATATATATATATATATATATATATATATATATATATATATATATATATATATATATATATATATATATATATATATATATATATATATATATATATAGATCGATAGAGAGAGAGAGAGAGATAGAGAGAGAGAGAGATAGAGGGAGAGAGAGCGGAAGATATATATATATTTAGAACTGATAGATATTATGCAAAGCAGGAATTCTTCTCAAACGCCAAATGTCACTTTGATGGTAATTAAGAAATAATGTCGGATTAAAAATTGCATTAATTAGTTAAAAAATGAAATGTATATTTAGTAGTTGCAATTCGGTTTGTGCTTTTATTTCTTTTTTATATATCGAAACTACGAATAAAATTTGACACGTAACAAATACAGAAGCTGAACTTAGAGCCTATTTAATGAATCACGCTTTATTTAAAATTTAATTTGAGGCAACGGCAAATTGGACACTTCAATATGGTCGAAGCTTGTTAAGAAGTTATCGTTAAGAAAATTGTCTTGAGTAGAGGGATTGATCTTCCCTGGGTAATCAACACTTTCGGCCTTGTGCACCACTTAAGCTAAGCTTAAGAACCAATTTGGGCACTTCGACGTGATGTAATCGTTAGTAAGTTTGTCTTGTTAGATCAATTACGACTGAGTAGTGAGTTCGGTCTCATTAGGTACACACACTCGGCCTTGTATCAGACATAAGCTACGCTTAGAAAATCATTTCTGTGCACTTTGATGTGATGTAATGGTTAGCACGCTTGTCATGTTAGATCAATTACGACTGAGTAGTGAGTTCGGTCCTCACTGGGTGCTCTACACATTCGTCCGTGTACCACGACTAAGTTACGCTGAGAAAATCATTTGGGCATTTCGACATGATGTAATAGCAAACTTGCCTTGCTAGATCAATTACGATTGAGTAGTGAGTTCCATACTCACTGGATGATCCACACTTTCGGCCTTGTGCCACACCTAAGCTACGCTTAGAAAGTAACTTGGGGACTTCGACGTGGTGTAATGGTTAGCAAACTTGCCTCCCTAGATCAATTACAACTCAAAAGTGAGTTCGATCCTCACTGGGTATTCTATACTTTCGGCTTTGTGCTACGCTTAGAAAATCACCGTATTGACCTTGAGATGATACATATCTTGCAAACTGATCATTGAAATGACACAATTTGAAACACTATGTTCAAGGTCAGGAAAAGAGATTTTTGGAACGTAAATCTTACCGAAAATCTTTACAGAAATTTTGAATCTTTGCAGAATATCTACGCCACCTGTGCCCAACGTTTTTTTTTTGCCAGCTATAGGTGTAACCAAATACCGTTAGGATGCGCAGATAGATAAATAGATTAGAACAGAGCCCAGCAGATGGGCGTCAGTGAGCCTGGGTGCTGGCATCGCCTTTTTGGGAGATGCTACACTTTCGTTTTCGCCCCTTTGCCACGTTTAACCGTATTTTTTTTTATTTCTTTCAACTGGTGATGTAATTTCAACCATAGCAAACGCGGAAAAGAGTATTCACGATGTGTTTCTTGTATGACTCTGGGTCCTGTTGGCGATCGGACGTTGAAAAGTTTAATACATTGCAATCGTTATTTATATGGACAATAAAACCAAAGAAAAATGATTACGTTTAAAAGAAATGCCATAGTTTTAATTTTTTAGATCTAGAGCAATAAAAGTTTTTTCTATTTCCTATCTATTCTAATCTATGTTCTGCCGACATTTTACACAGGCTCGTTCGGTAGGTTATGCATTGTTTCCCTCTGTTCCTCTTGCCTTTAATATGCCTTGTGAGTGTCACATTTTCTAAGCTCTCTTTCTTCATTTATGTGTCCTGGAGATGTCAGCTTTCTTCTGCTTAATATAATCGTCTTTTTGTTTCCATTTTCTCTAAAACGTTTTCGATGCTCACATATTCAGTCTATGGTATTTTCAGCATCTTTTTGTCGAAACATATTTCTGTTTCTTCAAGCCTCTTTTTCATCTGTGACGAAACTGTCCAGGATTCAGGACGACTGATATTATATATAAATTCAGTCCTCTTTTCTTTGCCTCGAACGAAATTATCCCATTGCTCTTATTTAACATACTTATTAATTGCAGTAGTAATAATGTTACTACTGCTATATCATTTCTTCTACAACTTATATTTATCATACTTGTTAGTAGCAGTAGTAGGACTATTACTACTACTACTGCTACTAATTACAAGTATGATAGTAATAGTACTACTATTTATATATATCATACTTGTTAGTAGGAGTAATAGAACTACTACTACTACTACCAAATAGGATAGATATAAGAAGTCGTAAGAAATGATGACTATGGTGATATTGCTCCAGATATAAAAAAAATGTATGACATTTCAGAGCGATGTTTGTAGCTATTATTCGGGATCGGGAATACGAAAAAGGATTTTAATTATAGCTTAACTAAAATGTATGTCACCCGATGAATTAAGATAACTAATAAGTAAAAGGAGAATAGGGAGAAATCTGCGGGAACTCAAAGAGGCTTGGCGTCTTTTGATCTTTGCCGACATTAAAAAAATGTAACAGTGACAAAGAACAGCTGCAACAACAACTGCTGTCATTACTATTAATGGCAGCAGCAGCAGTAGTAGTAATAATCGTAGATTCTTGAAAAGCCACAAAATCATTTAAGATATTAATAAATGACCTTTGATAGTTCTTAGAGTTGCAAGAAATGGTCATGGTAATGATGATAGTAGCTGTTTACTTATAAGGAAACATTCATTATTCTTTGAAATTTTTAATAAAATTTTTCCTCTTTTTAAAATTTTTCTCCTTTTAAGCTTGATATTTGTAAATAAAACCAGATAACTTTTTATGAAGTCAGGGATCGATTTGAGATTGTATTTACATTTTGAACATAACCCCCTCCTACGTTTAAAATGATCAAAAGTTAATATTTTTCTATTCTGACAAATGTGCGTGGGAAGAGGAATGTTTAATGAATGCTAAACGGTGGCGTAATGGATAGCAGATTGAGGAATCGGAGAGCCGAGTTCGAATTCCAGTCGAATCCATTACATTCACTTACGTGCTAATACCCTTGGGAAAGGTGTGAATCCTCTTCTTCTCCACCCAGCTATGGGTAAATAGCAGGACAGACCGGGTTCTATAGTTTTGGATAGCAACTGGTCTAACGCAGAAAGAAATGGCAACCTACCGCAGGAAAAATCTGCCTCGTTAGTCATGTATCGTAAGATACATGATCACTTAAGCGTGTATCAGGCATGGCACATAATTGAATGAATCTACAAAAATTGGTAAAAAGTTTCAATAGATGTTATCGCTCTTTTTAGTATTGATGGTGGTTTCCTTTCTAACCTTTCGTTTGGAGTAATGAGGAAGGTCAACAACTTGATTGTCGTTAGTTTCCCTTTGAGTTACATGTGCTATCAACTTTAGTTGTTGCTGCTGTTGAAAGTCCTTAAGTGTTGTGACTTATATTATTTCGTACATCTTTTTGTTTGTGATTCTATAAACTCTAGTCGTCAGGGTTTGAAGAAGGATTGTTCTACAGGTTTCATTTGCTCAAAGCCAAACTTAACTATTGGTTTCGAAAGCGATTGTATGCAGCTGACAGTTTAAGTATTTCTGAACGAGTTTGACGCCATACATGACATCCACATGAAAGCCTCGATCTCAAAAAAAAAAAAAAGAAAAGAAAAGAAATTATACTGAAATAACACAGAAAATGTATATAAAAGCTTTAAAAAATTCTAAAAATAAAGCTGAAATAAGAAAATAATGTGTTAGGGAGCTGAATGAAGATCAAATTACCATGACGTCACCTCCGTTTACTTCTGTTTGGATCAAGGGCAAGATAGTTGGCTGGCGAGAGACGTCAAAAGGGGTGGATTCGTGCAGTCAAGTGAATAACATGTACTGGAAAACGGGTGTTACTGTTCAAACATCAAGAGATTTTTATTAGATTATCAATCTGATACGAATGCGTTCACGAGAAATAAATGATATTCAGTCCATGCCAAGAAGAGTTCATTGCAAACTATTGCACATTATAATAATAACGATGAAAAGAAGGAACAAATATTATAGGACATTAAACTGATTTCTTAGATTACAAAGTGAATACAAGTTTCTTTCAAGTGGCATATTATCTTTAATGAGAATTTTGATCACTAGGCTATTGTCCCGTAGGGTAATTCTGAATGGAGAAGCTTTAGAAGCTTTAAACTTCTTCACGCAGAATTGTCCCACGGAGTAATAGCCTAGACGATTAAAACATTGGTTAGTGAATTTGATTGCATAGTAATTGCGAGTTCAGTCCCTGGGCCTGGTAGTGTATACTTGGGTTCAGTGGAAACGGGACGAGCAATAATGGAGCAATACGGAATAAGAGCGAGACAAGATATTCCTGGACGTGTGCAGCATCGATTGCGTTTATTTCTAAATTCCTGGATGAAAGCCGAAGTGTACAACGACAGAAACGTTGTGATAACAACAAGAAAGATGAAAACAATAGTCTGCATGTAAATAATAAGTATTTATTCCAGAAATTCTAAGCGATGTCGTGGTGCCAATAATGGTCGACGATTACAAAATCCCACGAGATTAGATGCACTTTTTTCCCACTTACCATTCACAAGCGATTCCGTTTTTGTGTGACATTTCAGTTTGTGCTTACTTTTAAAATTCCTAGCATTCACCTCCTAAATTTCTCGGCGTTTCTTCGCTACTGTTACCATTTTGGATTATAAGCTACCACATACTTCTGGCCCCAATTATCATTTCGCAGTCAAACGGTGTTAAATCCTGTCCGCGGCCAATTGAGGTTGCAGCTACACTGTCATAGCTACGCTACTTCGTGGTTTATTGCGTTACACGTCAACCGGTTGAGTTCATTTTTAACAGTAGGATAGGGAGAAGCTGTCGACTCTAAATATTTGGTTGGTTGGTTGGTTGATTTTAATTAGTAGCATATCAACACCTCTATGGGTTATTTAATATAGAAATGTAAATAATTTCTACTTCAACTAAATATATTTTCAACGTAAAAATCAGCTACAGATAAAATGTATTGCTGGTCATGTTGTTTGAATAATGTATTGTTGCTATTAGGTTGGTGCAAAAATAATGACGTAATAATGTCGTTTTTTGACGTATTTTTTAACGTCAAAAAACGATATGATTACGTCATTATTTTTGCACCAACCTAATAATTTTATTTTTAATAATTTTGCTATAAATAAGCGTTGTTGGTAATTTTACTATAAATAGTTATCGTTGCTATCTTTTACATAAAAATATATTGCTGATATTTTTCTATAAAAGTGTATTTTTTATACTTTGGTAGTGTTCTTTTTTTGTTTAGGAGTTCACTATTTGCCCTTAGCTGGGAGTCTAACAGGTGCTACCAATCTCCCGATAAGAAGCCTTGCTGCCGGATGTAGTTTATCGTCATACTCAGGATTAACGCATGAAGCAAAAACATTCTTAAATTAATTTATATTTGATCTTCTGAAATACGATGTTCCTTCAAGACGAAAGCAATCATAACTTTACACAGATGCTTTTGTATAGAGTGACTGCAACCAAAAGCTAAAGACTCCTTGCTATTTAACCCGTCAGTAGGGGGAAATAAATGGACACGTGTTTTTTTTCTCATATATATAAATCATTTCACCCCAAACAATAAAACAAAGCGATAAAGACAATAGTGTGAAGGAAATCGAGAAAACATCACTGAGGAGAAAAGACAATAAAAAGGACAGGATTCACAGAGACACAAGATGACAATTGACGTTGAATTTACGTTTTTTGTAGATTGAAGTTGAAAGGAAACCAAGAAGCTGAAGAAGAGTTCTGCAGGCGAGAAGTGGAAGAAAAGAAGCTATTAAAACAGAACTTATATTTAGCAATTTTAACAATAAAATGAAGAAGCCTATCTACCAATCTTGTAGTGGGCTTAAATTCATGAAGAAACTATTAGAATAGAACTTACTCTTTGACACTTCAGCTTATTTAGGTTATGGTGTCGATGATAAAGTTTTGTCTTAGTAATGACATATTTTATAAAATTCATATCAATCCTTAAAAATAATTAAATCTTGATAAGCTATTTTTCATCGATTATTCTACATATATCGTTTTTTTTATTATTTAATAACGCTTACTTTAATTGTTGACAACTGACAATCCGTTTCTTCTAGATTTTCCGTGTATAACATGCAGAATCACAGAATGTATTTTTTTTGTCTAGTGCTTATTTGTCAATTGTGACTATAGGGATTTTCATTCATACATAGCCCTGTGCACAGAACTTTGACGTGTTGTAACAGTTAGCAAGATTGTCTTGCTAGATCAATTATTGAATAGTGAGTTCGATACTCACTGGGTGCATCATACTTTCAGCTTTATGCCACATCTAAGCTACGCTTAGAAAACCACCATACATAGCACTTTGAAAAATCTCCATGCATTGCTTTGATTCGATGACGTAATAATAATGGCCGGCCGCTCATATCTGAGCATGTTCGTCTGTCCGATATTATCATGAGACCACCTACTTGGTAAATTGATTCTGATGATATTCGAACCTGAGTCTAATAGTCGGAACACGAACGTTTTAAACACTCGACCGCGTGAAGTAAAAACTAAGGCATATAATCACAATAAATAAGCATTAAATTATGCCCTTTTAAAAAATTAATTGTAATATTATATTTGTTGTTAACGCAGACAACTTGAGATTATTACGCTAAACATGCATATATAGTATATAGCTAATTTTGCATATATACTTTAAACATTTACTTTTTAGCTCTATATGTTATCATTAGTGCGAATCAAAATATTGGCATGCTAAGAAGGCATGGTGGAGTAATGGATAAGCGGCTCGGATACGGGAATTCCAGTCGAATTCATTACATTCACTTACGTGCTAATACCCTTGGGAAAGGTATGAATCCTCTCCCCCCCCTGCTATGGTAAAACAGACAGGGTTCTATAGCCTTGAATGGCAACCCACTGCCTCGTCAGTCATGTATCGAAAGCGTGTATCATGCATGGCACATAACTGACTGAGTTTACCAGGTGTTATACGATATTTAAGTAACAATAATCTAGCCAGTGCGCAGATTTTTAATTATATCGCAGTTACCATCATGCTGTCAAAGAACTACCACTGATTATACTAAATAAATTATAGTATATAACTAATTTTTGCATATATGCTTTAAACATTTACTTTTTAGCTATATATGAAGAACTACCACTGATTCCCAAATCATAAAATTGTTTAGCTTAAAAATAAGGCAAGTGTTTCCACAGAGAAAATCTTAAATTATTATCCCCCCCCATGTACCATTTAACTGTTTAAAATAAACGTAGCGTCTACTCAAATAGGGATATCCACTAAAAATGAGGTTTGAGGTAATAAATAATATGCGTATATATCTGTACATATTTTTGGCGGCAATCATAAGGCAATGGTTATTCAACTACACTCACTACACTGTTACTAGGTCCGTGTGCTCATTCTTTACAGGGAACTCAACTATTTTGATCTTGTACCAGACAAAGCCTTTGTTGGTGCTTGAAGACATTAATGTTGAGAAACATTTCAATAACTGAATAATTTAATTTATAGTACTACTTAA
Organism: Acanthosepion lycidas; assembly: GCA_963932145.1. Taxonomy (NCBI): domain Eukaryota; kingdom Metazoa; phylum Mollusca; class Cephalopoda; order Sepiida; family Sepiidae; genus Acanthosepion; species Acanthosepion lycidas. Next base: position 77,744,184 of record OZ010578.1, read on the forward strand.
ATTAGCTGGTCCGTTTGTAAAAAATAAGAAAGAATTTTTGGAGGAATCATTTTTGCAGATTAAAGTTCATTAGACCTTGCCCTACCCACTACATTTGAAATAGAATAGAAAATAATGAATTTTGATAATTTTAGAAGTTTTTTTTTAGAACGATGTTCCCCCTGTACAAAGTCCAAGAGCCACTCAAGGTAGAGGGTTACAGAGTAAAAGGCACCATTCCAAGCAAAGTGATAATGCTACCAAGACACAAATGGTCGTCGGGATTGAAAGCGAAGGAAAAGACTTTAGAAACAGCCGGACACACAATCCTAAACAGGGAACAAGGAATAAACCTCTACCCTTTTTTCCAAATATCGGAGAGGATTGTGAATCGGGCGATAGGCAAACCTATCTCCTCCTCCGGTTCATAATATAAATACGGTCTCAAATCGATCCCTGACGCCATAAAGTGTTTGTTATATGTACTTTATTTACAAATGTCACTTTGAGATTTTTTGTAAAAGCGGACCATTTTTAGTTGATTAGCGTTCATTAGACATCTCACGTCATTGATAACTGCGTACTATTACGAATCGGGAAAAAGGTCATTAACAGTACGCACTCATCAACGATAGAAGCACTTCGTACTACTGATGTCCCTTTTAACAAATTCATAATAATACGCAGTCATTAATGACGTAAGCATAGTTTTTTAACCTTGATATTTGTAAATAAAACCAGATAACTGTTTATGAAGTCAGGGATCGATTTGAGATTATATTTGCATTTTGAACATAAACCGCCCACGTTTAAAATGATCAAAAGTTAATACTTTTCTATTCTGATAAATGTCGTGGGAAGAGGAATGTTTAATGAATGCTGAACGGTAGAGTAATGGATAGCAGATTGAGGAATCGGAGAGCCGAGTTCGAATTCCAGTCGAATCCATTACATTCACTTACGTGCTAATACCCTTGGGAAAGGTATGAATCCTCTTCTTCTCCACCCAGCTATGGGTAAATAGCAGGACAGACCGGGTTCTATAGCCTTGGATAGCAACTGGTCTAACGCAGAAAGAAATGGCAACCTACCGCAGGAAAAATCTGTCTCGTTAGTCATGTATCGAAAGATACATGATCACATAAGCGTGTATCAGGCATGGCACATAATTGAATGAATCTACAAAAATTATTAAAAGAATCTTTTTTTTTGTACAAGCGGACCAGCTAATTTAAATAGTGCCCAATTTATATTCAACCATATTTTAGCGTGAGGTTTACATGTAATTTTCACGTTGAAGTTTTTCAGATGTCATAGGAATAATTTAAGATTTTACAATATGCCACATCGGGTAGAATTTGTTATTTAGGATTTTGTTTTATGTGTACTGAAATTTTCACATATTGTCGATATTATCTGCTAAAATATAATAAATACAGTAGGCGTCATTTTGAAAATTTCAAATTTTGCTTACCTTTGAACAGTTTGTTTTATAATGACACAATTATTTTTGTAACTGTGTTTCGACGTAAAACATGATGATTTTGTTAGGATATACAAACGTCATTTTTAGTAATTTCTGCCAATAATCAAAAGAAAAATGTGGGAACGTAACTATTATTGGATAGAAATAGTAATGCGAAAATTTCTCAATTTTCTTTTCTACAAAATACGATTCAAAGCAACATTACCAGTTATTCAACTTCCGGAGGTCTGTGTGTGTGTGTGTGTGTGTGTGTGTGTGTGTGAGAGAGAGAGAGAGAGAGAGAGAGAGAGAGAGAGAGAGGGACAGGGAGAGAGAGAGAGTGAGAGGGTGGACAGGGGGAGAGAGAGGGGATAATTTAAATCTTTCAATTTCAAGTAAAAAAAAAAGACGAGTCACTTTTAACTTTTACAGTTAATTAAACAGGATTGTAAAGATTAATCAAATTTAAGAAAGAATATTTGATGCCTAATTAGCTGTGCTAAAAATGCGTAAAACAAAGTAATATGAAAAATGAAGATTCAACGTTTTTCTAAAAAGTTAATATTAATCTCTGGTTTTGACTTGGAAAAGGCACTCACACGCACACACGCATGCGCATGAGCGTTCTGCGCCGCAAACAATAAGAATGAAGTTCGTATGAGACTCAATTTAAACCTCGACCCTGCGTCACATTCTGTGCGAGTGGGCGTGTGGATAAATATTATGCAAATGGTACACAACGACGTAAAAATACAGGATGCGACTGAAATATCTCCTACCTATGTGTACCTCCTTTAAATACCTCCCACATAATGGTAAGACATTAGTAGCAACGGTGTTTTTATCTAGCTAATATCCTACTATTATACGGGAGGTATATGTAAGAGGTATTCCCGCTGCCCCCGATATATATATATATATTCCAGTGTCCTTTACAGGAGAAGGAAGTTGAATGTATATTAACTTTTTGTTTTTCATACCAAACAATGGCATATTTCATTTTCTGTACATTTGTCATGAAGATGAAGCATAAAACTAATGTTATTCCATTAGTTAAACTTGTGAAATTCCTCTATCTGTGTATCTCTCATATATATATATATATATATATATATATATATATATATATATATATATGATCTCCTCCAGTCAATATATGGATACTACTTGAAGTACACGCACGTACATTATCAACCAAATACGGCGTAGACCAACTAGAATTGAGATACACAAACACACAAGACTTATACACATGAAGACTACCAAACAAGAAAAATTCATGTATGATCTATCTAACCAACAAAAAACAAACAACCCAACTAAAGAAATGCCAGAATTTTCTCTTCGATATTTAATTTCCGATAAAGCTTAAATAAAAGCAAAAAATGTTAAATTTATAAACATTTTCTATTTGTTCATTATCCTATCATATATGTGACGATTGCCACTTCTTTACAGAAGATGACCATCTCTTCTTACTTTTAAAATGAAGATTTGTTTGATCGGAAAGTATAAAAGGATTTTAAAATGATAAAATTAAAAAAGTGTGAAATATGGTAAAAAAAAAAAAAAAATCACTCGCATTTGCAAACAATTTATAAAAGCCTATCCTTAATTTTTAAGTTAATTTATAACTTACAGTTAAAAGAATATATATATATATATATATATATTACTTAATTTACAGATCGCGACAGCTATTAGAGGGATGTGATCTGTGATTAAATATTCTTTAAAGTTTAAAAAATTATTCAGTATTATTATTGTTTAGGTAATAAGCATTATAACATAGCACAAATACCTATACTGTGGAAAAAAGGAATTTTCGACAATATACGCATTTTTACGTATTTATTGTTATTTTTTAAACTTTTATCAAAAACGACATTCTTGTCTATGTAGTTATGGATAATATATATTAATTACTATTTTATTAATTAATAACTATTTGTGCTCAGTTGTTGACATTAATAGCTATCAGCTGACGTGTTAAAATTTTGGAATAATGCAATAATAAAAATTTAAATTTCATCTATCTCATAGATGTCGCTATCTGTTAATATACGGTGTAAACAAAACAGTGTTTAATGCACTTAGACGGAGCTAAGACGTATATATTAATAAATATACATATACTCACTTTTATAGTGTAAGTTTCATGGTATTTTCCAAGTCGTCAGGCACAAACTGGTGAATGAAATACTTATTACAGTTGGTTTTTAAAAAAATACTGGGTCTCATGGAAGGAACGCTAAATTAAACGTAGATTCAAAGCTCAAAGTTAATATAAACTTAATATATTATTGGGGTGTAAATTCAAAATGTAGATTGTAGGTAGGGGTATACTGGAAAAAAAGTTTAAATAAGAAAAGAGGAACGCTGTGTAGCTCAATACGTATTAATAGACGCTTAAATGATTAAAGGAGATAATCAATATGTAACCTAAAATATGTAATGGGCATGTGATATTTGGAAAACTGATCTATCCAGAATTAAAATATTAAAAGGAGACTTTTCTTTCTGTGATTACAAGCTATCATAAGTTTATTCTTTTTGTTAAGTAGGTTTTGGTCATTAATATTTTTGAGGGTGAATCTTTTTTCCAGCAAACACAGGTTACATCGGTTGCCGCGGCCGGAAAAGGGTATAGATTTGGCGACGAATTTCCAATTTACTACCGGTACTATAGTCATCTGTTTTAATATCCCAGTAAAACTTTGAGAGTGCCGTGATATTTGCATATTGCTTATTGGTAACAGTCATTTTATGGTGATAATTTCGGATTTTCCAGTGGTTGGTTGTGGAACCGAAATAAAATTTTGTCACAGAATTATGTTTAATGCTAGCCTTGTAGATGACGCCTTTATATATATTTATATATACTTTATTTATAATTTAGTAGACAGGTAATGTTTTTTCGATAATTACACGTTTTTCCACGTTAATATCGTTATTATTTAATTTTTTTTTAATGTTACATTATTATGCTGTGATCAATTCTTAAAGTTGTTCTTATTTTGTCGAGCAATGGGTTATGATTGAAATGTTGAGGATTAAATCTAATTTTTTTGTTGATTTTGACATTACTGCTAAACCAAATTATGTTGATTTTTCTATTCTTATGCTTATTGTTGGTATTGTGTTTACTTTTATTTAGTGCATCTACATATTTAGTTTTATATTTATCAAAGATAATTTTGTTGATAGAGTTAGTTGAGAGTCGGTGCTATATAGATTTGTGTAAGTTATTTAAAATCTCAGGTGGTTGGTTGAATTCTTTGTTGATTTATTTATGGTTATAAAGCTCTTTAGTATAAGGCATGTGTTCTCTGAATAGGTAGAGAGTAGTGTCCAGAAAGTTGATCACCTTGGCATTGGTGTTAGTGGTCTGTTTGTTGTGGGTTGGTGTTATGTAGGAAGATAACTCCGTCGTCTCTGTACAGACCAATGTTATTGCTATATAAAGTATACCTGAGTCTCTACAGTAGCAGAATGCCAACCAATTCACAAGCTTCTGCGGAATCGAACGCGCCTGTCGATATAGATTAGTTTGGATTGTCTTTTTTGGTGCACATAGAACGAGAGTAATATACAATGGGTTTCTTGGTTTGCATACTGATGTTGACTTCCTGGTCGGTGATGGTGCAATAATTCTTGGCCAGGGTTATAGCTGGCATTAATAGGTCTTCTGCGATTGACGGGTAGAAGTTGGCGGTGTCGAATTGCATGAAGGTGTATTCGTTTTTATTTTTTATATTAGAAAACTAATTGATAGCATCTTCAGTATTTTTCCATTGGTTGATCCCTGTGACATTAACACACACACACGCACACACACACACACACACACACACACACACACACACACACACACATATATATATATATATATATATATATATATACGAGAAACGAGATGATGTTCACAGAAAAGCATAGAAAAAAAAGAAATGCTGAGGGGAAACTTAGAAACACAACTAAAAAACAATTTATTAGTAAAATAATTCATGAATAAAAAGAGTCGAATGTTCCAAGTGAGTATTAAAAAGGAGAAAGTGTTACTCACAACCCTCCAAGTAAATATAATGAGCGAATAAAATGTTCTTTTTGCTTACATAGGCCTGGTTTGTGTATCAATATAAACCGTCTCGAGAAAAAAATGGTGAGCAGACCGAGCCCTGTGTAAAACAGTGGAAAAAATCATCATTATATTTATCAACACAGTCAGGGTTGTCTAACAGATGCTCATCTATTGCTGAGTCACAGACTGAGATAGGGCACCTCGACGTGGTGTAATTGTTAGCAAGCTTGTCTCGCTAGAACAATTACGACTGAGTAGTGGGTTCGATCCTCACTGGGTGGTCCATACTTTCGGCTTTGTGCTACATCTGAGCTGCGCTTAGAAAATAACCATGTACAGACGAGGTTGTCCTGGAAGAATGATTGAGATTAACTGATCTTATAATAACAATAACATGTTGATCAATTCAGGTCTCTAGTTTCTGATTGGTATGTCCTTCGTATTCAGCGAGTATTTGACTATTTCTACCTAACCACGTTAGTTTCAACTAAATGGGTCAAAAGAGAGGGACCAAAAATACCGGTTCTTTTAAACGTTTGCTCTTACATTCAATGACACGTTTGATGTCATTAGTTGGAAAACTATTGTCAATAAAAGTAGAATGAATTTTCTTAATTTCCTGGTTAAGTGCACAGGAAGAACAAATCATCAGCGCGCGGTGGACTAAGCTAGGTATTAGATTAATTTTATGGGACTTAGGAACAAAAGAATTCCAGTTAATCTACAGATCTGTGAACGTATGTTTGCGATAAACACTGGTAATAAACAAACCATCTTTACGTCCAATAAGAACGTCCAAAAAGGCAAAGTACAATCATTCGCCTTATCCGTCGTTAGTTGCAAGGATGGATGAAAGGAATTGAGTTGGCTATGAAAAGACTTAGCGTCGCTGATATAATCAAAGATGGGGAATGTGTCATCTGCGTAACGCAAATATACATGATGTTTACGGCTATTGTAGAAACCAACAAAAATATTAGTCAATACTGGACCCAGTGGACTGCCCATCGAGACCCCATCGATTTGGGAATACATAATACTATCGAAACTAAACTCAACACCCTCTGTCGCTAAATGCATAAACTCCAAAAACAGAGCTTGTGGGATTAACGCAGGAACCATGTGACCCCTATAGAAAGCATCGGAACGAATTTGCAAGGTGTCTTGAAATGGCATGTTCGTGTACAAACTCACAATGTCAAATGCTACTAAGAGTTTGTTTTTAGAACAAATTTCAGAATTTCTAGTGAAATTAGAAAATTTAAATGAGTCGGAAGTACAGTAAGTGGAGAATGAATCAGAAACAGGTTGGAGTATTTCGGCCAGCCATTAAGCCAGTTTATGTACAGAATATAGACAACATTTTAGAGACAAAATTGGTCCAAGAGGCGCATTGACCTTATGTACCTTATGAAATTGTGGACGTTGGGAACCAACAGGTCTGATGCGGTACTCTTGGAAATAAGGTTACTCTGTATTTTCGCGTCTATGTTATTGTAGTGTCACATGTACTTGCAGGACCAGTCTTCCTAAACTTTGAGGAATCACGTAAAATGACTTACATCTTACCAATATGATCCTGAATATTGGAAATTACCACTCCAGAGCCTTTATCTGGCCCAATAATTTAAATATCACTTCTAGATTGTAAAGACTTAATAGCCTGGAAGGAGACACTCTGACAAGCAAGAAAATCTCGATCAGAAAGATGAATATTCGTTAGATAATTCGAATAATCTAGGTTTGCATAAAGAAAAATTGTCAGGAGAGTAAGGTTTAACTGAGAGAACAAAAATTTGCTTTTTGCTTACTTTGGAAGAGGCAATACAAAAATTCAACCCTCTAGATAGAACAAGTCGTTAAATCTCTGTAAGAGAGACATTGGAGAAATTAAATATATGTTTATCTAAATCTCCATTTTCAAGACCAAATCTTTTAGAGACGAGAGAATTAAGATAACTTTGATTTTTCAATTTAATACGCTTTTCAAATTGTAAACGAATTATTACTAAGTAACGAGAAAAGCCGAAAAATCAAAAAAGAAAATTTGTTCCTGGTATCGGGGAAGGACAACCGATATAGATGTAAACTCAAATAAATTATTTAACTCTTGCTTTACGAAAGCTCGTTGAACCGGAAGACAGAATACAATCTTACTTTTCAGCAATCTATGTCTAATAAGCGACGGGACAACAGCACATGATAAACAGGACTGGAGAAAAGATCGCTTGGCTCTAAGGGGATTAACTTTATGCCACAACCGGATGGAACGATTAAGCATGTCAATAATATTTCTATAACAGAAATAATTGAACAAAGATTTGATACTACAAAACAAATATACTGATTTGAAAAGGCCCATTGACATTTTCATTATTTTTCATTTAGGATCCTTACATATATATGTATGTGTATTTAGGCAGTATATCTCCATTCAAGCATGTGTAGTTGAATAATATGGGCACATTATGTCTATTTATTTTCATTTTAAATTCATAGATCATTTTTTTCAAATTCACGGATCAATTTCTCAGTACTAATAACCCCCCACTGACCCCAGTAAAAAAATGAAACTAATTATATACTATACTAAATTTAATACACCCAACTTAATCATCCGCAATAACTCTTCTACGTCAACTAATGTCTTGGAAAAGACTAATTTTTTATATCAGTTTAAATGTCCTTTGGGAGATTGTATTTCTGACAAAAACTAAATACATATGTTGGTTTCACGTCAACATTATCACGAAGGCTTACATTACACATGTCGGATTCAAGTTCTATTGCACTACATTAAAAAGAAGCCATTCCTGTTCGCATTCACGTTTTAGAGAAATATTAATTGACAATACAAGTATACTCCACCACGAAAATAATAAAAAAACAAAAACTTCAAATTCTTGAGGCCCTCAGTATAAAACTGAAACCAACACTAAGATTAATTATGAGTATAGAAGCAATATTTTCAGATGCCTATAAAAGCAATGTTTTGGGATACGCAGATTGCAATTTTTTTTGAAATTGTAAGTTGAGTATAAAATATTAATAATAAAAGAATATTAAGTAACCCCCTTTGCATATTCTTAACAATTAAATTTTAAATTGACTATAATGGAGCGAGTTTCTTGCGCATTTACAAAAAAAAAAAAAAAAAAAAAATCACAACTATCAGTTACATTAATTTTTTGGTTGAGCAATTCTTCCCTGAAGATGATCTTGGATTGGAAGTAATTGGGAAAATAAAAGAAATAAACAAAACACTACGGTGTTTAATAATGAAATTGATACGTGAATTTGAGAGAATATATATATATATATATATATATATATATATATATATATATATATATATATATAAAAAGTGAACATTGAAGTCAACACTCAGAGGCGACAGGCTGTTTCATGCTAGACGGGCCTGACAACGGTGTCTAGCATGAAACATCCAGCTGTCTCTGAGTGTTGATTTCAATGTTCACTTTTATATTTACATACGCTCTATCTCTGATATTGAGCAGTTTATCCCATAAATATAGCACACCTTAAAACTATATATATATATATATATATATATATATATATATGTGTGTGTGTGTGTGTGTGTGTGTGTGTGTGTGTGTGTATAAAATCTCGAATCTGTAGTTGACTGGGCCAGGAAATGACTTGTAAACTTTAATGGCTCTAAAAAGAAACCATAAAGAACCTTCCCTGCCTCCCATCAGGATTGGCTGATGCCCAACTCCACGAGAGCGCAACTCTGCACCTGCTTGGTCTAAAGCTGTCCAGTAACCAGAAGCAGAACAACCACATTAAATCTATAGTTTCATCTACCGCAAGCTGGTTCTCTGCGTCGCGCCAGAAGGTTTTTCTCGCTTGAGTTCATCTTTCAAATCTATAAATGAACCATTCGTCTTTGCATGGGCTACTGCTGCCATATAACATCTGCTGCTCCCGCTCTTCATCTAGAGGTCCTCGACAAAATCCAGAGACGGATATGCAACGTGGTTGGTCCTGATCTAGCGTCCGGTCTGCAATCGCTATCTCATAGACGTGCTGTGGCTTCCCTCTATCTTTTCTACAAGTACTTTCATGGCAACTGCTCTGACGAGCTACTTTCACTGGCTCACAAACTGCATGAATTTAATCGTGCTAATATGTTGGCATCTCGGTTCCACCACTGTCAAAACGGCTAAATGTAGCCGTCTCTTCTAATCCAACAGCTTCTTATCTCGCACCTCCCGTCAGTGGAACCCGCTTCCTATCACTTCCTTCCATGAGAGCTATAATCTTCAGATATTCAAATTTAATGTCAATTGACATCTTCTGATGCCTTG
>OZ010578.1:77759042-77767089 GCA_963932145.1 Acanthosepion lycidas
ATATATATATATATATATATATATATATATATATATATATATATATATATATATATGAGAGAGGGAACATTTTTTTAACATTTTGAAAAGTAAAAAAAGACGAAGTAACACAAAAATGAAATTCGATTAAAAACGTCAAAATTATAAAATTCATATATATATATATATATATATATATATATATATATATATATATATATATATATATATATATGTTTCATCAAAGACAACAGATAAGGTACTGCGATTAAGTTTTTCATTTAATTTTTCTTGTGTTCGATAAAGTGTTTTCTTTTTGGAACAAAAAGTGTGTAGAAACTGTCCAAACGTTCTATAATTCCGAGCGCTTTCGGCTATACTTTTAGCCATTATCAAGGATGTGTTTATTTTTACTTTTTAACTGCATGTTTGGGCTGTATTATGTATGTATCTAGAGTTACATGGAGTTTTATTTTCGGAACACAGTACATTGTGACCGTGTTCGCAGTTAATATTATTAAGTGTTGGCTTTTTCTCTTTCATTTTTAAGGAATCTCTATAACACTATAACATACACACAACGCACACACCCAATTAAATTGAAAAAATAAAATCATCCTTGATAATACCTAAAAGTATAGCCCAGCTTAATCGTAGTACCTTGTCTGTCGTTTTTAATCAAACATGCATAAATGAAGGGTTGCTGCCTAAATACACTATATATATATATATATATATATATATATATATATATATATATAATAATCGACTCTTCCGTCGAAATTCGACGTATGAGGGTCAAGCAGATCAGTTTCCAGGAAACCGACAGCCCGACACCGGCACATGAGATTTGATTATAGTGGTGAAGGCCTCGTGCAGGACCATCCACACTTTTTGGAGGGACGAATACAGAGACCTGGTGCACCGAATGCCACAAGGTTCCCAAACGACCCTCCTCAGGTTTTGAATTCAGAGTTGTCCTTCTCCTAGACCAGTTGCCATCCAAGGCTATAGAACCCAGCCTGTCCTGCTATTTTACCCATAGCTGGAGGGAGAAGAAGAGGATTCATACCTTTCCCAAGCACGTAAGTGCTAGAATTCGAACTCGGCTCTCCGATTCCTCAATCCAAGCCGATATCCATTACTCCACCGTGCCCCCCACTCTCTCTCTCTCTCTCTCTCTCTCTCTCTCTCTCTCTCTCTATATATATATATATATATATATATATATATATATATATATATATATATATATATATATATAAGAAACAGAGAGACTGTGTGTGAGAGAGAGAGAGGTGGGGAGAGATTGTTACGAATACATCCTATTGTCCCATTAAAATAGATATCAATAATGAACTTTATAGAAATTGCTTATTTATCTTCATTAAGAAAATACAAAATTGACAGCAGTGATAGAAATTATTTTCTTTATATTTGTCTTTTATCGCTTTAACTTGTAATAATAAAGTTTTGTAAATCTTTCTCAAATAGATGCAGCCATTTTAGATATTTGAAGACAGGAAACTCACCTCAAACACTGAAGAGCTAAAGAAATTACCTGATAAAAATGACGAAATGCAATACAAGGAAAAAGGTTTGAGGATATGTACCTCTTCTTCAAATTTATTTTAAAATATTCTCTATGTTCCTTGTTTGGATTCAAATGAAAAATTCAGCTTTTTTTTTTTATAGAAATAGAAATAAATTACGATCTTCTTATTTCATGTGTCGTGTTCGTCCACTGCGTAGGTAATCATGGCTCTCCGCAACTACCTATCCTTTAGAGCACTTAGCAACGTTTGTCTCCCTACTATCCCTCCTAGTCCATGTTCTATTTACACAAGCACGTTAAGATATTCACCTTTTGCCCCTGTGCCACTTACCTTCAAAATATTCTGTAAGCGTTAAATTCTCTAAGCCCTCTTCATGTATCCCAGAAATTACAACTGTCTTTTTTTTTTTTAAGTTAGTCAGTTAAGTGCCGTCCGTGATATGCACTTGGGCGATCGTGTCTCTTTCGATTCATGAAGATTTTCCCGCACTAAGTTGCCGTTTCTTTCTGCGGTAGACTCGTGGCTACTCAAGGCTATAGGACTTTTCCCAATGATTTTTTGCACGTTAGTGAATCTAACAAACCCGATTGGAATTCGAACTCATTCCGAGGCGATATCCATTACACCACAACCAGCATTAATACTAAGCATGTGTCTATTTTATTTATATATTTCTAAAACTTCTTTATTGCACACATGATTCGTCCATGGTATTCTCAACATTCTTCTATAGAAACACATCTCTCTTGACTCGAGTCTCTTCTTCGTCTGTGAGGAAATTATCCAGTATTCACTGTTACATATGTATAAATATTGCATAGCAGTTCAACACTTTTGTTTGTTTCTAATGAAATTTTCCTGTTTCTTAATACTTTGTTTAGCTTTTGGAAGGCATCATTTGCTAATCCGCTGTAACTTCGGATTTCTGTGTCACATTTTTCGTTGTCTGTTAAAACAATTCCAAGTTTCTGTATTTGCTTGATTTCGACATCTTCAGTTCTTAGTCCGCATTTTGGGCTTTTCCTCATCTAAACTCCCATACATTTTCTCTTCGTACAATTCATGGTTAGTCCTTTCCCCCTCCTTTCCTTTACTTCCTAGTCTAGGATTTCTTGTAGCTTTTCTATGTTTGCCATTAAAATGTAATTAATCACAAATATTAGCGCAAAATATAAAATATTTCCATGGCGCATAAAACATGCAAAATTCTCCACAGATTCCACAAAAGTCAGAAACACAATAAAAGTTCCGTCCATCTTCTGTTCCTTTGTCATAATACACAATAGCATTTACACTGAAAATATTTATAATTTACTTTTAAACGGTTCTAACTTAACACGTTATAGCATTGTTGACTGGCCGTTCTCCTCCGTTTGTAGAAAAACAGGAAATTGACATTTACTGGAAATAAATGATAATAAAAATGCCGACGACAATTTCTTATGGGTGCCGCCATTTTAATTTCGATTGGAAATACTCTTCAGTACAGACTAAGCCAAACAAGCCCCGAACACATGACGATAAAATACGTCATGATACACGTCATATTGTACACTACTATATATTTACGCTGGTTTGGAAATAGCATTTAGCGTTAGTTAGTTTATAACATAAACGCTATGGAGCCACATTTCACAGTGTCTTGAAAACGTATATATGTGTCGACAGCAGGCAATATGATTCGTAAGACATAAGAGCAGAGGAAATCGTAAGACGTCAACAGTAGGGGAAATCTTAATAAAAACCAAAGACAGGGACGCGTTGATTTTTGAACTCAATTTGTAGACATATAAAAATGTTTCGATCAATATAAAGAAACAATAATATTTCGAAAAATGTATTTACAGATAATAGAAGCAGGAAATAAAAAGATTAAAAAGAGGCGTATAATAAAGAAAGATAAATAAAAATAAAAAGAGGGATTGAACAAAGAAGAAGAAAGAAAAAAGAAAGAAAAAATTAAAAGTACAGTGTAACCCGGATATAAGAGACCCGGGTATCAGAGAAACCCGGATATAAGAGAGATTTTATCTGGTCCCAAATTAGAGCTCGTGTTAATGTATATATAATAGACCAAACCCTGATATAAGAGAAACCAGGATATAAGAGACTTCCTATCCTGTCCCGACAACTCTCTTATATCCGGGTTACACTGTATATTATATAAAGAAATAACAAAATTAGAAAGAGGCGTATAATAAAGAGAAAATAAAAAAAAGGATTGAAAAAAGAAAGAAATAAAATATTATAAAGAGGCGTATAATAAAGAAAAAGAAAGAAAAATGAAAAGAGGGGGTAGATTAAAGAAAAAGAAAAGAAAAAAAGATTAGAAAGAGGCTTATGATAAAGGAAAATGAAACAAAAGATTAAAAAGTGCGTATAATAAATGAAAAAAAAAATTAATTGGAGGGATAAACTAATAAAGAGAAAGAAAAATTAAAAAGCTGATACGGTAAAGAAAAAGAAAGCAAAATAAAAAAAGACGGATAGTAAAAAGAAAGAGAAAGAAAAAAGAGGGATATAATAAAGAAAATGGAAAGAAAAAAAAAAGAAAAAAAACATTAAATAATAAGCGAGAAGTACATATTCTCAGACACGCCCATTATTCTACTTTACCTATATTCGCACGAACAACACGCATTCAGAAATACAAGAAACACACCATCATAAAACCAAATTCTTTCCATTAAAATGCCGTGTTCTTTTTTTTACTCTCGATATTTTTCTCACAAGTTTTCCCCTCTTGCAAATTCTGGTTCTCTTCACAAATGTCTCTTGGTTTTAGCCAAAGAAAATCTCTTCTGATATTTTATCTCTCCTTTTATTTTGGTAGAACCTAACGAATGCTGCCTTTCAATTTTCGGCAGAGCGAAAGGAATTTGAATAAACTAAACGCCCCATCATTTCTACGTGACTTAACGAAATTTCCCGGGATTAATATTTATACAGATTTGATTGTTTTGGCACCGTCCGTTTTGCCTTAAAACAAACAGAACGAGAGATTTGAAGCTGTTCGTTAGTATGAACGCGCACGAACGTATATTCACACATGCGCACAAACACACGCAGAAACTCAAACATATACAAACGTTTGTCCCAATCAAGCGTAAGCATATAAATGCATAACTATGTACGCGATTGTGTGTCAATGTATCTATCAGTGCCCCCCCATGGTTTAATATTTCTAGTTAAATTAGGTGACAGGGTAACGAATGGGTTAGCTTGAAATTCGAATCCCTAATTAATGGTTTGCTGTTGAATCGCTGCAGCTTTAAACGTAACGAAATTTAGTATCGCACGTAGGCTGCACAGAACACTAGAATATTAAACTCTTTAAGTCATGAGTCAATCGTTACCTATCCTCAATATCCTCAAAATCTCCAATTCCTATTTTCTACTATTGCATCCAACCTTTTGTGATTGTTGAACGTTGTATTCGCAACATAAGTATTTGGTTCTAAGCGGTTAGCCCTCTAAGCAAATTGCAACACACACACGCAGACATACAGACACACACATACACACACACACACATATATATATATATGTAATATTGGAGGAATCGAGACTTTCCTTATAGAGTCAAAGTTGCGGTGGACTGGTCATGTTTTGAGAATGTCTGATGACGGAATACCCAAGATCCTAATGTACAGCCAGTTAGATCAGGGCTACAGGAATGGAGAACGCCCATGGCTCAGATATAAAGACAAGCCAAAGGGCAACTTGACAGTTGTGAATATAAAACCGTCGAGCGCTTAGCCTTGGAGCGGGTAGAGTGGAGATCAACGTGTTTTAGTGGACTCGCCGGTTTTCAATCTGCTAGTTTGAATCGTCTTCAAGAAGCGAGAGCAAGATCTAAAAGGTGAACAATTCTAACAGTGACCTCATCCCACAAGCCTCCTTTGCAAATCACTTGCGAGTCTTAAGTGTCATTTGAGATTATCGGACAAAATTCATAACTGAATCAGTTGGTTAAATTGTCAGATCGTCATACGTCGAAACCGTTATATATATATATATATATATATATATATATATATATATATATATGGTGAATGAGGTGTATATATTTTCAGAAGTGAAGAAGAACTATATATATATATATATATATATATATATATATATATATATATATATATATATATGCATACATACATATTAGTGAATATACATAATATCCAACGTCGATAGCAGAACTCAGAGTTTCCTGCAGTTCTTGTAATCTTCAGGTGCTGAAGATTGCAAGAACTGTAATATATATATATATATATATATATATATATATATATATATATATATATATATATATATATATACTAGGTGTATTAAAAATACTTTTACAAACTCTGTTGGCGGGATCCTCAAACCAAGTCCATATAAACATATGTCCGCAAATCCTTCATTTTTGATTTACTCAGTCTAAAGTTTACGGTAGACGCTGTTAAATATAAGATACAATCCCAAATACTTTTACAAACTTTGATGGTGGATTCCTGACACCAAAACAAGCTAAAATGCCCATATAAGCATATGTTGAAGATAGACTAGCCAGAAATATACACAAATGACGAATGCAACCTATTCCACATGGGTGGGAACACAGCGCCATCTACAGTATATATATATATATATATATATATATATATATATATATATATATATATATATATATATATATATATATATATATATATATATATACAAATTATATCTCATAATCGGATCATCGGTGACTAAACTGGTTCCTTCTCCAGGATTTTCTGGTGAGGATAGTGGCCAGACAATCAGTAATCTTAAAAACAACACCTGTTAAAGGGAACGTGAATTTTTTTGTATGGTCAACGATCAATGAGATAGAATACCCTCCATAGCTAGTTATTCAGCTAGTGCCGTCATGATACGACATGAGTGGGTGGAGCTATTCCTAGACCGAAGACAATTGCCAGGACGGGCGGTTCCCCGATGGAATCAACGGCCACGTGTCAGTGAACTAGGCGATCTTTAAGTTGGAGAACATCGGCTGTGACTTGATTTGGAGAGGGGTGAACTCCGTCAGGTTCACTTGAGCAGGACACGCTGCGCATGAATGAATACCTCTCCGGCTTTCCACGCAGACATATGGAGGGAAATGACCAGGTACCCAGCTGCACGGCAATCCTACGAACACATCCAGTCATGGGTCTGATGATGATGATGATAAATAAAAACATTTCCAGAGAGTGGGAGAAATAAAAAGAAAATATAAAGAGAATACTAATTGGAGTGTAATAAGAGATCAAGAAGGCGGTTTACGTTAATAGTGGAAAATACCCAAGAGAAGAAAGGCGAGAAAAATGGGTGATTGAGTGAGTGTGATTGAGTGAGTGTGATTAAGTGAGTGCGTGTGTCTGTGTGTCTGTGTCTATGTGTGTGTGGCTGAAGACGTTTAAAACGGATATAGCAATAGGAATAAATGACGAGTAAGAGGTGAAGTGATATGAACAGACTAGAACAAAGAAAAAGGAAGGAAAAAGAAAAACGAAGTGAGATTGTAAGATAACTGAAATAAGAAAATCCTGAAACGCCCCCCCCCCCCAAAAAAAAACAAAAACAAAAAAACAAAAAAAACAAAATAAAAAAAAAAAACTCTTAAAGGGTAAAGATCCAAATAACACAGCTTACGGCCACATAACGTTTGAACATAAAAATCACCGAAGTTAAGCAATATTAAACCTAGTCAGTACCTAGATGTTTGACTGCAGATGCTGTAAGCTTGGATGTGCGGTTGGTGTAATAGATAACGGTTATGAATTGTTAATCGGAATACCGAAATGGGTTCGTTATATTCACTTACGCACAAATACCGATTGGGAAAAGTATGAATCCGCCTCTTCTCCCACAGCTATGGATTAATTAGTAAGACTTGTATCACTAAACCATTATTATCGATCCCCCACAAAACATTCTTACAATCTAAAATATTTTCTGGCTTTAAATAACCTGCAATGGTTTGATAAGCTGTAGAAAACGAATCTATCCAAATCACACACTGGATTTGAAAGAAAAGGAACAGAGAAAACAATGGAGTATGGTAAAATGGAAAAAAGAGAAGGAGATAGAAAATACATAATAAATATTAGGTTGGTGCAAAAATAATATCGTTTTTTGACGTATTTTTTAACGTCAAAAAACGATATTATTTTTGCACCAACCTAATAGATATGAAGAGATTGAGATAGATAGAAAGGAAACACTTAATAAATAGATATGAAGATAGAGATAGATAGATACATAGAGAGAGAGAGAGAGAGATAGAGATAGTGTGTATATATGCGGGAGAGTGTGAAAGATAGGAATTTAAGAAAGGACAGAATTATACGATATATGAAGAAGGAAAACAGTCGAAGAGAATAATAGACTGACAAAATGGATAACAAAATTGAAGAATGAATTTGAAATTATTTTTTGGGCCTTGATCAAAATAAGCTTTGAAAAATAGGTGTCACGAACCTCGTTTCCCCTTCTCCTCCATC
>OZ010578.1:77767289-77864789 GCA_963932145.1 Acanthosepion lycidas
CTTCTCCTCCATCTTTCAATCAAATTTACATTACTAACAAAAAAAAGTAAAACGTTAATGGTAACTAATTCGAAAAAGGTGTCTGCCATTCTATCGACCAAATAAGCACAGCTGGACATGGCTTCCTCGAGTCTAACCAAGCAGACGAACGGGAACATAAGAGTCTGAGATGCCAAAGTCTGCCATGAATTAAGTACAACTTAAAATAAAGATCTATCTTGTCATGAATAAACAAGATCCCGAGGGTTCCGAATATCCGGAGGATTGGGTAAATATTTAAAGAAATATGATATCCACTGTTATCTATGAAATAAGAGTTTTTATTTTTTATTTTTTACTGTATTAAAAATATGCGCGGAGAAAGGAAATAAGAAAAACTGAAATGAGAGCGATTATTTATACGTCGTAAATATCTAAAGGTTTTCTCATATATTAAGTGATGACTACAATACGAGATGGAAGGTTTTTGTCGATATAATACGTTGTACCTTGTCTGGAGTCAAAATCAATTCTATGCTTTTGCAGTGAGATCAATGCCGAATAATATCTCGAAAAGAGACACGAAGCTACCATGATGAACAAGCGTCCGACATTGAATAAAGCTCCCGATAAGAGCCCTTGCTGCCGGATGTAGTTTATCGTCATACAGCGAAAAGAATTATTTGAAAAAAGTTTAATACTTATTCATTTATTCATATACTAACGCTGTACCATTACTACTTCCACATACACATATATATTATGTATGCCGTGACAATATTTCGCGGTACCCTTAGGAGGACATTAGTTTATCGCGACACCGGATCACTGCTCTAGACACTGCTGCTATGACTGCAGTATATGTGGCTTAGGGGACTTGTGGTGTGACCTGAAGTTAAGCTATACTTCTTGTCGTATTTTATGTGACCAAACGGTTTGTATAGATCGTTAGTATTACTTATTAATCTGTCGCTGTAATTTGCTGACGAAACGTTTGAAGTTGTGAAGGAGACATTGTATTAATTTTTTCTTGATTAGTGCAAATACTCTTAAAACAATTTGAGCATTTGATCGAACATATTATGAATTCTCTTAGTGTTGTTAAACATCTACTTTTTTAAAAAGCACTTACAGTTTTGGTATGTTGACATTATTTATTCAAAATACACTGCTTTAATCATGATTTTGATATAAAACGGTTTTGATGTAGCACGTTCGGTTTCTATATAGTAAGCAATTAACTATGAAATGCTCTGAATGTTAAAAATGACATTTTTGCCTTATTATCAAAATTATCAACGAATGCCGAGCCTACATTCCAACTCTGATTACAGAAATGGCATAAACAGCTACTTTTGTTTAGACGCTTTATTCTCTGTGCACTTATTGGCCTGTTCTTGTTGTAAGGCATTGGAAAATAAAGAAAATATTACATAGTTTAACATTAAGAGTAATATTGCTAGTAATACCATAAAGAATTTTAGAAGAACTAAATGAATTATCAGTTTGGGGACTGTTTGTAGAATTTGCGACTCTTGGGATTCCGTTCTGGAAAATACAAGAGATTGTACTACTGTCGGTTGAAATTTATAAAATATTTTCAGGAAAATAGGTTTCTCTAGTCCAGTAGCTGTTATAGCTCTTTCCAGTATTGATGAATGTTTCCTTTTTAACCTTTTATTTGAAGTCGTGTGGAATGTCAACATTTTGATTACGTTATTATTTTCTCTTTGAGTTACATGTGATATTCATTTTAGCTGTTGTTTCTGTTGGTAGTCCTCAAGTGATGTGATTTCTGTTATTTGGCACAGTTCTTTGTTTGGGATTCTATAGCGCCAGTCCACGAAGTTCGAATAACTGTGGTCCAAGCAATGGGAAAAATAACAGGGTAGACTGGAATTTTTAGTTTTGGGTGGCAGCCAGTCAAGAAGAATAATTGTAAATGCACATCTATAAATAAGGTAAGAGGAAACCACTCCATAATCTTTACCAAGAAGAAATGACAATTCACAAATGATAAAAAGAAACAAAGGAAGCAGTAGAGGACCATGGTTTTTGGGTTCCTGAAGAGACATGGAATTAATAAAATCAGTGACTACAGCAGTGTTAAACTTGTGTCACATTCTTCTTCTTCTTCTTCTTCTTCTTTGTAGCGTATCTCTTCAGGCGCTGGACGATCATGGCTTTCCGCAGCTTCTTATCCTTTGGAGTAACGTTTGTCTTTTTACTCTCCCCCTCATTCCTTGTTCTGGGATCCTTTTTACACGAGTTCGTGAAGTAGCTTACTCCCTGCTTTTCCCTGTCGCTCTCGCCTTCATTATGTCCCGTGAGTGTCAAATTTTCCAAGCCTTCTTTCTTCATTATATATCCCAGAAATTTCAATCGTCTCTTTCATCCTTTTCGCTTCCAATTTCCTTAAAACTTGTTCGTTACTCACATGCTTCGTCTGGTATTCTTGGAAATCTTCTGTAGAACCACATGTCTGTTGCCTCAAGTTTTGTCTTCATATGTGAGGAACTTGTCCAGTATTCATTTCCATATAGGAGAACTGAGCACAATTTTCTTTGTTTCTAATGAATTTTTCCTGTTTCTTAATAAACTACTTAGATTTTGGAAGGCATCTTTTGGTATTTCAATGCGTATTTTCCGTCTTCCGTTAAAACACTTCGCAGATATTTAAATTTTTTATTTGCTTGATTTTCAATTTGTAGATCGCATATTTGGCTGTTTCTTTTGCTGTCAATTCGATGTTAAAACTTACGAGAATAATTTTGTTCAAGGCAGGAGTTTGAAAATATTGACTCTGATTTTGTTCCCCATTATGTGCTTTACAATTAAAGAGTTCTGACAATGATACCCGGCGATGCGTGATCCAAGCCCCATTTCTTTGCTTCGCTACGCAGTTGTTTCTTTAACTTAGACATTAGTGTCTGCCGTAAAATGTTATTAACGGAATTGTTTTAATTAAAGCATTTCGAAAGGTTTAAGCGCTTTGGCGGTCGTTTATTTAACGCATGTTATGGTACGCGCGATAACATAGAAAGCGATTTTTTTTCTTTTTTTTTTCGAGATGTGCGATGGTGTAATGGAAGCGGCTTGGAGTGAGAAATCGGAGAGCCGAGTTCTAAATTTCAGCTGAGTTCGTTACATTCACTCACGTGCAAAAACCTTTTGTTGTAATCGTATAACGCCCTTCCCGGTCTTCCAGGACTTCCAACACCGCGGCTAGTTGCTGAAGTGACCGCTTCAATCCAGAGCTAACCTTATTCCACGTTGTGATTTAAGTTTGATCATAAGGCAGCTAAGATCGAACCGTCGTGTTGGGCTGGTCCAAGCAGGGCGATGACGTACAGTAAAAAAATAGCACTCGTATAAACCGAACAAAAGTAAATACAGTGTAACCCGGATATAAGAGACCCGGATATAAAAGAAACTCGGATATAAGAGAGATTTTATCTGGTCCCAAATTAGAGCCATACTTACCTAAACAAAATAGACCAAACCTGGATATAAGAGAAACCCGGATATAAGATACTTCTTTTCCGGTCCCGACAACTCTCTTATATCCGGGTTACACTGTACTGTTTTTTTATATCAGTCATCATAATTGGTTTATATCAGAGTTCGCATGCAATTAATTATCAGCCCAACCCGCGTCTAAATCGGAAGTGATATTATTGTTGACTTGGCAAAATCTGGTTCGCTGTTGTTGGTAAAGTTTGGCACAAGGCTGGAGTCGGATGCTTTTGTCGGCAGATAATCGCGTTGGCCTCTCTCCTGACACTGGACTCATCTCTGTCTTTTCTGCCTCTCTTCTACTGACTTCGCTTCGCGCATTCGTATTTATGGACATTCGCTCAAACTGGCGAAGTAAGAGAATTCGATAATTCTAGAGAATTGCCATCTTTCACTCTCTCATGTCATTAACTCTCACTAAATATCCCCAGTGAGGGTGTGTGGCTTATCCACCCTCCTGGTATTTCAACTCATCTTTCGACCAGGGGAATCAACTCGAAATTCGTTGTTTACGAAAAATGAAATTTTCGCTTTACAGCTTGCGTTTTCATCTGTGTGTCAATTAACATTGCCCCTAAGTCTGAGTCACTTTTCCATTGTTCAAACTGATCGACATACAATTCAAGTCGTTTATGTGTGAATTAAATCCTCAATTCTTCCCACGGGTTTTTGGTATTACCCATTCTCGTTTCAATGTCTCTCAGTACATAACACTTTCTTCCGTTTTAACAAAACTTTCTTCCGTTTCATCGCGGCAACGACAAATAGTATCACATGAGAAAGGCATGAATCCACCCCTGCTAAGAGTAAATAGCAGGATAGATTGGACCCTAACATCCTGGCTGGAAACCAGCCATGGAGAAGAAAAACTCTAAATTCAAACCAATCTAAAAGACAAGTATGCTCCGTCCGACTATCCTGCTGCTATGGCTGCAATACATGTGGTGCCTTTACGGCCCTAATGAGTTATTTGTTTTTTAACGATATGTTTTTTTTTGAAAGAAAGTCAAAAAAGATATATTAGTAAATCCATTATTAAACAAAACAGATCGTGTAACTTACATTTTTTTATGAAAAAATGAAAATTTGCATTCGTTAAATTTTCAAAATACAATATTAAAATGCATACTTCTTTTTATTTATTGCTTACTTCACAAACTGTGATGTAAATGTTAAAGAGGTTACCATTTCCAGGACTGAAAATAACTTTTTAACTAAGCAATTTAATAAAAACTAGAATTTTTTGCAATACGCTGACATCTGTTGAAATCCACACAGTATTTAGTATTGTTCAAGTTATTTCTAACATTAATTTGCCGAGATTTACACACTCTACGTTTCACTCAATTTCGAAAACCAATTGATAACATTTGAATAAGGTGATTTGTTTGGAAAAATACTTTGACAAAAATCCTACTTCACGGTTTTATGTATCCTCGTAAAATCAACTGTATTTTGCACCCCTTACCTATTTGCACTACCCCCTAAAATTTGGTTTCAATCGGTCAATGTATGGTTATCTTAGAGGGTGTGAGGAATAGATGGACGGATGGACGACCAGACAGAAGTCACAGAATTTTATATATAGATGCCATCAACAAAACAATTGTTTATTAATATCACAAAAAATTATTATAAAAATGAATAAAAAAATACAGTTATTGTTAGGGAAATGATTTGTAAAGCTAAATTAGTTATCATCATGAAGCAAGAAGTTCTAAGATGAGGATGATATGAAATGTATTATGTTATTTATAAATCGAAGAGCATTATGCATTTCTTTAATTTGCAGCTTTTGAAGCGGACACACATACGCACAAGCTTCGTTTTTATATATGAGATTATCAAATTTGGCTAACAATAGATACTTTAGATAATTCTTCTCGTAACCGATTCTGTAGAAAAACAAATCACATTGCGAAATAGTTACTGCCCATCGAAAACCATTTGCTTGTTTGCCACTGGTTTAGCTTTAGGGAACATTTGTAAAGTTACATTTCTATGTATTTTTTGTTATTTGATGTCGGCCATTTTATTATATGATGTCGGCTATTTTGCTATTTAATGGCGGCCATTTTGTTATTTGATGACAGTCATTTTGTTATTGAATGTCGGCCATTTTGTTATTTAATGGCGGCCATTTTGTTATTTGATGACAGTCATTTTGTTATTGAATGTCGGCCATTTTGTTATTTGATGTCGGTCATTTTTATTTTACTACGCTATATCTGGATCGAAGATATATTCTTTGGTGTGAAATAGGCCATTGCACTTTTCTGCATTAACTGCTGTTAAATCATTTTTAGTTACAGATTTTATCTTATAAAATATAATCTTAATAATAAACCCAGCAATAAAATAAGCCTTATTAAAGACTAGACGAGTAATTTACACTTTTACAACATGTAAGGACTGTAAATACCAAATTTAAAATAACGTTGAAAAGCTTTTAATGAAAGCAATATTAAATACGCAATATTTGTAGCGTACTTTAAATTTAAATCGTGTTATGAGAGATGTTCTGCAAAATTCTTGGCTCTGCCAAGAAAGGATTCACCCACCATTTCTGATGTTTGTTCCCTGGGTCAGATGTTTGGAAGTTGGTAGCGTCGACATTTTTTCAGCGCGCCCTCGCATTTTCATGGCACATCTTGAAAGTTTTACTTGAGTGCCGATCGTTGGCGTTGATTTAAACTTTGTTCTCCTTTTCCCAGATGAATTTGTAATAATGAATGTAACCATCTGTTGAGTTAGGAAAATTTTGCTACAAGGCGGAATTAATACAATACACTTCCAGTTCACTCAATGGCTTGGGAAATTAGCTGCTAATCGCCAATCGACAACGAGTGTACTAATTCAGCATTTAGACTAGAAACCTAAATCTATTAGTAGAAATTCGCTCTTCGATTAATAAAGCATACCCAAAAGTTAAGATTTATTTAGAGAGAAACTAATATTGAGGATTCTCGTACAGACACTAAGAATACACCACAGATACAGACGTACACACAAATACACACGCAATCATGCGCGCACAGCAACACCAGCGCACACACAAATATACATTATTTTAATCATTTCACCGCAAGCAAGGCAATCACGTCATTAAGGCACAAGGGAATTAGTGAGTGAAAGAAAAGGAAAAATGTTATTTAAGAACGGGTACAATAAAAGAAGAGGAATCAAGAAGATAGTAGATAACGACTGATATTGCATTTGAATTTTTGAAGATGAAAATTGGCTGGAAAGACAGAAGTCGGTAGAGAGTTCCACAAGCGAGAAGTGCTTGAGAAGAAACTGTTAGCATAAGTAGGTAAGGCAATAAATTTATTGTCTATGATTGAAAAAGCATTTATTTTACCCAATGGATATTTATTTTCAAACGTAATCTCTTTTCTGGTCAATGTACGTTTCTCCATGTGACCTTGTCCAAGGGGAGACTTTAACTCTGAGAACACCGTCTGTGGTTAAACATGGAGGAAGATGGGGCCCCACCAGGCCTTATTCCCGAAGACACGTTACAGAGGAAATAATTACTTTCCAGATATGTAGCGTAGGGAAGTGCATCGTTGCGCAGTAACTTTGTGATCTTGCGACAACATCAGACCAGGAGACTGATGATGGTGATGATAATGATTAGTTTGAAATTTTAGATAAAAATTCAGCTAAGAACTGCATCAGCCTATTGTATCCAACAGTCTATCTATCTATCTATCTATCTATCTATCTATCTATCTATCTATCTATCTATCTATCTATCTATTCCAGTCTGTTCGTATCTATCTATCTATCTATCTATCTATCTATCTATCTATCTATCTATCTATCTATCTATCTATCCCAGTCTGTTCGTATCTATCTATCTATCTATCTATCTATCTATCTATCTATCTATCTATCCCAGTCTGTTTGTATCTATCTATCTATCTATCTATCTATCTATCTATCTATCTATCTATCTATCAGTGTGTGTGTGTGTGTGTCGTAATGAGCAGTGAGTAGTTTCTGAATATGGTGCCAATTTTTTTTTATAGGAATTGACACGTCGATTGGTATAGGATTGTAACAGAATAATGTTGTTCTTGTTCTCTCTTTCCTACCCACTCGTCATAAATGAACAATAACAAGGCAGCGTGAAAATGGCTGGTGATGGCGAAACAAACGGGAAGGAATTTTCCCCACGGCATTCGCATTAATGCTGGGCAAACAGAATTCAAAATAAATCTTCAATTTTAGCAGTCCATTCGGCTATTTCTCTTCGTATAGAATTCCCAGAAGTTAAGAAAAAATCGCCAATATTTTTAACATACAGATATGACAAAGTATAAGGCCAATGTGTCACATGTGTCACTTTAGTCAACCTGATAGAATTTCTTCTCTGAAGTGAATTTGAAACATTAAGCGTCAAGCAATTCAACATTTAGTATCAAAACTTCACCGCACATGATCGTCTGTCCAGTTCTCTTTTAGCAGAAAAATACAGGGTGCGGCAGAAATACCTCCCACGTATACCTCACACACAATGGTAAAATATTAGTGTCAATGGTGTTTTCATCTAGCTAATGTCTTACCAGTAGGCGGGAGTTATTTCAGGGAGGTATATATGGTAGGTATTTCTACCGCAGGCTGTTTTTTGTATTGGATTGTTCAAATAATTGTGTTGTTTTTGTATTTAGATATCTTTAGGAGAGTTTATTTTTAAAACTAAATTTAAGAAAATAATGTTATTTTTTATTGTATACTGACTGTTTTCATATCAATGTGTATATTAAATTGCCAAAATTAGCATACCTTTGTTTATTTATGCTAATAGTAAAGAGTGAAGAAAATAAGCAAATTTCACGGCATATTGTGTTTGTTGTAGTATGAAAAGAAACCGATCGTCGTCGGAACTATCGAGTCATTGCGATCGATCTTTAGCTGCACAGTATGTGTTTCGCCAGGGCTACATACAGTTTTAAATTCAGAGATTTCCTTTCCCTAGATCGGTTGTCATAGGCTATAGAACCTATTTACCCACAATAGAGTAATGTATTGCGACTCGGATTGGGGAATCAGAGATCCTAGTTCGAATTCCAGTCGAGTTCATTACATTCACTTATGTGCAAATACACTTGGGAAAGGAATGAATCCAATTCTTCTCCCCAGTTATGGGTAAATAGTATGACAGACTGGCATCTATAGCCTATGGCAACCGATCTAAGCGAAGGAAATTTCTGAATTTAAAACTGTATGTAGCCCTGGCGAAACACATACTATGCAGCTAAGGATTAACTCGATTGTTCCGACGACATTCGATTTCATTTCTTAATATAACAAACAGAATATGCCATGGAATTTACTTCACTCTTCACTATTGGCATAAATAAACAAAGGTATGCTAATTTTGACAATTTAACGATAAAGATATTTACAACGACTGGGCACTCGGTTAGAATTGAATTCACTAGTCAATAGTAACGATCAAGCATGCGAGTTCTCTAATAATTACCCTACACCATGTCATTGGTTTAATGCTGCCTAACATTTGCTGTATAGTCATGCGCGAAAGAAAACCGTATGCGCCTCAATAAAAGTCTTGTGAATTTCCGTTGGGGGCAGGCGATTCCCACCCATCCATTCAAATGTTTGACAGTGGGAGCTGGCAGCATTTCCATTTCCCTGTTCGCATAACAAACTAGGTTTAAAATAAATTCTGGAATATTAAGAGGGACCAAAAAAGAAAAAAGTAAGAAAAAGGGAACTCTAAAATAACTAAGATAGCCTCTCAAAGCGGCATATCCGGTCACGTGATAGGCAGTGATAAAGGCAGTGGCTGTAATTGTTCAGCAGATGAAGAATTAATTCTAGTAATGGCCTTTTTTGCTTCCTTTTAGTTTGTAAACCATGGTTACACACCCAAATAATACGCAATTATCTAAACGAAAACTATACTGTCAATTCTTTTCTAGCGTCATATTTATTCTTATTCTGCAAAACTGGAATAGGAACTGAGGTATGAATATATATATATATATATATATATATATATATATATATATATATATATATATATGTTGTGGATTCCGGGATGAAATCCGGTACCAATAAATAACAAACGCCAGGTATGAATATAGGAAAATAATGTATTAACGTAATAATACAAACTAGTAATGCAGGTTAGTAGTTCCAAGAATACAGGTTAGTAGCAAAATATATATACAGTCTTTGGTATTGAAGTATCGCTGTATGAATTCTTACTGAGTCTACGTGCTCGCTCACTGTGACTCTTGCTCACTACGTTCGTTCTGTCTGTCTGTCTGTTACCTTCACCCTCTGTTGCTCTCGATTCTCGGGTCTTCACGTAGCAGTAGTATATGTATATACTGGGTGATTTCATTTGTGTAAAAAGGGGAGAACCCCTCAACACCCCCTCCTTAGATCCCTTTTTTTGGGGAGTTAATATCTTTTCCTTTTATGATCGATAATCAGAGGCTCTGTAAATTTTCTTTTCCTGCTAGTCTTTCTAGTTTCTGTCTCTTCTTATGGTCTTTGAATCTCAAAAGCTTCAAAGATCGCCTCCACCGAATCATCATTTTCAGCGGGTGACGAGCTTGGCTCTTCAGTCCGTTTTTTTTTTGTATTTGGTCAATATGTATTCTGTGGGTAAATTTTTCTCCTTGTATTGTGTACATCACGTTTCTTAGTCTGTTTATTTTTTTTTCAAAGCTCTCTTTAATTCTTTGTCGACTTTCTCTATGGTAGCAAACGGCACGTTCCGCTTCTTTTTAAATACTGGTTGGACATTTTCTTTTAATTCAGTTCTGGCTGCAAACTTGTTGCATCGTCCCAACCCGCTCGAAAATATCTCGGGAAATTGATTATGTAATTCTTCCTTTAACTTTGTCGCTTCTGATGGTTCGCACTCTATCTTTTTACAAAAAGAGCTGATAGGTAAATTCCATACGTCGAACTTTTGAATCCAGTCCATGCCCACCAGCTTTTCTGTATCCTTCATTACGAATATTTTGAGTTTTCTTGTTTTCCAGTGAAATTTTACATTTAGGATTACTTCTCCTTCGAATTTTATACGCTTTCCTGTAACAGACTTAGCAATTTTTTGTCTATGTAACATGGTTGGTCTATTAAGTTTTCTCCATGTTTGTAGGTTAATTATCGTCAGATCTGACCCTGAATCTAGTTGCAATTTTATCTTTTTATTTAAGATTTCAGGTTCCACATATTTCCTTATGTTAGTATTGTCTTCGTCATGCATTCTAGTAGATTTATCCTACTAGTAGATTTTCTATTCCTACATAGGGATGCCTTGTGACCCATTTTTCCACACGCAAGACAGTTTTTATATTTAAAATGACAATCCTTATTCCAGTGTAGTCCTCCACATCGATAACATGCAGATGGGTGGGGGGGCTTATATTTTGCTTTGATTTTCGTCATTATTTGCTCTGAACGTTGTACTTTTTTCATTATTATAGAATTTTTGTTTTCTTTCCGGGGAGGGTGTAAAACGTAAACTTTTGTTTAACTTACATATATGTGATACTCCTGACCCCTCAATATCCTTCAAGTCTTTCTTTATACTCAGGCATTTTTGGCAGTCTTCCGATAGTTTTTGTAGTGTTAATCCAGGTTCATTTTGCAGTTTTGAAAGCATCCTTTTGCGCATTTCGCTATCCTTTACTGAGACTAACCCTTGTACAAAAATAAGACACTTGAAATTGTCCGAGGTTAATTCTGCCAACTTGAAGTCGTCGCAATGTTTATTCACGATTGCAGCGAACGTGGAATAGTCCTCATTTTCATCCTTTACAAGGTTAAGACATTTCCACCTTTTGTGAAAAAGTGACGTTTTCGGGCTGAAAAGCTCCGTCAGGCATGTAACTGCTTCATCAAACGTTAAATCATTTGTCTTCTTTGGCAAAATGTAATCCGCAAATTTTGTGTATTCATCCGTTCCTAATTTCCTGAGTAATAGTCGTAGCTTCTTTGCTTCCGTCCAATTTTGATAATCGATGTTAAAGATGTCTTCATGACGTCTGAAAAAGTCTCCGACATTTTTATCCTCTTCTAGGGAGTATTTGAATGTTTCTATCGTGTTCCATACTGCGTCTTGGGAAAAAGTCACCTCTTTTTCAATATTTTGTTGTTGGGTATTACTTGCTACTTTTACAATTCGCTCCTGGAGTTGTAATTGTCTTTCTTCATTTTGCATTTGTCTTTCATGATTTTCCTTCTGCGTTTGTAGCAATATTTTTTCCATTCTTTCTTGGAATTGGAATTGCTGTTCATTTTGTCTTTCTTGAAGTTGTACTTGCTGTTCATTTTGGTATTTTACAAGTTCTACTAAAATATTTTAAAAATCCTCCATGATAAGGTCTTACGAAAAATTCAATTTTCCGTATTTTAATCCTCGTAACTCTTTGTTACCCAGTTGTTGTGGATACTGGCAAAAACGGCAATTTTTTCTTTTGAGTCTCCGAGAAGTTCAAATTCTTGTCGCCCAAACTGTTGTGGCGAGAAGAGAGAAATTTTTTCTTTCCGTGTAGGTCCCAATTCCTCGTCATCAAGTTGTTGTCGGCAAGGGAGAATTTTTCTTTGTTCTCTTCCTGTGTGAGTTCGTATTTCCTCATCGCCAAGTTGACCAGGGAGAATTTTATCTTTTTTTGTTCTTCCAGTGTGAGTTTGATATCCTCGTCGCCAAGTTGTTGTGGTCGACAAGAGAGAAAAATTTTTTTTCTTGCGTGTGAGTTCGAAGTGCTCGTCGCCAAGTTGTTGTGGTCGACAAGAGAGAAACATTGTTTTTCTTCCGCGTGAGTTCGAAGTCCTCGTCGCCAAGTTGACGAGGGAGAATTTTGTCTTTTTTGATCCTCCCGTGCGAGTTCGATATCCTCGTGGCCAAGTTGTTGTGGAATCCGGAATGAAATCCGGTACCAATAAATGACAAAGAATGAATATAGGAAGATAATGTATTAACGTAATAATGCAAACTGGTGAAGCAGGTTAGTAGTTCCAGGAATACAGGTTAGTAGCAAAATATATATATACAGTCTTTGGTATTGAAGTATCGCTGTATGACTTCTTACTGAGTCTACGTGCTCGCTCACGGTGATTCTTGCTCGCTACGTTCGTTCTGTCTGTCTGTTACCATCACCCTCTGTTGTTCTCGACTCTCGGGTCTTCACGTAGCAGTAGTATATGTATATACTCGTTGAGTCCATTTGTATAAAAAGGGGTGGACCCCTCAACACTATATATATGAGGTATGAATATATATATATATATATATGAGGTATGAATATATATATATATATATATATATATATATATATATATATATATATATATATGAGGTATATATATATATATATATTCTGGGTATGGGTATGGTTTCTTAATAATTTGACTTTAAAATTTTAAATGGTTAACATAATTAAAAAAATTATTAGCCATTGAAAATTTCAAAGATAAGTTAAATTATATATTTTGAATAAGATGAATTTTATGGATTTAACTGTTTTCTTTTGGTAAATTTGGTAAATTTTTGTGGTCATGTATCTTGGCTTTGGAAAGTAGATATTGGAAAAAATACGGGGCGAGGATTTATATTTTGATAAGATTCGATAGCCGCACTTTCGAAAATTGTCCTTTTAAGTTAGTTACTTTCTTTTTTAATAGTATGGCCAAAGTTGTGGTTGAATTTATTTCTATGTATTCGATAAATTGTTGTCTCTTTACGATTTTTTAATTCTTGCAAGTTTCCGCAATGTATTGAGAGGAAAAGCTCTGGAAATTTATTTTGTATATACCTGCTTTAGAATAATTATTTTTGTAGATATTTTGGGTTCTGATCGTATCCATAATAGTTTGGATGTGGTTGCAATTATTTTCATGTTTAGATTAGATAGATTGTTTTGGACAGTGTATGTTATGTAGTTAGTAGGTAGTATTATGCATTTGTTTTTATCTAGTTTACTGTTAATAATAAAAAATTATTAAACCATAGGCAGGAGTTAACGGTTTTTTGCCGACATCAACAGACTTTCGCATTAGATAATTAGCATAAAAAAAAAAAACAAAAAAAAAAACATAGCTAAGTAAAATTCTAAAAAGCTCAGCCAAACCCTTAAATAGGAAAAACCCTTTTTGCCGTCGTCAAAAACTAAAAAAACAAACTGAAATTCAACGCAAAGCGATCTGTATATTAAACACCCACTTAAATAAACAAATAAATAAATAGATAATCAGATAGACAATAATAAAAGACAATTCTCCAGACACATAACGACTGTAGGCGCGCCATAAAAATATCCTTCACTGGGAACCAACTAAAGGATGACCGTAAACATTAGCCTTGAAATAGATACCCTACCCAACCTTAGCAAAACCTCTCAGAGGATGATGAATCTACTGATAAGAATTAACTCCCTGACCACTCAAAGAAGGAAAATAGTCTAGCCACTCCCACAATAACAAATTCTGTAAAAATACACGTAAACTGAGAGATAGCTTATTCCTAAAATTTCGCTTGAAGATGAAACGGGACTAAACACCTCAATCCAACTTAATTTTATTAATTATTTGGATGATTTCGGCTCTCGTTTTTGAAACATGAGAACTCTTATGTAGCGAAGGAATCATATTTTTAAACAAAAAATATTATTATAATATAAGCTCTACTTCTGTATGGAGCACTGTCTTCTTAAAAATAAAAACAAAAATACTAAGGAACCCCGGATTATGCACCCAACGTGTTCTTTTCTATTTTCTGCATACCTGCACAAGGATATATATATATATATATATATATATATATATATATATATATATATATAAATGGAATATATATGGAAACATAAACAAAAAGAAAAAGAAACTAAACGAAATCGGCTAGACTATAAACCCAAAACATATATTCAAAAAAAAATTCTTAAAAATTCTTAGCACCCCTTCCTCAGCGTGTATGCGCAATCATATTATCGTCTAAATTCAAGCTCAAAATTGTTTTTTTTTACATTTTTAAATAAATAAAATAGCAGACGCAGAAAAGCGAAAATAATTATAGTAATAACAGTAATCACATTGAAACGATTAACATAGTATCTAAAATGAAAATTCTTACTTTAAAATGGCCCTATACAAACATGTTCGTTAATGGTGATATTAAAATGACCCTCTTATCAGAAAATCCCATATTCAAAACAATTAATTTGCAACAAACAAGTTTTCTTTCTCAAGAACCACAGCAAAATAGAATTGTTTATGACTGACGAAATGTAGATTCATAAGAAAGAAAACATGCAAAACTGTATTTTAAGACTCGAAAAAACAGACTATTTTGAGTTCTTAATTTTCTAGAAAGCCGTTGTTTCTCACAAACATTCCATCCCATCATTCTTTGGTGGGCGTGTTTTTCTCAGCGTTTTAATTTCAGTTGAAAAATAGTCACGGACTTTGGAAAAATAGCGACGTTTGTCTTGTTAACCGTAAAAGTTGGCAGTGTTTCGGAATTGATCGTCTTGTTAACTGAGGATTTCGTTTGCTTCTACAAGGCTGGATTCAAGCTGATTGTAAAGGGCTTTTTTTTTCTTCTTTTTTTGAAAAAAAAATGATATTTATTGAAAAAGTGCATAATGTTAGTAAGATATCAGGCTGTAAATGAGGTTAATACCCAACTTTTTACCGATTGTATCATTGAAAAATGAGGTAACAGTTTTTATATAAAGTACAACGGGTTTTGTTTATCCTTAAAATGTACAAATCTTATTAAGAGTGAAACTTATAAAATTTAGAGATACCTTTTTTAAATCGTTTCACATTTTAAATTATTCCAGAAAATAAAGCCACTATGACGCAAGGGGTTACTGAGTGTTAGAGAATATGATAAAATCACTATTAAAGAAGGAGAACAATAAAAGAAGAGGAATTAAGAAGACATTGATTGTATTGATGATTGCATTTAAATTTTTGAAGAACAAAATTGAGTAAGAATCAAGAAGCTGGAAAAGAATTTCACAAGCGAGAAGTACGATAGAAGAAACTGTTAGCATAGAACTTACGGTTGTATCTAGCCATTTCAACTGTAAAATGATGAGACCTTGCCTTCAATTTAGTATTGTGCTTAAATTCATAAAGCCTAGATTCTATAGACGAAAATTCATCAGAACAATTACTATGAAATATTTAGTATGACACAGGGAAGCAATTCCTTAGGATCAAACCAAGCAATTGATTCGATATCATCTTTCCACTTCAAGCCAGCAGAAAGTGTTAGTTCAAGAAGTTGCAATGAATCACTTTCCTGGAGGTGAGCATTTGTGAAAATTTAACTGTTTCTCTATTTGAATTTTCTGATGAATTATAATTCAATAGTTAATGATTGAATAAGTTCTTTGCGAGTTCTACGACTATAAATTACCCGTGGAAATTCTCATATTGCATCGTTAAATATTTGAGTTTAACTTTAACAAAATATTGCAATAAGAATGGTAAGTATGAATGCGGGCAATCTTTTAAAGAAGTAAGAGGGTACGAATGAAAATATTTGAAATTGGTAGGTTTGTCTGTTTCACTGAAGCTACGTTAAACACATGAGAGCGTTATCACTTACTCTATGTTTTTCTTTCTTTCTTTTTTTCTGTTACTAAAACCAAACAGCGTCATTGATATGTCTTTTTCGTCTTTCCTCGCGGTCAAAACGGAATAGGCCATTATTTATGAGGTAAGACGAGGCGAAACGTACATGCTAACTAACTCACGAACTAAAGAACAAAAGAACAAGCAGAAGTATAGCATATTTACCCAAGATGATCTATTCCAATACGTTTGTATAGTTTCTATAAAGTAAAGAAAATTAAGGAGCCGTTAAAATGCCGCCGTTAAAAACTACTATAGAGTCCATTGATTTATTACAAACATGTATTACTCGGCGTCTGCTAAACTGATTAGCAACGATAAAAGAATTTAATAGTATTGGGCCATACAG
Source organism: Acanthosepion lycidas (assembly GCA_963932145.1). NCBI lineage: Eukaryota > Metazoa > Mollusca > Cephalopoda > Sepiida > Sepiidae > Acanthosepion > Acanthosepion lycidas. Next base: position 77,783,767 of record OZ010578.1, read on the forward strand.
CTTCTTTCGATATGATTCGCTAATATTCTATTAGATGAGGCAGTAAATTTAGCTATTTGAAAGACTTTTGGATATCAAAAGAAAATGACGAAAATATATGAAAAAAGAGATGTTTTAAGGTTTGCCACATCTTTAACTCATCCTTTGTATAAAGGGGAATATTATGACCAAATTCGTGGAGGGAACGGGGTCTGCATTGGCTTTTGTTCTTTCTATTTTATTCTTGACGTATAACGAGGAAATTTGGTTAGATAAGTATGATAATCATACTCTGTCATAGGTATGTCGATGATATCTTTTTGTATTTTTAAAATAGAAAAGAGCATGCTTTCTGCTTTAAGAAATAAATATATTGCATGCAGATAATCATATAATTTAGTTATTGCAGATTGTACAAATTGGTGACAAATAGCAGGAAATTATAGTTTTAGTTCGACATTATACCATACCAAATGTATCTTGATCCAACTTCTCGTCTTATATAATTTTAATGCTAATTTTCTCTCATTGTAATTCTTGAGAAACATTCAAGATAGGTGGTTACTGTTGCGGGGTGCGGTATAAATGAAAATGGAGTTTGGTAGGGAGGGAAGATTATGATGAAGGAGGATAGATAACAGTTGACCCATGATTTAAAAAGGTTAAGATCGTAGTGATCAGAGAAGCACCCGTGTGGGAGTCTGTTCTACAAAGTGGAAGTTCTTGGGAAAGAATTGTTTCGGTGGAACCTTCTTTTTACACTTGAAAGGAGGAGGAAATAATGGTGATTCGATTCCATGGAAGTAGCATGGCGTATCCTAGCTGTAAAAGCCTGAACTGGTAAGGACTAAGGAAAGGAGCTCATCTGAACACTTGCCATGGAAATAGCGAACGCTGCAATTAGTCTTCATTCGCTGATTGATTAAATTTAAGAAACTCGAAACAACACGAGCGTCCGACCAAGTTCATGGGTCAGACGTAGATTCATTAGTTTTGACGTAAATAGCAAATCTTGTCGAATATTAAATTATATTTCTCCTTTTTTTATCTCTATCTATAAAAGGCAGGATGTCTGTGTGTGTGTGTGTGTGTAACGAATGCACAGCCGCAATTTTCGACGGATTTGCACCAAAATTTACATGCACATGCTCCAAGTTAGCGGGAAGGCCAAGACTGAATTTTCATTTCCCAAATCCCATCGATAGTGGAAATAATCGATTTTTTCCATGCTTCTACTGCTGTTTTCATGTAGTTTGCGGCCATTTTGTAATGGCCAGAATGAGAGCCAATAGCTGGCTGCCACGAACAGTCAGGAAGATTCTATTGGCCAGCGTGAGAGCCAACAGTTGACTGACACGAATGTTAACTAGCATGCTAGCATGCAAAAAATCGATAGCTGCATTCGTCACAAGTGGGAAAAATTTAAATCTGCAAGGTACTTTACTCCAATTGGCTCATTCGCTTGCTTAAACTCAACGTTGATTCTGATTCCGCAGAACTGGGTTGGGTGTGAAAAAGTATTTGTTGTTAACATTCTTTTTTCATTCGGTTTTTCCAGTTACGAGTCCTTTTTTCAAAGCTGATCGTTTTGTGTTCATTTTGTTTAGTTCTTTTTTCGTAACAGATTTAATGTTTAGTATAGAGCTTAGAAAAAATTCGCAGTGTGAGATAGGCAAGAAGTAAGGCATGTAGCAACATCAGCAAGGGAAAGGGCACTCCTTTAAAGGCAAGGAAGGGCAAAAATATTTTAAGTCAAGTGATAGCGATTTTTGCTGCTAGTGTAAGAATAAAAAGGGCAAAAAAGAGCTTCCTACCCATAAAAACACAGTTAAAAGACAATTGATTGATTTATTTTTACGGCTTATCAAAAATTTGCAGATTATTTACTGTCAGAATATATTTTTAGATTATATGAATTTTTGGAGGATAACAATGATTTTTCACATACTAGTCCTACTATTTAACCCATAACTGGTGGGGGAAGAAGAGTTGCATTCATGCCTTACCAAAGAGTATTTGCATGTAAGTGAATATAACGAACCCTAATGGAATTGGAACTTGGCTCTCCGATTACCAATCTCGAGACGCTATTCATTACACTACCCGCACATCCAAGACTTACAGCACCTGGTATTCTCAAGCGTTCATCCATTTAGTTACTGATCAAGCTCGAAGTTGAATAGCTTTGGTGATCGTACGGGAACCGGTATTTCAACGTGATATGTCCGCAATCCTCCCCAATAACCAACAAAAAATACTGATACCAAATTAGAACTGTATTCAAGATTTTGTTTATTTGATGCGCAAAAGAAAGACTTCGTTACGAGCAAAGAAAGTACTGGACCGTTACATGATATCTGCTCTCCTATATAGCACTGAAAGATGAAGCTAGGACTTAAAGCAGCAGAAATGTGGTTCTACAGAAGGATGCTGATGGAAAGAGTATGTGAGCAACGACGAAGTTTCAGGGAAAATTGAAACAAAAAGGAAACTTATTCCTAACATCAGGAAGTGACAGCTGAAATTTCTAGAACATATAATGTGGAAAAAGGATTGAAAAATCTGATAGTCACTGGACAGATTTAAGGCAAGAGGGACAGAAAAATAACGCATAACCTACTGAGCTTGAGAAAATAAATGGCGGAATAAAGTTTAGGAGAAATATAAAAAAAAATCTAAAGTTATTAAAGATTACGAAAAGACAGAAAGGAAAACTAGGATCACCAACGTCCTAAAGAGACACAACACAGAAAGAAGAAAAAGAAGAAGAAGAAAAAAAAGAAGAAGAAAAAGAAGAAGAAGAAAAGAAGAAGAAGCAAAAGAAAAAGAAGAAGAAGAAGAAGAAGAAGAAGAAGAAGAAAAACAAAAAGGAGAAGAAGAAGATTACAATTTAGCCATCAAGTGAGATGCTGATCTGACGAAGCATGAATGGTGGCTTAGCGATGACGATATTTGAGAGATGGACTGGAATGACAATAGCCGAGGCTTTAAGAGCAGCATCGAATTTAGAGATATGGAAGAGAGTGGTGACCATATTGGCGCAACAAAAGTGCTGAATAAATGATGATGATGATGACTATGATGTCTCCAGTGATTCAACTGCATACCTTCACTAAGCATAGAGAACCTTCGCGTGTCGGTGTTGTATGGCGGTGGTGCAACAGCGAACTAAGCATTTCGCATTTGAATAGAAGAGTTCTACATTTCCTTTAAAGCCGGGTCTCTGTTAATTCAACAACAGAATCTTATTGTCTGTAATCATAAAATTAAATTTGTTTTTAAAAGAAACGATTTCATTGCAGATAGATTATATAAATCTAATTGTCAAGTCCCTTTAATTTTGAACGTCTGTGCAGGGAAACATTAATCCATTTAAAAAGATTAATCATCTTATCAACTAGGTATGACTGTAATAAATAGCATTAACTACTGGAATTGGGTATGTATACTAAACAAGGCTTTGGATCAATAAGTTCGCCGCTTGACACGTAGTCGTCAGCTGAAATCGGATTTAAAATTTTTACTGTATAAGGTTTGATCTCTGTGCTTAATATTCACTTCTGAATTAAGGGTACTGACAAAAAGGCGTATATGTTGAAAAAGAAATATCTGCTGTGTAAAATATGTTTTTTTCATAATTAGACAGCAAACTTGTTGACATACGATCTGAAATAAAGGAATTTCAATAAGGAACTTGGAATAATTGGGGGCAGGGGTTGGAATAATTGGGGGCAGGGGCTCGGAATTTTTTCTGAAATCTAATAAATGGGGGATGTAAAATAAGCAGAGACAGTGGAAAATCAGAGACGGAGTAGGAGTTCAAACTCTTGGCTCAAATGGTGTTATTGGAACTCAGTGGAAACGGGATGATCAATAAATAAATAAATATGTCATGCTAGACAATTCTTTATAAAACCCAAAGAAAAATCTGTAATGTTATTAGTTATATTCTCGTCTCTAGTCTCTTTCTCACTGCCGTAATGTAGCTTCACTTTTCTATAAATACTTTCATGGCAATTGTTCTGATGGACTTTCTGCTATGCTACATAGACTTTATGAATTTAAGCGCAGTACTAGATTGGCAGCAAGGTCCCATCACTTTACAGTTGAAATGGATAGTGTGACACCCACCAATGGTCGCGATCGCAGCGCCAGCGTCAATATGTGACGTCAACTGGTCGCGACGTCAATATATGACGCTGCGCCGTCGGCCCGTCGTCAACTCCCAGTTGCGGCGCGAAGCTGTAAGGTTTCTTCCACCAGCGTTTGGGGTTGACTCGTTGTCGCTGCCACCAGTCTGTGTCCCGGCCGATCTTGTCGTTTCCGGTTCTATATCATCTTTGTTGTTCTCAGGTGGCCCCCAACGCTTGGTCACCCAAGTAACTACTTTGATCTCAAGTCTAACCTACCCACGTTGTGACTTTGATCTTAGGTAGACGAAATCAATCAGGCGTCGGGCCGTACTGCAAGCTGAATCCAGGGTAAAGATGATACCGCACAAGCGTAAGTAAAAGAAAAATAATAAAACAAACTCACGAGGTTCAAATATGTTGATAACTAACAATTATCTTTATTTGAGTGTTTCTCTCCCGGTCCGTTTCTATGGATTCGGGATACTTTTTGAGTTTCTTAAGCGAGTTATGGTTTCTTAAGTCGTTCGTCAATAAAAACTTGCTTTTGGTAGGAAGACTAAGTCGAAAGACGTGAAATCTTGGTCAGCTCCTGCGAGGCGCTATTCTCCGAGCCCAACAGCTCTCTGGTCTCCAAGCCAACTCACTGAACGCCGGGGACGTTCGTTTATATGGACACCGACCAAATCCGGGGTAGGGGCCTGTCGTGGTTTGGGTTCTTTGACAACTCCCAACAAAAATTCTCTTTGCCCTCAGGACAGGAAAATTTATTACTTCCCATTTTTGGAAGCTAATCACTTTCCATTTCGGGGGTTTTCTCCCTCGTTCGTGAGGAGAGGTCGGAGGAGAATTATCCTCCTAGACTCTTCCTTTCTCATATTGGTTTCTCATACCAATCCTCTTAGTGGGTGTCAACAACTTCCCGCCTTTCTCATACATTCACCTTCGCCTATCACCTACGCCACCACTTGGCCAATGATCCCTCGGCAGCGTGAGTGTGGCTAGACCTGGCCTTCCTAAAATTATCGTCCCCCCCCAAAAAAAAAATCTTTTCTTTTCTTTCCTTCTTTTCTATCGGCCAGAATTCATATGAATCCCACGTGGCCATAATTAAATTTTTATCTTATCCTGAGCCACCCAAAATCCACTTTTCATTAATCACTGCTAGTCAACTTTTTAACTGGGTGGTCGTGTTCCACCTGAAAATCAAATTCTTTATTTTTCACGTGTCTTAAAATTTTCGTATCACCAGATTCCCACCTTCGGCGACATTAAGTCTGTCGTCAACAGTTTGAATAAGCAATAACAATGATCATATCAAGATTTTCAGGTGGAACACGACCACCCAGTTAAAAAGTTGACTAGCAGTGATTAATGAGCCAGTAGAGATTCTGCTAAGTGGATTTTGGGTGGATCAGCATAAGATAAAAATTTAATTATGGCCACGTGGGATTCATATGAATTCTGGCCGATAGAAAAGAAGGAAAGAAAAGAAAAGATTTTTTTTTTTTTTTTGACGATAATTTTAGGAAGGCCAGGTCTAGCCACACTCGGATATGAAGGTAGACTGTATACTAAAATGGCAACGGGTATAATTATTGCGAAAGCGAGAGTATTTAATAAGCTTCATGGTCATCATCATTCGACCCCGGTCGGGATCACCGAGCCAATGCGAACGATCCTTTCTTTAGCTATATAGTATGTGCTACACCCAAGCTACATACAGTTTTGAATTCAGAGTTACTTACACTCTGTTCTATAGCCTTGGGTGTCAACCCAAGGCTATAGAACAGAGTCATAGCTGCGGGGGTAGGGGTAGAAGAAGATGACACATGCCTATCCAAAGGCTATTATGACGTATATCTTAGGATTTAAAAATATCTTGGGGCATACATACAATAAGAAAAAGTCATTGAAATTAAGAAGCCATGAAAATAAATTTAAGATTCCAAATGTAGCAATTTAAGTCTTCATCATTTCTGTCTAGCATAAATACGGAAATGGCGATTAAGTGTCAGGGCATTTCATAGCCTGTACGCCATGACAACTAGCGATGATGTCCTATGTCAGCATGTTTCTGTTATCAGGATGTCACGCGCGGGAAGCGACGTCACACGATTAGATTCCAAATCCAAAGTTATTTTCTCCTTAATCTGTGTCGCATGTAAACAGTTTCTGTTATTATATTTCTTCTTATATATAACATGTCTATTCAGGACGTGGGCGAATATGGCATTCGACAATTTCCTGTCCAGTGTAGTTCTTAGTTTTGTCTTTATGCTTATCTCTGTCAACCATTTACAAAAGCATATTAGATTGATTATGCGCTGTTTTCCTCTGTTCATCGTGTCCTGTGAGTTTAAAATTTTCTAAGCCCTCTTCCTTCATTATATACCATAGACATTTCAGCTGTCTCTTCCTGGTGTTAAATAAAAGTGTCCTTTTTTTTCCATTTTTCCCTAAAACATCGACATTATTCACATGCTCGGTCCATGTTATTCTCAGCATCGTTCTGTAGAACCTTATTTCTGCTGCCTCAAGTCTCTTCTTCATATGTAAGATTTTCCAGCATTTATTTTCGCCGTCAATAAAAGACACGCCAATGTGAAATTAAGGACAATTTAAATAAATTGCTAAATGTTAACGGTTGTATTGTAAACAATTTTCTTCTTTTATGTACCACGTCGTGAAAGGACGTGGATAATTATCGCCCTTCACAACTTCATATCTTTCGTAGATCTAAGCAATGTTTGGCACTTACTATTTCTTCTAGCCCATGTTCTGTCATCCATTTACACAAGCTTATTAGGTAGGTTCGCCGTTCCCCTGTGACGCTCCTGCCTTCAATATATCCCGTGAGTGTCAAATTCTTCAAGCCGTCTTTACGTTTGTCACTACACTCATCCCACTTAATCATGTTTTGAGTAAACTTAAAGCTGGATATAGTTTTGGAAAAGGCCATGTATGCGTAAACCCTTTTATTATTCATGAATGACCTAGAATTATACGTCAAGACTGAAAGAGAGTTGGACAATGTTGTGAATACAGTGATAGTATTTAGCAATGGTATTTAGGATAGAATTTGGATTCACTAAGTCTGGTGTATAGATCATGAATAAAGGGAGATAATCGAGACATGAAGGGATCTGATTCACTGCTGATCAGTAAATAGAGGAAATTGACACATATGGAAAGTCAGAAATACCCTGGGGGTCTGGTAGCGTTAAAGATGTAATTAGGAAAGAACGAATAAAAGTACAATATTTTAGAAGAATGCTAAAGATATTATAATCAAGACAAAATAGAACTAATGCCATTAGCGCAATAAATTCAAGAACAGTATCTATCGTTAGGTATAGTGCGCGGGTAATCATTTTTTTTTTACTATCTTTCACTCAATACAAAGCCCAAGAGCGACTCAAGGTAAGGGGTTAGTAAATGAGGTTGATTACTGTTGAGGGGTTCTCCCCTTTTTACACAAATGGACTCACTCGGTATATACATATACTACGGCTACGTGAAGACCAGGGAGCAAGACCTCCGAGTCTAGCTGAGTCGTGATACAGTCATTGAATGTAAGCGACAGCTGTCGAACTCTCTACGTTAACAAAGAGGAACCCGGACGAAGCTTTGCTGAAGGGCAAGGTTTCGTCCGGGGATGTAGACAGGGCCTGAACCCGTCTAGGCGGGTTCAAAGGCTATATTTTTGGACGAGACTACAGGCTCGGAGATACTCACATTAAACCGGCCTTGTTCCACATTCAGTCCTCGTGGGTGGATCGATAAATACAGCAAGACCGAGGAGTCAAGTCCAGAGTGACAGAGTAAAATGTTGTAGGTAACCAGAAGAGTGAGGGTGAGGTAACAGTGTTGTAGGAGTAATAGTGAGCGAGCACGTAGACTCAGTAAGAAGTCATACAGCGATACTTCAATGCCAAAGACTGTATATATATATTGCTACTAATCCGTATTCCTGGAACTACTAATCTGTTTTACCAGTTTGTATTAATACGTTAATACATTATTTTCATATATTCATTTCTGGCGTTTGTTATTTATTGGTACCGGATTTCAACCCGGAATCCACAACAATTATCGAGGAATCAAATCAGCAAATCAAATTGTCGCAAACGTTCCTATATGACACCTATATAATATCACTCGCTTAAACTAAAGAACTATTAGTATAAGATGAGCTGACATCCCTACTCTAATGTCCTAGATCCTCATCCTCCTAAAACAAATTAAGAGTGCAATCCCTTCGTGGTATAATAATTACAAAAGTGTTCTGACTTCAAATGAGTTAAGGCCCCGTAGTTACAGGCAGATTGCTTTCGGCAACTGAAGTTGGACAGGAAGTAATATCTTATAAATTGATGTGTGAGAGAAATTTTCAAGTGCACTCTCCACGTATAGGAAATCAACTACAAAAGTATTAGAAAAAAGTTCATATTGTCGCAGACATCTTGTTATATGGAATATTTTAAGAAAAGTTCTTAAGAGTTTCATATGTAGAAATCTTTTTCAAGAAGCTGATCCCTGCGTGGAACGATAATTACGGAAGTATTTGGGCTACAAAAAAAAAAAAAAGAAGTTTAGAGCAGGTGTTCGCTAATTGCTTGTTCTTGGAAATTGTAGTTGGGAAAGAGAAAAAAAAATCTAATAGATTTATGCTTTCAAGAAACGAACTACAAAAGTATCAAAATGGAAGGAAAAGAAGAAAATAATCCAATCACGTGGTCGCAGATGTTTTGTTATAAGGATATTTTGCGAAATAAAAGTTTTCGTAAGTTTCGCGTAAGAGGTAACAGCTACAAGTTTTGGATCATGTAAACAAATAGTTTTAACTCGAGGCATTTGTTAGATGGTAGAAGATACAGAATTAATGATTCCAATCTTTTAAGCCCCTCCCCGGCAATTACTAGGTTGGTGCAAAAATAATGACGTAATAATGTCGTTTTTTGACGTTAAAAAATACGTCAAATAAGACATTATTACGTCATTATTTTTGCACCAACCTAATATTTTTGAAAAAACGGTTCATTTTCAGACGAGGTTTTTTTTATTTGATTTCTTATTTGTTTATATTAGGTTGGTGCAAAAATAATGACGTAATAATGTCGTTTTTTGACGTTAAAAATACGTCAAAAAACGACTGTATTACGTCATTATTTTTGCACCAACCTAATAGTAAGTAAGATACTGAGACATCTTGAAGTACCCAAGCGGTGATTAACACCTCTACCGGACGTATGAGTTGAAAATTGAACTTGTTTCAAGCTCAGTAGGGCATAAAAAAAAATTCTAGATCGACATATAAATCCGTCCGTTGCTTGTTTTTGGACGTTATGTTTTAGACGTGTTCATTTGTCCATGCCTGAAAAAAGACACTTTCGGTTAAAAACATATATACACGTCTACGTCGGGGAAGGGGTTAAACAAATATTGAGAAAAAAAAAAAGTGGAATTAAAGAATGCGAATCAGTCAAAAGTGTGAAAAATGAAGAATTTTAATTCTTCTTTTTTTACAATTCGAATTGGCATTAATTTCTATTCTCTAATTTCTCATGTTTTCTTCCGCAAACACTTTGTTCCCTTAAGGAGAACAAAAAGAGAAGAAAATAAAACGCGATAAACGAGAAAGACATTAATCAGTCTGAATTTATTAGTGTAGGTAGGTATGGTGATTTTACTAATTGCAGATTAGATGTGGCACAAGGCCGAAATTATGGTGCCCTCAGTTAGGAACGAATTCACTACTTAGTTGTAATGTTTCTAGCGAAACAAGTCAAGGTGCCCTAGGTAGGTAGGTATGTATGCATAGGAATATTTTGTTTTCTTAGTAAAAATAAACAAGCATTTTTCTCATTATTGGTCAGTTAATTTCTGACCAGTGAATGAGGGACTGGCACATGCAATGGTAATATTAGACGTTTCCTTATCAAAAAAAAAAAATAAATAAAAAAAATAAAATAAATCGGCATTTATTGACCGAGCAGCCAGTACAACTGTCGAGTGAAATTATAGAATCTTTCTATTAAAACATTGTTTCAGGAAGACAGGTTTCTCAAGTCCAGTAGCCGTTATCGCTCTTTTCGCTACTGATGAGGATTTTATTCTTAACTTTTATTTGAAATAGTGTGTAATGTCAACATCTCGATGAGGTCAGTATTTTCTCTTCGAGTTACGTGTATATCTCAATTATTGCTGTTGTTGAAAGTCCTCAAATGATATGGTTTCTATTATTTGATACAGTTCGTTGTTTGTGATTCTGTGGCACCAGTCCATAAAGCTCGAAAAATTGTGGTCTTCACTCGCTCAAAGCCATTTTTAACGATTGATCTTAGAAAGCAGTTGTATACAGCTGTGGCACCCTGCATTTTTAGAAAGACTAAAAAGAGATATTCATAGAAATATGATTTAATTTTTATTCGGTTTATTAACCAGTTGTTAGTTATTTAGAAACGAAGAATAATTGAGTTTTGAGAATAATTCTCTAACTGTATTTAGGCGATCCAAAGAGAAGAAGAAAAAAAAAAAATAAAAAGAAAGAGAAAGAGGAATGGATGGTACAAAACCCGGTCATAAGTAAAACTAAAACAAGACAGGTGTCAAAATATATCAGGTCAAATTACCTGACCGAAATCCAGGGAAATAGAAATTGTTATATTTGGATGAAGAAATAGAGTTTGGAGATAATAAAATAAAACAAAAAGAAGAGGAAAGACAGAAACATAATACGAAACCAGGTCGTAAGCGAAAACACACACGTACGACCAGCACCTAACAAGTGTCAAAATTATCAGGTCAAGCACTTGAACTAATTCCGTGTCCGCGTAGGATGGAAGTTGTTAAGGTTGGCTGAAACAATAAAGATGTTTTAGAACAATGGAAACGAAATTTTAATCGGAGGAAAGGTGTTTTTTGTGTTGAGGTGGTGACCGGTGGAACTGTATACAGATTCTGACCTGTTAAAAATTGGAACCCCACGATGATGAAGTGGAGACATTTTCAATTCAGATAATTAAGATTTTTGACTATCAGGTCTGACCAAAAACAAAGAAGGAAAGAAAACGATTGTCTCGGCTCACAGATAGCGCCAATATTCTTTCCTGAAGTCACATCTAATTAGCGGCAGGCTGTTTTGACAGAACCCAGGTGAGAGAAAGCCAAGATTATCATTTTTCGTATGTGTGAAAAAGGCCAAATTAGATTTTGTTTTTTTTAGAACAAGAACGATGTAAGCCACGCCCGATTGGAGACGGGAGGCGTCCCACCACAGTCTCATTAGCCGAAAGCGGTCACGTGATATGCGGAAAGAGGAGGGAGAATGCTCGATCAAGAACCATTGGTCGAAAACGGTCACCTGACATACGAGAGACCGGGAGAGATGGGTATGCGTCTTCCCCCCAGAGGCACTGTGAGGAAGTAGGGGTGAAAATAATAGCGATAATGGGAAATCAGAACTAATGCGACTTTTGGGATTATCGAGAGAGCCCTGACGCCGACAGACCCACCCCGGTTTGCTGCGGCGTCAATAAAAGCAGGACCCCAATCGACAAAAAAATGAGTTCAGCCCCGGACGGCAGCGAGAAGAGATCACCTCGGACGACAGAGAGTTGCGGCTGAGTTGCGGCAAGAAACCTTCCAGCCCAAGTCGAAAACAAGAAATCCTTCCAGCCCAAGTCGAAAACAAGAAATCCTTCCGGCCCAAGTCAAAGACAAGAGAAGTTCTATCTAAGTCGACGAAGAAGAAGATTACTCGAAAGCCGCGGAGAAGTTGCAGCCAAGTCGAAAACAAGAAATCCTTCCAGCCCAAGTCGAAAACAAGAAATCCTTCCAGCCCAAGTCGAAAACAAGAAATCCTTCCGGCCCAAGTCAAAGACAAGAGAAGTTCTATCTAAGTCGACGAAGAAGAAGATTACTCGAAAGCCGCGGAGAAGTTGCAGCCAAGTCGAAGACAAGGCCAAAGAGTTACTGGACGGAAGAAGAAGAAGAAGTTAAAATCAAACCCAGCCGAGAACAGAATTCGACCCAACCAGATCGAAGTGAAGAAATACAACTCAAGTCGAAGAGAAGAATCAACTGCGAATGATTGATAGAAATTAGCCCCAGTGTCGAACTAAACCACACTCCGACATACACAATTCTGGAGAGTAGACAATTCGAAATCGTTAAGTTGTATGATAGAAGCTTGGTGCCATAGTCCACAGAGCGGGTCGGGAATGAGAACAATTTTTCTTTATGTAACGGACATTAGATATAAAAGGTTGTCACCCTTTTTTTTTATCAGTAATTTTTTGTCTCGTGAGTTTTTTTTTTCTTTTACTTGTGTTTTGCCACCCCCGTCGGACTCAACTTGCATACGGCCCAATCCCTGCTGGTCCCGTCTGTCTAAGATCTAAACACAGCGTGGGTAGACAGACCGGAGATCAGTACAGTTGCTTTAGCAACCAGGTATTGGAAGCGGGTTGGGAAAGGCGAGGCTGGTGATCATCTAACCAAGAGGTTGGAGCGGCACGCTTGGAACCAGGAGGAGCGACCAGGAGGAGCGACGTCACAGTTGGCGCCGTAACCAAAGGATTCGACCCTGGGCCAGGTGTGTACCCGTCACAATTGGTGCCAGTGACCAGAATCAACCCTGAGACAGCCGCGTCACGTCACATCGATCGACCGCCGTTGCTGAAAATTCAAATAGAACTCAAAACGACCGGGACCGAAAGGAACAAGAACAGAATCGTCTGCAAGGTAGGACACCTTATTTTATTTCCCAACCTCGATTGTTGCTGCATAGATTGTCTTTCTCTGCAGACATGTCGGACTGTGATTCGGATAGAGCAGTGGGGGGTGAAGAGGAAGTAAGGCGGGGGTTGTCAGTGGATTTAAGGAAGCTGTTAGGTGGACCGAGGGTCCCAGTATTTGATGGCAGCGGGAAGGAGTTTAAAAACTGGCTGGCAATCCTTGAGAAGAGCCGAATCATCTACGAGCTTTCGGACCAAGAAACCCTGTATTTGGCATACGATGCCACAAAGGGAAAAGCGTCTGAGTTCGTGAGGGGGCTCTTGGAAAATCAACCCTGCTTGTCTTGGGAAGAGATAAAAAGACTGCTAACCAAAGAGTTCGCCGACGAAGGTACGGCCATAGAGGCCATGAGGGCCCTTTTAAAACTGACACAGCTACGGGATGAAACCCCGGGAGAATTAGGGACCCGAGCGGGGAAGCTATCATCGTTGGCATTCCCCGAAGTGGTCAGGGATAATGCAGTTATGCAGGCCCAACTGGCGGACCTGTATATAGAGGCGCTGAGCGACGAGCGTGTTCGTCACGACGTACTGAAGGAAGGACCGCTCAGACTGTCGGCAGCGGTGGAGCTGGCCAGGGAGAGCCAGGGCGTGTGGGATAAAGTGAAGAGGTGTGGGAAGAAGCAGATGCCAAGTCAGGAGGCTGGAAAGAGGTGGGTAGGCGGAAGACCCCCCGCGTGGAATCAGAGGGTTAAGGATGAGGTGGATCGGGCAGAATTATGGGAGGAGGACCCCAATAGAAAAGCATGGTCGACCAGGCATGGCTTTTATAAGCCCACGCCGGGTCGATACGGGCTGGTCTGCTGGACCTGTGGGCACGAGGACCACAGGGCGGCGGAATGTCCGACGAAGTGGGGGTTACCCCCAGACTTCGATCAGGACAGATGCACCAGGTGTGGTAAGAAAGGACACCTGGCCAAGTGGTGCGGGCTGAGGAAGGGTGCCCCACCGATATTAACAAAGAAGGCTGAGCCCAAGAGACCGGCCCAGGGAAAAGCCAGCGGGCCACCCCGGAATTAAGAGGGAGGGTGGCCCAGTTAAAAAGAAGAGAAATAAAAACTTGGACCAGTGGACGGGCGAACCGCTTGAATAGAGGACGGGTTCCCCCGGGAATAGACACAAGGCCAACCCAGTTGAAAAGGAAAAGAGCAAAATGTTGGACATGTGGTCGGGCGGGCCACTTTGCGGCAAGCTGTCCAACAAGAAGGTGCTGGTTTTGCAGGAGGCCAGGACACCTGAAGAGAAACTGTATCCTTAGAAACGAACGCGGGAGACCGGGAGAGGTCCGGCCGGGGTCGCCCAGGTGCAGGGGGCGCAGAACTCCACCTCATGAGAAAAATGAAGGTGATTTATTACTACCGGCACCCATGGCTGGGTTGACCCAAGGGTGGAGACCCAGGAAGAAGAAAGCTCAAGTGTTCTCTTCGCTAACGCAAGAGAAAGAACTATCCTGTAGAGCAGAGATAGGGGGTAGGGAGATGAGGGCTCTGGTGGACACAGGAGCATCTGTGTCATTGATGAGAGAGGAAACATGCAGGCGGGTGAAACGGAAGAGAAGGTTACGGGAAGCGGACATAGAGATCACGCAAGCAGATGGAGCCCCCCTGAAGATAAAAGGGATGGTGAGGCTCCCGGTGAGGATTGGGAAAGTAAAAAGCACCCAAAATTTTTACGTAACCCCCGACCTGTGTACGGAGGCAATCTTGGGAGAAGATTGGCTCCGGAGCCAGAGGGCCCAGATTGAGTTTAATCCTACTGTGTTGGTGGTGAACGGCGAGAGAACGCCATTGGGATGCCCACCAGAGGAAGAGATAACCATAGTGGTGGAGGAAGATGTAAAGTTTCCTCCTAGAACCGCAGTGTCGGGAAAGGGTAGGTTAATGTCAGGAAAAAGGGTATGGAGAGGACCCCTGCAGTTGGTCCCTGTAGAAGGAAAGGGCCTAGAAGATAACGAGGTAACCCTGTGCGAAACGGTAGTGGAGGCAGCCGAGTTGGTGCCCATAATGATGGTGAACCAGGCCCAAAAGACTATAAAGGTTAGGAGAGGGGAGAAGATAGGGAGAGCACTTCCCCTACGAACTCTGAGTCGGGTGAGATTCGAGGAGGAACGAAGGAAGCTAGTAGAGCAAACAGAGGGAATCTTAGATGAGGATATATTAGCACCGGATCAATTTAGAACCAGAGTGGGGGGTCTGTTAAGGAACAATCGAGATGTGGTGGCCCAGTCAGACAAGGAGCTAGGTCAGACCCACACAGTCGAAATGAAAATCGACACCGGAGACCACCCCCCTGTGAAATTGAAACCCTACCGGACACCTATACATAAAAGACCACTTGTAGAAGAGGCAGTAGAGGAAATGTTGGAAGCTGGGATGATCGAAAGATCGATCTCCCCTTGGAGCTTCCCAATAGTAATAGTAGGTAAGAAAGATGGCGGGCATCGTTTCTGTGTAGATTTTAGGAAGCTAAATTCTATATCGAAGCCGTTGGCGGTGCCATTGCCATTGATAGACGACATTTTGGCATTATTAGGGAAGGCAAAGTACTTCTCTACGTTGGACTTGAGGTCCGGGTATTGGCAAGTAGCCCTGGATGAGGCTGACAAGGAGAAGGCCGCATTTGCGTGTCACCTGGGACTGTTTCAGTTCAGGGTGATGCCATTCGGTCTAGCTAATGCCCCGGGAGTCTTCCAACAGCTAATGTCAATAGTGTTAGGAGGATACGAGAGCTTTGCCATGGCGTATTTGGACGATATCTTGATATTTTCGGAGACAGTGGAACAACACATTTTTCATTTAGGACAGGTGTTGGGAAGGTTGAGGAAACACGGATTAAAATTAAAATTGTCAAAGTGTCAGTTTCTGAAGGAAGAAACTAGGTATTTAGGCTTCGTCATAAACGGAGACGGTATTAAACCCGACATGGATAAGGTAAAGGTCATAAGGGAAATGCCAGAGCCTAAGACAGTGAGACAGGTAAGAGGTTTTATAGGAGCTATAGGCTACTACCGACGCTTCGTCCCGGCATTTTCAAGAATTGCCATACCACTAGTAGCCCTGACGAAGAAATACGCTAGGTTCAAGTGGACAGAGGACTGTCAACGAGCATTTGATTCGCTAAAGGGACAGTTGACAACCGTCCCACTGCTGACGTACCCAGACCTCAGCAAGCCCATGATATTATACACGGATGCCAGTGAGCAGTGTGTAGGGGCAGTACTTACCCAGCCGTGTCCTGATAAGGAAGGACCAGTGCCTGGCATACCAGAGGAAGTACCGATATACTTCCTCTCCCATAAGCTCTCAGAGACACAACAGAGGTGGCCAGTAATAGAAAGAGAAGCATATGCCATCATGTATGCTCTCCAAAAACTGGACTACTATTTAAATGGTGCGGTCTTTACTATAAAAACAGACCACAAACCTTTGCAGTACCTATTGCAGGCAGAGTGGACAAATAATAAGAAAATTCAACAGTGGGCACTTAAGTTAAGTGGCTACCACTGTAAGATAGAGTATTTGGCAGGAAAGGAAAACACGTGCGCAGATTTACTCTCAAGAATACCGAAACAACTGGAAGAAAGATC
Organism: Acanthosepion lycidas; assembly: GCA_963932145.1. Taxonomy (NCBI): domain Eukaryota; kingdom Metazoa; phylum Mollusca; class Cephalopoda; order Sepiida; family Sepiidae; genus Acanthosepion; species Acanthosepion lycidas. The sequence goes on from OZ010578.1 coordinate 77,800,263, forward strand.
TGTAAAGGTAGAACAGGGAGTAGATGATAAAGCCTATAGAATAGGAGTAATTAACTCTAATAAGCTAAAAGATCGCCCTATGTTAGAATCGGACGAAGAAGGGGACGCCCAGATAATAACCGATCCCTACTGGACAGAAGGAATTGAGAAGGAGCAAGCAGACAGTGAAATAGCTGCTCTGAGAGAGAAGGTGAAGGCAGGAGAGACCACCAAGTATGCCATAATAGAGGAAAGGCTGTATTATCTCTCAGGCAGGGATGAAGAAGTCAAGCCCAAGTTGTATGTGCCCAAAAGTTTAAGACCAGAGATATTGGAGCAGTGCCACGAGAGGTTGGGTCACATGGGAATTGATAGGACATGTGATCTCATAGGAAGAAAGTACTATTGGCCCAAACTGTACGGAGAGGTCACTAACTATGTTCGGAGTTGTGTAGTGTGCCAGTCGCAGAGCAGAAGGCAGGAAATGGCACCCTTGGAGGAAACAGACGTACCAAACTTTCCCTTCGAGAAGGTGAGTATGGATGTATCAGGACCATATGGAGAAACTGCACAAGGAAACAACTATATAGTGAGTTTTGTCGATTGGCTAACAAATTGGCCTGAAGCATTTGCAGTACCAGACAAGAAGGCCAGAACTGTGGCCGGGTTGATAATAAGTGAAATCTTCCCTAGGTATGGTGCCCCTGTGCAATTGGTAACAGACAATGGCACGGAGAATGTGAACAGCATCATGAGAGAAGTTTTGACAGGTTTGAATGTAGAGCACATAAAAACATCCCCATATCACCCCCAGGGAAATGCTAAAGTGGAAAGGTTTCATAAAACCTTGGGAGATGTATTGGCCAAGCTGGTCAGAGAAAACACTGGAAATTGGGACTTGTATTTGACGCAGGCTCTGGCGGCCGTGAGGTTTACGATAAACGAAACCTCCAGATTTTCTCCTTACTTTTTGTTGTTTGGCAGAGACGTGGTCCTGCCTGTGGATAACCTACTGAAGCCCCGAAGAAGGTATATGGGAGAAGATCATCATCAACTATTGCTGGAACAGCAACATAAGATATTTGTACAGGCCAGAAGAAGAATAAAGAGGGCCCAGAAGAAAAGAAATGAGAAGGTGAATGCTGAAAGAAAGGTAGTAGAATTGAAGGTTGGAGACCCTGTCTACTATAAAATCCACCAGAGAGAGGGAAAGCTGGACCAAAGATGGGAACCGTACTACCGGATAGTAGAGCAGACGGGCCCAGTATCATATGTAATATGGGATCAAGTGGCAGGACGAGCGAGGAGGGTTCATGCCAATGATCTGAAGAAGGCTGAAATAGCTAACCTGGAAATGAGCGAGCCGAGGCCTAAGAAGACAAGGAAAAGGAAAGTAACTCTGGTTGAACCGGAAGAAATGGAAACGGAAGAAGACTCCGAGGAGGATGCGGAGATAGGTCGACTTGGCCAGATAAACGAAGCAGTCCGAGTGACAGAGTTGGAACCCTCAGCGGGGATTGGCGATGTTCAGTCGTCGACTGAATTGGTACAGAGAAGACCCCGTGGGATCGCCATCACACCCCCATGTCCGAAGAAAAGGAAGAAAAAGACGAGGAGGTCCAATCAAGCAGTCGAAGGCTCTAAAAAGAGGCACCCTGAACAGGACGAAGGACCCAGCGAGTGGGAGGAGGAGGATCGAATACCCCTTTCCCAGCTCAAGGAAAGGATAAGGAACAGGAGAAATTTAGTCATAGAGTCGAAAGGTATTGAGGACATTCAAGGCGAAGACTCTAAACAGAAAGAAGAATCAGGAGATGAAGAAGAGGACAAAAAAAAAAAAAAAAAACCCTCCTGGACGGAAGTTAGACACAGAAAGAAGGTTAGAGGTTGAACAGGAATCACCTCAGAAGATGAGATCAGGGAGGGAGAAGAACCCCAAATCTCAGTAGAACAAAAGGGCTGTGCAGAATACAAGCATTTAGTGTCGACAGATAACGACACTGGCTCATCCAAAATCCTATTGGCTGACTATGGTAGATGTGAGTGGAGGGGATGGAGTCGCGGGCTGCACCTCACAAGGGACGGGAGAAGATCATTGGCATTGTTGATTGATCACCAGTGGTGTCATGAAGTACAACCTTTAGAGTGGGCGCCACGCACACCTGATCAGACCATTCTGTCCGCTAGAGGTTAGTTAGAGGAGGGAAGAGCTGAACTTAGTAAGAAGTTATAAAATAATTGAGTGATGAGTTGAGCGACACGAAGTAGTTGTGAAGAATAACAACAAAAGAATTTCGTTACCTTTCAGGAATGATCAAGATGAAAGGGTTGGTTATGACGATGATGGTGGTAGCCACGCTGATGGTGACGATGGCGGAAGCTGGGAAGCGCAGCCGAAACACCATTTTTAAAAAAAAAACGAGCGAAGTAATAATAACCAGGTCTAAGTGGTTGGTCACATTCGTGATAGATTTGAACCCGTATGAGTCGCTACTAAATAAGTTAGGAAACGAGCTAACGCAACTGGATGCAGCCCGGTTGAAAGTAGGACAAGATTATCCCAAGCAAAAAGGGTATCTCAGTTTATTGCACTCCCTAGAATCAGAAGCCACTATGATAGAGGCTCAATGGAAAGACATGCAAAACTACCTGCAGGGAATAGAGTTACTGCAGACGCGGGAAAGGAGATCCGTAGTCCCGATTGTGGGAAAGGCATTGAGTGTCCTGTTTGGAACAGTGACTGAAGATGACGTTAAATTCATAAGAAGGAAACTGGGAGAAGTGGAGGTAAACCAGAGGACGCTTGCCCAGGTGGCAAGGGAGAGTGTGACAATATTAAATGTGACAAGGTTAGAGGTGTCCAAAAATAGAGCCAGAATCAATTGGTTAATAGACAACCTGGCGAGGTTGAGACAAGAGGTAATTAATAATACAGAAACTGTAATGATTGAATTACAGGAAATGAGCGGATTCATGCAAAAAATATTTCCAGCTGATGACAATTACGAATAAGGTACGACAAACGAGTCAGTCGTTGACGACCTTGCTGGAACACGTGAGGGCGCAATTAGACATGCTGTCATTAGGACACCTCTCCCCAAGTATAGTAAACCCGGGTCACCTAAGGGAAGCGCTACTCGGAATACAGGCCGAGTTACCCCACCATTTAAGGCTGCCGGTGGACCCCACCAAAGAATTGTGGAAATATTATAATGCACTAGGATGTGTGACCTTGTTAGAAAATAGGCGACTATTGGTTGTGATATCTGTTCCGTTGTTAGATAGCGAGAGTGTATTCGAGATATACCAGGTTATAAACTTACCCATCCCCTACCCCAGAAGAGATCAAGGTTTAGGAATGATAGCAAGGTACAAGGTGGAAGCAGACTACATAGCTTTAAATTCGGGAAGAACGAAATTCATGTTGCTATCAGCTGAAGAAGCTGGAAGGTGTAGAGATGATGCTCTAGGGACTTGTACCTCGTTAAGCCCTATCTATAAAACTGGTAATCGCAGAATGTGCATACTAGAATTGTTTGATGGGAAAAGGGAAGGAATCAAAAGAATCTGCCAAGTGGAGGTATTAACAAACACGGCATTACCACAAGCTATCAGTGTTTCAGACGGGGTGTGGGCAGTAGCCACACAGAGACATATCAGCTTGTCTAGGGTATGTGGGGGAGAGTCCACAAGGACATTAAGAATAAGACCACCGTTATCCCTGGTGACGCTACCCATGGGATGTTCGGCGGTTGGAATATCCATTTCCTTACCCCCCTATTACCAGGAAGAAGAAAGATATGAAGAGAAAGATTCAATCATAGAGATGATTGGTAGAGGCTTAGTCAATTGTACAGAATTATGGGAGCCGATAGTGAAGAGATTCTCTAATGTTACCTTAAATAAGATGCCAGTATTAATGAAGCCAATAGAAAAGATCGATATGGATCAATTGAGAGACAAGTTAAGTGCGTTGGGAAACGAAGGTGTGGCTTGGGAAGACGATGAGCAGATCGCGATAAGTTGGTCAATAGTAATGGGTACATTCCTAGTTATAGCCATCGGGGGTGTATTAATATGGAAGGTTAAGAGTAAGAGGAGATTAGCGAACGACAATCTAGTGAGCGTGCAGCAACTCGAGAGGGAGATGCCGAGCAGTGTTCCTCGCTCAGACAGGACGGTCGAAGAAATTGCTGAAAGACCAACGGAGGAGGCTGGCGTGAGACCACCACGTGCGGCGGAAAAATCTCCCACAGCGAAGAGGAAAACATTGACCAAGAAGAACAAACCATAGTAAACACATCTGCACCCACAGACACACGCACATATTACTTTTGCATGTAGAAAAAAAAAAAAATGAAAAAGAACATTACTCTTGCATGTAGAACAAAAGAAGATGAAAAAGAACATTACCCTTGCATGTAGAACAAAAGAAGATGAAAAGAACATTACATTGCATGTAGAACAAAAGAAGATGAAAAAGAACATTACATTGCATGTAGAAAAAAAAAAAAAAAAAGATGAAAGGAACATTACATTGCATGTAGAACAAAAGAAGGTGAAAAGAACATTACCCTTGCATGTAAGAAAGTAGAATAGAATTGCATGAGACAAATGCATGGTGCATGTTAAATGATGTAATTGGGTTTAGGTGTCATTTACGGGTAAATGACAAATCAGTTAGGGGAGGATTGTGGCACCCTGCATTTTTAGAAAGACTAAAAAGAGATATTCATAGAAATATGATTTAATTTTTATTCGGTTTATTAACCAGTTGTTAGTTATTTAGAAACGAAGAATAATTGAGTTTTGAGAATAATTCTCTAACTGTATTTAGGCGATCCAAAGAGAAGAAGAAAAAAAAATAATAAAAAGAAAGAGAAAGAGGAATGGATGGTACAAAACCCGGTCATAAGTAAAACTAAGACAAGACAGGTGTCAAAATATATCAGGTCAAATTACCTGACCGAAATCCAGGGAAATAGAAATTGTTATATTTGGATGAAGAAATAGAGTTTGGAGATAATAAAATAAAACAAAAAGAAGAGGAAAGACAGAAACATAATACGAAACCAGGTCGTAAGCGAAAGCACACACGTACGACCAGCACCTAACAAGTGTCAAAATTATCAGGTCAAGCACTTGAACTAATTCCGTGTCCGCGTAGGATGGAAGTTGTTAAGGTTGGCTGAAACAATAAAGATTTTTTAGAACAATGGAAACGAAATTTTAATCGGAGGAAAGGTGTTTTTTGTGTTGAGGTGGTGACCGGTGGAACTGTATACAGATTCTGACCTGTTAAAAATTGGAACCCCACGATGATGAAGTGGAGACATTTTCAATTCAGATAATTAAGATTTTTGACTATCAGGTCTGACCAAAAACAAAGAAGGAAAGAAAACGATTGTCTCGGCTCACAGATAGCGCCAATATTCTTTCCTGAAGTCACATCTAATTAGCGGCAGGCTGTTTTGACAGAACCCAGGTGAGAGAAAGCCAAGATTATCATTTTTCGTATGTGTGAAAAAGGCCAAATTAGATTTTGTTTTTTTTAGAACAAGAACGATGTAAGCCACGCCCGATTGGAGACGGGAGGCGTCCCACCACAGTCTCATTAGCCGAAAGCGGTCACGTGATATGCGGAAAGAGGAGGGAGAATGCTCGATCAAGAACCATTGGTCGAAAACGGTCACCTGACATACGAGAGACCGGGAGAGATGGGTATGCGTCTTCCCCCCAGAGGCACTGTGAGGAAGTAGGGGTGAAAATAATAGCGATAATGGGAAATCAGAACTAATGCGACTTTTGGGATTATCGAGAGAGCCCTGACGCCGACAGACCCACCCCGGTTTACTGCGGCCTCAATAAAAGCAGGACCCCAATCGACAAAAAAATGAGTTCAGCCCCGGACGGCAGCGAGAAGAGATCACCTCGGACGACAGAGAGTTGCGGCTGAGTTGCGGCAAGAAACCTTCCAGCCCAAGTCGAAAACAAGAAATCCTTCCAGCCCAAGTCGAAAACAAGAAATCCTTCCGGCCCAAGTCAAAGACAAGAGAAGTTCTATCTAAGTCGACGAAGAAGAAGATTACTCGAAAGCCGCGGAGAAGTTGCAGCCAAGTCGAAAACAAGAAATCCTTCCAGCCCAAGTCGAAAACAAGAAATCCTTCCAGCCCAAGTCGAAAACAAGAAATCCTTCCGGCCCAAGTCAAAGACAAGAGAAGTTCTATCTAAGTCGACGAAGAAGAAGATTACTCGAAAGCCGCGGAGAAGTTGCAGCCAAGTCGAAGACAAGGCCAAAGAGTTACTGGACGGAAGAAGAAGAAGAAGTTAAAATCAAGCCCAGCCGAGAACAGAATTCGACCCAACCAGATCGAAGTGAAGAAATACAACTCAAGTCGAAGAGAAGAATCAACTGCGAATGATTGATAGAAATTAGCCCCAGTGTCGAACTAAACCACACTCCGACATACACAATTCTGGAGAGTAGACAATTCGAAATCGTTAAGTTGTATGATAGAAGCTTGGTGCCATAGTCCACAGAGCGGGTCGGGAATGAGAACAATTTTTCTTTATGTAACGGACATTAGATATAAAAGGTTGTCACCCTTTTTTTTTATCAGTAATTTTTTGTCTCGTGAGTTTTTTTTTTTCTTTTACTTGTGTTTTGCCACCCCCGTCGGACTCAACTTGCATACGGCCCAATCCCTGCTGGTCCCGTCTGTCTAAGATCTAAACACAGCGTGGGTAGACAGACCGGAGATCAGTACAGTTGCTTTAGCAACCAGGTATTGGAAGCGGGTTGGGAAAGGCGAGGCTGGTGATCATCTAACCAAGAGGTTGGAGCGGCACGCTTGGAACCAGGAGGAGCGACCAGGAGGAGCGACGTCATAGTTGGCGCCGTAACCAAAGGGTTCGACCCTGGGCCAGGTGTGTGCCCGTCACACAGCTGACTGTTGAGATATTTCTAGCAAACCGGAAGAGTAGGAAAATGGCGAGTTTGAATGGAAGTATCGCCCTTTCGCTTGATTTATCAAACAGACAAAGCAACCTGCTCCAACTTTTTCGAGCCTTAGGAACAGGCACCATAGAACCACAAAGAATTGTACAAAATAGCAAAAATGACATCATTTGCGAATTTTCAACAACAGCAGCAGCTAAAATACATATTGCTATCGGTGATTTCGATTGGGACAGAAAACATCACCATTGCCTAAGTGCCGTATTGCTTGGTTTTCACTTATGGGCACCGGTGGTTTTCCCATGGCACTGATGTCTACCCGAAATTCTTGTATTCCTGGTGCACTCTGTTGCGCGATAAAGCCGAGAGCAATTCCCACCTCGTAAATACAACAACTCATTTTTCTGGCTCCTAACAATTATTCTTTAGTCAAACGCAGCTAAATCCTTGCCTCGTTCCATGGTTGCCACAGCTACACTACTGCTCTTTCATTTTATATCATGTATACGTCATCCAACTGCGTCCATTTCTACAAGTGGGAAATGTCAAAATCATTCATTATATTGCTATGGCTAATTTTGGGTCATATGAGTTGCTATTTACTAAGCTTAGCTTAATTTTGGTACAAAATATGGAGCACTGAGTGAGGATAGGACCCCGAAATCAGTAGTAATAGTCAACCAGACAAGCTCGTTGACCATTATCCTACTCCAAGGCGCCCATGGCACTTAGTTTACGAAGAGTTGGAACGGAATGTCAGATTTATTTATATGAATAAATCATATAAACCTGTTATATACGCATGCGTCACGTGGTTGTCGGTGTATTTGCGATCAGGTTTTTGAGTATGTGATCGTATGAGTATATATATATATATATATATATATATATATATATATTGTGTGAGAGCGTAGGTGTATATGTCTGTTCCCATTCGAATCTGTGTCTGCCTGGAGAACTTGTTTTCGATTGAGAATCTGTGTAAGAGTCAATAGTATAAAATAAAAAATCTGTGATGTTGTAAATAACATATTGACATCATGTATTTTGTTAGAGAGAGTGGCGTCTCGTATGTACACTTTGCAATTTTCAAACCTCTGTCTCTCGGTTAAGTGAAAGTAAATGTTTATTTCTGTTAAAATGAGAAGCAAACAATGATAAATGATAATATTATCCGTTTTCTTATATGAAAACATTCGACATTTATTGGCCGTGAAGCCTGTGCAATTTTCGGTTGAGATTTATAAAAAATAAAATATTTCCATTAAAAAAAGTTTTTTCAGCAAAACAGGTATCGCCAGTCAACTTAACTCTCTTTCCAGAATTGATGAAATTTTCCTTTCTAACTTTTTGCTTGAAATTTTGCGGAATTTTAGCATCTTGATTACGTCATTATTTTCTTTTCCAATTGTGATATCCAGTTTAGTTTTTGATGCAGTTGAAAGTCCTCAAGTTATATGGTCTCTGTTATTTGCTTTATTTCTTCGTGATTCTGAAGTGTTTGTCGACTAGATTCATTGAAGGATGGTCCTCGCTAAGACCTATAGGCTTCATTCTCTTGAAACCATTTATAATACTAAATAAATAAGAATAAACCGGTCCCCATCAAACGTTTTTGATGAGGACGGTAGCTAGACACCCAGGAAAGAAAAAAAATATCACACTGTTATTATTCAAAATAGTAATTGCTTTGCCTCAGTGGGATAAGAGTACGATGATCTTTTCCTTTCCTGCTGATTCCTTGGTTAGCTTTATATATATATATATATATATATATATATATATATATATATATATAATTACATGAATCATTCATACAAAAAACAAATATAGAGGTTAATGATTTAAATTATTTTGTACAAAAGAATTCTCTTATTACTATATTTGTACAAAAACGCACAACCTTAAAATTTAAAATTCAAACTCAGCGTTGCGACCGCACGTTCCAAAATAATAACACATTTCTCATAGCATTTTTTCGGATTACACCTATATTTTCGTTGTCCTCTTATTACCGAGAAGTAAAAAACAAGAACAAATCTATTTCCATACCTGAGGATGTCTGTAGACGAAAGCTTGTAAAAACTAAAAAAGACCTTATGAAACTGGAATTTATAAACAGGGATCATATCATTCATATACAAGTTCAGGGTTAGTGTACCTTATTGAAATTGTTTGCGTAGATGTATTCTCGCCATTTAAATCATTAACCTCTATATTTGTTTTTTGTATGAATGATTCATTTAATTATAAATTGAACTGCACCTATAATCGAAATATATATATATATATATATATATATATATATATATATATATATATATATATATATATATATATATATATGTATATATATATATATATATGTGTGTGTGTGTGTGCGTGTGTATTTGTGTGAAGCACTTCCATGAATTGAGCCCTCGCAGTCATTGGCGTGTTTATTCGAAGAATAAGTACGTAAAAATTAGCATTCCCCTCAACCGGGCGCTGATATCTCAGGGGTAATATCTCCGACTGATGCCAAATCACTCGGGTTTCGATCCTAGCTTAAGGCAAACGAATGTCTAACCACACTGGTAAGCTGTGACACAACGAAACAGTCTGTCTGTAGATGATAATATATATATATATATATATATATATATATATATAAATAAAATGATAAAATAAGTTTTAAGGTATGCTATATTTATGCTATGTGTTAACGTGCTCAATATCAGCGAGAGAGCGTATGTAAATATAAAAGTGGACATTGAAGTCTAAATAAAGGAATTGATTTTTTATTTATTAATCCTTCAGATTTTTATTTCTTAAACGTTATTTTTAGTGGATACTCGTATCTGAGTAGACTTATTTATCGCTTAGGATTTCTCAAATATTCAGGTTGGTAGAAGAAAATAAATAAATATACTGTTTAATAAATAAATGGGGCATCTACTCAAATACTAGTATCCACCTTTAATTAATAATAATAATAATAATAATAATAATAATAATAATAATAATAATAATATATATATATATATATATATATACAATCCCCTCCAAAAGCATTGTAACGACTACCCGAATTCTTTTGTTTTTGTTGTTGACTGAAGACATTTTGGTTTATGAAACAAGTATATAGAATTTCAACTTTTCTTTTCTGGTATTTACATTAAGATGTGTTAAACAGCTTAGGGCATAGCACCTTTTGTATCAGATCACTCTATTTTTAAGTGATCAAAAGTAAAGGAACAGATAGTCTTAACGTAAATAGCATTTAATATTTGGTTGGATAACCCTTGCATTCAATGACTGCATCAAACCTGCGACCCATTGACATCACCTAACCATTGCATTTTTCATTTGCAGACTTAACATAACCTTTTCGGAAGTTTTCTCCCTTCAGTCTCAACTTCAGGAGATGAAATGCAGGCTCTGTTGGGTTAACGTCTAAAACTGTCCACTTTTTCCCCTTGATGAAGTCCTTGGTTATATCGGCAGTATGTTTTGAGCCATTGTCCTGCTGTATGATAAACTTCCTCTCAATTAATTTGAATGCATTAGTTTCTAAATTGGCAGACAAAATGTTTCTGTTGACTTCTGAATTCAATCTGCTCCTACCATCATGAGTTACATCATCAATAAATATGAATGAGCTTTCTCCAGAAGCGGCCATGCAAACCCAAATCAAGACACTGCCTCCACCATGCTTCACAGATGAGCTTGTACGCTTTGGATCATAAGCAGATCCTTTCTTTCTCCAGTGTTTTTCTTTTCCATCATTTTGGTAAAGATTAATCTTGGTCTCACCAGTTCATAAAACTTTTACCTCTCTGTACTTTTTACAAAGGCAAATCTGGCTTTCCGAGTTTTACTTCTGATGAGTGGTTTGCATCTTGTGGTATGGCCTCTATATTTCTACCATCAAACTTTTCTTTGAACGGTGGATTGTAAAACCTTCACCCCTACACTGTGGAGGTTGTTGCTGATGTCCCTAGCAGTTGTTTTGGTTTTTTTCCTTACAGCTTTCACAATGTTTCTGCCATGAACTGCTGTTGTTTTCCTTGGCCCGACTTATTCTGTGTCTGTTGTTCAGTACGCCAGTAATTTCAGGACATTCCAAATTGTTGTGTTGGCTATACCAAATGTTTCTTCAATGAATCTGATCGATTTTCCTTTTTCATCAGATTCAAAATGGCTTGTTTTTCTCTCTCGTCTTCATGATGATTTATGCTTTTTTAACAAGAAATGCAGTACATTATCTAACTTATTCCGACTATTGTCCTCATCTTCGTCGCCATATTTATTATAACGTTTCGGCCGTGGTACACTCCGGCCTTCTTCAGGTGGTTGGAATGTCGAACTGAACCCTTTATTTCGCTCACTAGGGTAGACTGTTCTAGGTCCACGTTTAATGGATGTCAGTTATCAGTTATCTCCTGTTAATTTTCCTCTGAAAGTTCTCCACTGCCTTAACCCGATATTGAACTCATACTCTTTTGGTCTTTGTCACTGGATCTAACTAACGCCTTTATCCACTGTGCTATGCGTCCTCGAGAACACATGGCACAGTGGATAAAGGCCGAAACGTTGTAATAAATATGGCGACAAAGATGAGGACAATAGCCCGAATAATGTAGATAATGTACATAATACCTCATCTCAGAAATATAGACAGATACTGAAGAAATGCAGTCTTTACAAGTGAAACACAAGGCTAAAATCACGAGTAGGTATTCAGCGGTATTTGATGTTAAAACAACCAATCTAAAGGGCAAGACGTGCGCAACGAGAAACACCTGCTTATTTGAAAAATGGGTGGGTTCAAACAAAAGGTAGTATTTCCTAAGTTGTTTAACACATATAAACTTAAATACCATTAAATAAAATCTGAAATCCTGAACTCCTGTCTCATGTTCATCTTTTGATCTCAAATCCAAAACAAAGGAATTGGCCTTTTGGAGGTGACTGTATATATATATAATTTTATCCTATTTGTCTTTTACTGTGTTTTTAAAACATTTCAAATTTATACACACTTGTCTTCAAGAGGTTCTGAAGAGTGAGGATCGAAACCTGTTAGCCCTTTTGTATTACATATTTGTTTTTCCTCCAATCGCTTTGCGTCCTGGGTATGACGGTAAACCACATCCGCGTCCTGGGTACCGCGATAAACTGCATCCAACAGCAAGGTCTCAGATAATGTTTTCAGAAAAATAATGTTGCCAGCTCTAAGTTTTTGAAACAATAATGTTGCCAGCTCTGTTTTTGAAACAATGTTGCCAGCTCTAAGTTTTTTTGTAAAAAAGTAATGTTGCCAGCTATGCATTTTTTTGTAAAAGAATGTTGCCAGCTATACGTTTTTTTTTTGTAAAAGAATAATGTTGCCAGCTATACGTTTTTTTTTGTAAAAGAATAATGTTGCCAGCTATACGTTTTTGTGTAAAGGAATAATGTTGCCAGCTATACGTTTTTGTGTAAAGGAATAATGTTGCCAGCTATACATTTTTTATTCCATACAAAATAGGCATTTAAAATGATTTATAAACTGGATTTGACATTAAATAACCCACAGTGGTTGATGTGCCATAAAACCCAACCAACCAACCAACATCCAATCGCTTTACCCTTTTCCTTTTTATGGTGATTTTATGTTATTATCCTTACTCTCCACGCACTTGTTTGCTGGTTATTTATAATCTGTCTTCCTATGCGCTTTACACATATTTTAACATCAACGTGTTTCAAGGAATTAAACATTTTTGTACTTCTTCACAGATTTTTGAATTATATACATCAAGCAAAATATAACTATATATTGCACCAATAATACACGTAAATCTGCTATGCAGCTAGCGTGGCGGTTATCGGCACAGAAAGTTGAATCAGTGAATCGAGTTCAAATTCCAGGGTAGTCGGTTGTTTTCACTTTCGCACTAATGGCCTTGGAAAAGACATGAATATGGTTGATAAAAAACAATAAAAATACATCCTGTAAAATAATGTCTTTTTCGTACCTTGCCTTTTGTTATTAAATCAAATAGGGGATTTAACCCCTGACTATTCACTTAGTAATCCTAGTTTCTAATTACAGGACTGCATCATCAAGCAACCGGCCTTTCTAAGTTTTATTTAGATTTCTTTTTGTTCGAATTAAACATTAAAAATGGCCGAAGACAAATTTAACAATAGAGAGGTCAAGAGCTCATTTGAAAACGAAAAAAAAATTTTGAAATTTCATTTGCGAAAAATGACATAAACACTCTTTCTTTTTCTCTCTCTTATCTATAGAAGTTAATGACAATGCTGAGTGACTTCTTGACACTTAAGTCAGAAGATACAAGCACAAAAGAAAGTTCTAAAAATAAAACAGCATAAAATGAATCCAGCGAAAAACATTGTGTCATGTATGACATAAGAGTATAAATATATTCCCAAATAAGTTACTGTTACTACATGATGGCTATGACCCGATTTAGAGCAATGCTATCGTTTGATACATTCTCAAATGTTGGGAGAGCGTTTGTGACTTTTTGGTCCAGTAAGGGTCTTACACTTTTTGTGCAGATGTGGCAACGTTAGGCGTTATTTGCTGTAGTTGTTATATAAATGATGCATAACGTGTAATGAATGATATCTCCCTGTGTATGACATCTTGGATAATATTCGAGACCTTCCCTACTTACGGATTCGCCTACATTTATTACACGTTAGATCAAATACTCTGGCTACATTTTCAGAGACTCTATACCAGTGTTTCCCAACCTTTTTCACTCAGCGCCCTTTTAGGCACAAAGTTTTTGTCAACACCTTCCCGTCAAATTTCGAATATTATATTGAATTCATATTTCATAGCAAGATAACACTTAGGTATTAGTGCAAAAATAATGTTAATGTTTTCATTTGTATTATAAATTGCAATGATTAAAATGTAAAAAAAAAAAAGTATTTGATAGTTTATCTCAATGTTTTCAATGCGATAGTTGACTTTGGTGCTTACTGGCTAAAACTTTTATTCTCGGTTTCATACTACTTAGAAGTAATCGTAGACCTTGTTTTGTAATTTACAGGCAGTTTTTTTGTTTGTTTAGTAAGAAGCTGTGTAATTACGTTGAAACTACGTTCAGCCTTATAAGAAGTTGAGAAAGCAAGAAAGAAAAGTTTGATAGCTTCCCTCAGCTTTAGATACCTTTCAGAAATTTCCTTTTGTAGCTAATGTTGAATAATTTTTGAAAATTTGAAAAAGAAATGGGAAAATGCTCGCCGCCTCACTTGAGTAGGTTCACCACTCCCCAAATGAAATAAAAACTCTCAGTGCCCCCGTTCAACATACCAGAGCCCACAAGAGGGCGCTAGGGCTCACGTTGGGAAACTCTGCTTTATACTGTCACTACATACATACATACATAATATGAAAGACGGGTCCGTTGTTCTGGACACAAAATATAGAAACACACACTGTGTGTCTTTTTGTTGTAGCCTCAGAATCTTTGATCATGGTACCAGATGTAACATTATATCCAGGTGAGTATGTGATGATTTGATGTGTGCGTCTCTTTACTGCTTTGGTGCCTGATGCATTAATTAACGAATACATTTTGAAATTCCCTGAAGGTAACCTGGATATGAAAAAAAAAAAAAAAATTCTGAAACGTTGAAATAACAACAAAGGTGAGAACGTTAGTCCGAATGTAAATAATAGGTACCTCCACGAAATCGCTAAAAAATCAGCATACCTTGATGAAAACGTGCTTCAAACGTAATGAAAACAGTTTTATCGTCAAAATCGTTCTGTTATTAATATTAGGATGAAGGATCAAAGTATTTTTTTTTTATCATTTAATTAAATTTTTTACTCCTTTTTAGAACATTCGAAATTATGATTAAAAAACTTGTTTTTCTTGCGTCAGCAAATTTTCGCCTTTTTATGGTGACAGACACATTAATTTTGGAAATTCTTGCAAAAATCGAATAATTGTCGGATTTTAATGAAATTTTCGGGACTTATTTACAAACGAATGAAATTATTTTTGAAACGTTTTATTACAAAATTTGGATAAAAATATTTTTTATTTTACATGTGTTTCTCTACCTTTTATGAAAACTTGAGAAATTCACCGAGATAATTTTTAGTGACTATATTAGTTAAAAGTACAATTTTTGAAGAATTTAAATCATCGATTTTTTTTTGGAAAAGTCGGACAGTGTCTTACCAAAAATCTGTTCTGAATCGATAAAAAAAACGCAATAAAACGAAGACATTATTTAATTAGAGAAGCTTTTAATTCCTTTTATGGATAATATATATTAAAGACAGTATTGTCTGAAGAAACTTTTTTTTCGGTGAAAAATGAATTTTTATATGATTTATTTTCATCTTTTTTTTACAATTTTTTTACAATTTATAATTGAATAACTTATAAAGTTTTTGAATATTGTAAAGTTCAATTTCGATGAGATAATTCTTACGGAATATTGCTATTAAGTTAAAATATATTTACTAATCATGCATTTTAAAGATTATCTGAAGACCCCGACTATTTTTAAAAGAATTTCGATTTGTTTTTATATATGTATGTAGATGCAGAATTTCTGAAGTTTGGATGTACAAACCGATAAATCTATTCTTAAAAGGTTACGTGTTTTAAGGGTTGTCCCTTACTTTCAGGAAAAAAACAAAAACCCTCTTGATACTTATCATTTGCTATACTATACTTAACTATGAACACGTTCGGCAAACAATCTGTGGTCTTGTTAACACGTCAGAAAAACAAGACCTTGTCGTTAGGAAATGCTTGTATACAAGATTTTATGCTATAAGTAATATTTGTTTCAAATCAGATCAACTTTAAATTTGCTAATTTTCTTCAAATAACGTTTCAGAAATATATATTTTATTTTTGCGAGAATTTTAAAACGGAAAATTAAGTTTTGTTTATAAATGTCTAAAAAATGGCTGACGTTATCGATTTTATTGAAAAAAAAAAAAAATGCAAGTCTATTCCAATCAATATAATTTCTGTTTGAAATACTCCAAAATATTTTGCTTTCCGGGTATAGTAAATTTAACCCTTTAAAGCTAAATTGAAAGCTTCAGGAAAGCTTTTTCATTTTTTAAATAATTTATGTATACCCAATTCGTAGAGGTAGCTAGGTAAAATAATATGTATAATAATAACTCCACATCTCACAAATTGAATCACAAGGATCGATACGATCAGCCCCGATGCTCCATATTGACTTTGGCTAAATATTGAAAATACCATGGCATTTTTAATTTATTTTGATAAAATATTTCGAGGGTTGTTTAGCGATTTTCGAAAACATTACTACATATCTTTTGCTAATAGAAAATAATTTTGTTAATTATTTAACGACAATAGAATGTATTGAACTTGTTTTATCCATCATATCCACCACGATGTAAGTTTCAGCCTATAAGCGTTTAAATGTTTCTGACTCATGGTAAATATTCATGCCATACCAAATAACAGAAACCACGTCACTTGACTCGAACAAAATAATGACACAATGAAGATGTAGACGTTCCAAACTACTTTAAGCAAAAGGTGAGGAAAGAAAAGCATCATCAATATTGAAAAGAACTATAACAGTTACTGGACATGAGAAACCTATTTTCCTGAAAAATGTTTTAAGACGAGGATTTTATAAATTTCAGTCGGAAGTAGCTGTCAGGTCGATGAATACCGAACGTTTCTCTATAAGGAAACCGCTAATGTCACTATTACCATATTAAATCAATAAAACATAGAGGGTGCGATGGGTAAATTGTCGCCATTTTATATTTTTATTTCGCTCGTGCACGTTGTTTTTTTTGGTCGACTACACAGTATAGTAGGGTCAGTTGGGACTCATCTGTAAGAAAAATAGCACCGTGACGCAATCCACTCCACCAGAAATTTAGAAACAGCATGCTGTACTGCTTCGCATTTGCGACGGAAGCTCCAGTACTAGCATTTCAGAGTATTTGGGTGTCAATCTGAGGACAGTGCAGAGGATTCGGAAAGAGTTCGACGAGTCTAACGGTGATTACGAATGCGTTTGGACTTATCACTAATGATAGCGACGTTATGCCCCTATTCGTCCTACCACAGGTCCTCATACGCAACGCAGAGGCCTGTCTATATCAAGTGCATTGAGGAGTTAATGCTGCCCTGGGTCAAGATCGTGGTTGCTGGAAGACTCTATGTCTGGCAACAGGACTCTGCACCATGACACACAAGCAGGCGAACTCAGTCATTGCTGTTAGACAATTTCTGCGACCACCTCACCCCTTGCATCTGATCATTTAACTCCCCAGACTGAAACACCCTTGATTTTTATGCGTAAGGCGCCGTTGAGTGAGAGAGCAACAAAACTCCTTGCAACACTAAAGGTGAACTAAAGGCAAGTCTAAAAGAGTTGCAGGAGATTCCGAAGTTGTCTAGAGGCTGTGGTTGAAGCCAATGGCGATTTCACCGAAGAAATTCACTCTTTAGTATTTCAAGATATTTTTGCGAAATGTTGGTAAATATATTTATTAAAATGAAATGTCAGTGTTATTTTCAGTTTTGCATAATTTAGACGACAATTTATCCATCGCGCCCCGTATGTAATGACGAGAAATAGATGTTACTTTCTGTGCGTTAAATTATGAAAATGTCTTCATAAAATGTAAGTTTAAAATTTAAATTAGCACAACTAAAGTAAATGTATATGACGCTCATGGGAGATCCATACAGTTGTCTTAGTGGCTTGAAAAGATTTTAGCGTAGGCTACTCATCAATCGGTAATTCGCTATTGATTGTATCAAAGATCTCAGTTTAATTTCATACATGTAACATTTCAAAAAATGAACTCAGATCTTCGATGTTTATTTATGTTGTAAATTAAGTATGAAATAATATCATTGGTGTTGTATTGTTTTTTTTTCTATGCTAATTAATTTTCGTCATTATGAAACTACGTAAAATAATCTATCTATCCCAGTCTGTTCGTATCTATCTATCTATCTATCTATCTATCTATCTATCTATCTATCTATCTATCTATCTATCTATCTATCCCAGTCTGTTCGTATCTATCTATCTATCTATCTATTCCAGTCTGTTCGTATCTATCTATCTATCTATCTATCTATCTATCTATCTATCTATCTATCTATCTATCTATCTATTCCAGTCTGTTCGTATCTATCTATCTATCTATCTATCTATCTATCTATCTATCTATCTATCTATATATATATATATATATATATATATATATATCCCAGTCTGTTCGTATCTATCTATCTATCTATCTATCTATCTATCTATCTATCTATCTATCTATCTATCTATTCCAGTCTGTTTGTATCTATCTATCTATCTATCTATCTATCTATCTATCTATCTATCTATCTATCTATCTATTCCAGTCTGTTCGTATCTATCTATCTATCTATCTATCTATCTATCTATCTATCTATCTATCTATCTATCTATTCCAGTCTGTTCGTATCTATCTATCTATCTATCTATCTATCTATCTATCTATCTATCTATCTATCTATCCCAGTCTGATCGTATCTATCTATCTATCCCAGTCTGATCGTATCTATCTATCTATCTATCTATCTATCTATCTATCTATCTATCTATCTATCTATCTATCTATCCCAGTCTATTCGTATCTATCTATCTATCTATCTATCTATCTATCTATCTATCTATCTATCTATCTATCTATCTATCTATCTATCCCAGTCTGTTCGTATCTATCTATCTATCTATCTATCTATCTATCTATCTATCTATCTATCTATCTATCTATCTATCCCAGTCTGTTCGTATCTATCTATCTATCTATCTATCTATCTATCTATCTATCTATCTATCTATCTATCTATCTATCTATCTATCTATCTATCTATAAAATCGACCGAATATAAATAAGGATAAATCTTCATGCCACAAATTCCGACAAAAGATATTAGCATTATTTTGCTGAGGAGGTGAAATAGTCTTAAAACAATTTTAGTAAGGAGCTGTTGTTTGTAGGCGTTTAAAACTTTAATTCAAGTCGGACACCCCACTCTTCTCTGTTCCACATACTTTAGAATTTTAGATTTCATGATATCCAGCATATTTCTGTAACTATGTCTTGGTGAAAAGCTATCTCTCTGTCGACACTCTTTTCAGAACGAGCATTTTACTAATTCTTCTGTTTCTTTTGTTAATATATTCCACTTAATCTTACACACCGACTCAAGAAATTTTGTCGCTTATCACGCTTTAGTGGGGATTTAGAAAAGATGCAATGGATTTTCTGTCGTGTACTGTTAATTATCATTAAGTGCATAGAACTGTTTTTTTAAATAATATAATTCATGTTTTTTTTTTCAAAGTTCTCTATTTTGTATTCTTGTGGCCTGATAATTTCAAAATAAATCTTTGCAAATGTTTTTAAATTTTATTCGTAGCAATTACAATTTCTCAATCTGTGAAGTATATTAATGTTCCATTTTCGCGTTATATTCTTAGTGCAAGCATGTTTTATCGTCCAAGTTCATCTTTCATTGGCTGTAGCTTTCTTTTAGACTTGTCGTTAGGACGATTAAAACCATTCAAAACTTAAATTATTACACACTTTTAATTAACCTTTCCTAATTTTTAAAGACTTGCGGCCACATCACGTTGAAGCATTGACTCCTGTACGATCAACGAAGTTAAGCAACGTTTATCCTAGTCACCAGCTATATGGCTGGCCGTTTGGGAATATCAGGGGCTGTAAGCTTGGATGTGCGGGTGGGGTAATGGATTGTTAATGGAAGAGCCAGGTTCCATTTCAAATTGAATTCGTCATATTCACTTACGCACAAATACCCCTGGGAAAGATATGAATCCACCTCTTCTCCCCCTAGCTATGGGTTAATTACTGAGACTTGTATGTGGGAAAGTGATTGATGGTAAGATACCAGATCAGGACTAGTGAAATTGAAAATTGTTCTTTGGATGTTATCAAGGATCTTTAAATATATAGCAGGAACACCAGGCTATGTTTATGACACCATGATGATGGCAAACACACATAGAAAACTGCAGGAACTCTGAGACTCTGAGTAAAGCGGAAAGAATAGACTAACCTTTCATTATATAAAGAGATCATATGTTTGTTTGAAACAGAAACTAAGAAAGGGAAACATCCTAAGAAGCGAGTTACAAATTGCAGATAAATTGCGATGTAGAGGTTAGCACTCATCAGCCGCTAAGCTCGTTCTCTACTTCATTATTCTCAGTGACCACTTATATGAGTGTTCACTTGTGCTTATGCAAATTATGCATACTAATTTGCTAGTATCACTACAGAAACAATATTTAAATGCTGCGTAATGCCAATCGTTCAATATAGCAGCGAATGCGGGCACCTCGAGGTGGTGTAATGGTTAACAAGCTTGTTCTCGCTAGGACAATTACGACTGAGTAGTGAGTTCAATCCTCACTGGGTGCCCCTTACTTTCGGCCTTGTGCCACATCCAAACCACGCTTGGAAAATCACTATATAGCAGTGAATGCTGGACAATTTTCTCAAGAGCAGTGAACCGCATGAGATTTGGTACCTCATAAGCACAGTGGATAAGGCGTTGGTTAGATCCAGTGACAGGACCAAAAGAGCGTGAGTTCAATACCCGGTTAAGGCAGTGGAGAACTTTTAGAGGGAAATTAGCAGGAGATAACTGATATCCATCGAACATGCCACATGGAACTAGAACAGTTTACCCCAGTGAGCGAAATAAAGGGTTCAGTTCGAAATTCCAACCACCTGAAGAAGGCTGGGGCGTACAACGGCCGAAATGTTGTGATAAACATGGCGACAAAGATGAGGACAATAGTCCGAATAATGTAAATAATAATTTTTTGTTGAAGGCATTTTCAGCCATTTTTAGTACAGCAGACGATATGCGTAAGCATCTAACTTAAAAATGAGGAAAAGTTGATTTTTTTTTCTTTCGAGAAGTGTTTTTTCCGGTATTAATAATAAAAAAAAAACGACGTTATTTTTTTTAAATATATTTATTTGACTATACAAAAATATTTTCAAAAGAAAATGTTTTTCTTCTCCAGAGAAAAACTATTGTGAAAGTTTCCAATTTCTAAAGCAAAAGATGTTTACACCTATGATCTTCCTTAGTTACCGATGTTTAAAATTCTGAAAACGTTCACAAAATTCTGAATGCTCACAAAATTCAATGGTGATCCGTTTTTTTTATGGCTTATCAACCCTTTCTGGGTTATTTAAAGCCCAAAAATATTTTTAAATATAAGAATATTTCTTTTTTTTTGCGAGCAAATACTGCATTAGCATTTTTTGGAGAATAACGGTTGTTTTTCCAGAGACAAGTCCTATTGTTTAACCTATAGCTGGGGGATTCATACCTTCCCCAAGTACTCAGAATGAGAAATCTGAGGCGAATTCGAATTCCAGTCAGGCGCGTTAAATTTACTTACGCGAAAATACCACTGGGAATGGTATGAATTCATATCTTCTCCTCCCGGTTATGGGTTGAATAGTAAGACAGACTTGGTTGGCAGCCAGTCTACCGTAGAAAAAAAAACGGCAACTTATTGCCTTGTCAGTTATGTATCGAAAGAGACACGATCGGCCAAGCATGACATTTCACTTTTTATACCGGATTGTTGTCATCACTTTTGTTGTTATTAACACAACATTCCGGTCTTCATCAGGTGCTTGTCGGTCCGGGTAATCTTCAGGGAATTTCGAACTGAGCCCTTTATTTAATCTAAGGGCATCGATAGTTCTCATTCTATTGATCTTGTCTAAGGATATTTTGTCATATTCTTATTTACTATAGTTCAGTCATTGCTCGCCATGTTTCCACTGGATGTAAGTCTGCATTTGTAACAATTGTAATTTTGTTACATAAAAATGCAACAAAATTACAATGTTACAAATGCACTGTAAAAGAACTGTTACCAAATTCACGGACTAACGCTTCAATCCAATAGGTTATTATTCCAGTTTGTCATGTCTGACATCGAATATCATTTACATCTTATAGTGCTAAGACATTCTTCTTTGTCAAGCCGAGAACTTTTCAGCAGTGACTGTATATTTTTATGACAACTCACTCGCTTACAGTAATACAGCAATTATAACACAAAGATAAGAAAAGCTTGCTGGGCCATGAGAGATATCTATTCGTATCGTATCTCACCCTGTGAAAGTCCTTTGTTGAACGTAGACTTTCTCTAGATTAACCTACCTCACTGACCTAATGAATTTTAGTAGGAGCGGATGTGACATGCTTTGGCGACCATGTCTTCTTCCGATCTATGAACAAACGTTATTTGCACGTAAGTAAATGCAACGAAACCGACTGGGGTTTGAACTCGGCTCTCCGATTTCGCATTTCGAGCCTTCATCCATCACACCATCAGTATATAGCGAGATATCCATTCAGGGCTCTAGTTCTATACCAACTGCGTCGTTCGACATGAAATTGATTTTAATAACAACACTAGAAAAAATTAAACTACCGTATCTCCTACCACATATCACAATCAGGACTTGCGATAATCTGATTAAAAATTAATTGAGTAATTTCTCTTTTGTTGGAATACATAGCTAATTTGGTTTATTCTGTTTTACGAAGGACGAAAATGGAGGTTAATGCGTTCTTATTGATTAATTAGGTCTTTTCTTTGATTTGTTTTAAGAGTTTGCGTATACTAATTTTATCGATGTCCTGAACTTTGATATCTTTATCCAATTTCAGCTTCTCGTAGAATCTGCGAGCTATGAGAAAGAAAATTAAATGTCTCTGGGGCTGCATCGGTCTGTTCAAGTTCATGAATCGATCGGTTATCTTACCGCATTGAAGGGAAAAAAAACTCAATTTCGCTTCTCTACGATCAGTTAACAGTAGGTCAGTTTGTTAAATAGGTCAGACTTTATGATCGACGCCATGTTTTCGATATTAATAACAATTTCAACTAGTTCATCTAGATTTTACTTTTTAAATAACACTTCTAAACTTATTAATATTTTAAAACTTGCAGTATTATAAATACACATACGTTTCTAGAAATGGCTACAAAGATTTTGCGATAAAACAGACACACACAAAAAAAGATATATTGCCATTTTCGTTAAAAACAGAATTCCAACATAATATTAGAAACGGTATGTTTACACAAGAGAGCGATAACTGACAGGAAAGAGAAATATATATATATATATATATATATATATATATATATATATATATATATATATATATATGTGTGTGTGTGTGTGTGTGTGTGTGTGTGTGTGTTGGATGAGTGAGTGATTACTCTGTCTAAGGAGGAACATTAAAAAAAATTGGAAAGTACCCGGATAAACGAAACACTTAACGGAAGATTGAAATTTCAAGGAGAAAAAATAACACATATTTATTTTTTTTTCTAAGGTAGCCAACATTAAAATGGTAGAAATATTACAAATTCAGTCTCATGGGTTTTATTCGTTTCAGCTGGAAGTATTTTAGAGATTATATATATAATATATAAATATGTGTGTGCATGTGTGGGTATGTGTGTGTGTGTGTGTGTGTGTGTGTGTGTGTGTGTACAATTTGTAAATGGAGCCAGGAAGAAAAGTTGGCAATTTTGATGTTTGCATATTCGCAAATAAAATAGCTGAAATTTTGACAAGTTGTCTACACACTAAAAAGTATCTAATTTCCGACATGTAACCTCGGTGAGATTCACTTCCGATGGATACTCCATATTTAAAGCCGGCACCAGGAGCTAAGTAGGACTAAAATGGAACCTGGCCTGACGATCCCTCAATCCGAGGATGAAACTCAAGTAGCTCTGGTTTTGTTTCTATTCTACACTTTTCTTACATCTGATAAGTATATAATAAACAAAAAATTCAAATTCTAGAGGCCATTTATATCAAAAGCAACCAATCAACACTCCGCAAAATCTATTACGAGTGTAGCGGCAACGTGTTGAAGTGCATTTAACAAACATTTAATGGTGTTTTGCATTTTTACCAATTTCTGGTCAGCTCCTTTATATTGGGACGCTTGTTTTGCAAAAAAATTCCTAGCTACAAGGGATAAATTTAAATTTATTGTTAATTTTATTATAAAATGGTATTGTTGGTAATTTTGCTTTAAAAAGTATTGTTAAATTTACTATTTCAGTATTTTTAATTTTACTATAAATATGAATTGTTGGTCATATTTTATATAAAAATGTATTGCAGGCATCATCATAATAAACTGTATTTTTATACTTTCATAGTGTTTTGTTTGGGAGTTCACCATTTGCCTAGAGCTGGGACCCTAACCGGTGCTACCATCCCGGGTTAGGATGAACCTAGGAACAACAGCAGTTAAGATGTGATTCTGCAAAACCTCCTATCACACAATCAAAGGCCTTGCTTTCGGACGTAGTCTATCGTCATACCGCGGACTACGGCGATAGAATGATTCAACGTTTTGACTACTACAATCATTCTGCGATCGCCTGAATATCGCCGCTTGGTGTTGAATTTAGTGAATATATATATATATATATATATATATATATATATATATATATATATATATATATATATATATATATGTGTGTGTGTGTGTATATATATGTATGTATGTATGTATGTCTATTATAATTTTTTGAAGAAAAACAGACCACTTTAAGGTACCATTATGATAATTTATTTCACCAGAGCCCTTTTAAAGGACGCCGGATCATCACATAGCACTTCCAAAAATGAAACGAATAATGAAATTAAAATTGATGGGTAGTGTAAGTTTTTGTAATTTAACAGAGAGTGTAAAAGGAGTAGTTAAAGAGACATGATAGAGCTAAGGGAGGGATTCATTTCATATCTCTCTCAAGCATACTTAGTATTGGGGGAGGAGGAGTGACCAGACCGTGACCTATTTAGACGGTTAACTTAACGGAAGTGATATATGAAATAGGAGGGGAGAAGAGAGAAAAGAAAAAGGAAAAAGAAAGAAGAGGGAGAGGGAAGTAAAGAGAAAGAGGCTGTAAATGGGTTTTAGCAATTTATGTAAAAAATAGATTTTAATGCTTGATAGTAATTTAGATGTCTAAAAAAACCGAAGAAATTAATATGATGCTTGCTATCAATTTAAATATATATATATATATATGTTTGTGTGTGTGTATTTCTGGGTTTTATGTAACGAGGAATTATTAAGCATTTAATAGAAAGAAATCTGAGTTCAAGAGTCACTTGAGTCTATTTCTTTGATGAGTAGCTGTATTGTGTGCATGGGGTTTGAATATGATGATAATTGTATTTTCTTGTGGAGGTTATATCAACACCTAGTATCCCGACGTTTGCAGCTTTGTAAAGTAACATGCTAAAAAATTAGAAAGAGTAGCACAAGAAAGGGTTTCGCTTTTCCCTCACTTTTCGAAACGAACCCTGTGTATTGTAAATAGGCGATGTAGCAGCCGCAACGTTGCGATATGCGGAGAATTTAACACCGCTTGACCACAGAATGATTGTTGCTGTCAGAAAATTGAAATCTTTTTATTTCCTTCATAGATCTACGACACACATACACACGCACACATACACACACACGCACACATACACACGCACACATACACACACGCACACATACACACATACACACATATTGATATAATATAATTATTTTCTTTTTTTAAAAATGATTCCATCGTGACACTGTTTCAAATTCAAAACTGAAACTAAAATTGTAAATTTAGTTATAAAAATTAAACTTTAAACCCGGAGTTTCTTTCCATTGTCAAGCGATGCTAGGAATCATATTTTTTAAAAAAGAAAATAATTATAATATTATACTCTACTGTTTGTATCCAGCACTGTTTTTTTTTTAAATAAAAATAATTGCGAAGAACATCGGATTATAAATCTTACTGTTTTTTACTTCTTTTATATATATATATATATATATATATATATATATATATATATATATATATATATATATATATATATATAATGCATACATATTACATTTATATATGAGAAAGAAGATTTTACTTTCTTTTACACAAACACCCCCACATTCATACATGCATATATATATATATATATATATATATATATATATATATATATATATATATATATATATTGTTTAAAATTTGCTATAATTGTAGAAGAATATTTGCTCAGAATCGGAGCGTTTATAGACATAGACAGTATAGACATAGAAATCAACACTGCATGGTGGCAGGTAAATTCACGTCTTAAGCGATTATTAGAATATATATAACCCCTCCTTCTGTAGGCTTTTTATATATAGGTCCCTGGAGGCTTGTAGGACCAGAAGAAAAGGGAACATTTTTTGCCAGTTTTTTTCTCTTGTATGAGGCAATTTTTTCAATAGATACTATTGTATGAGGCAATTTTTTCAATAGATACTATTGTATGAGGCAATTTTTTCAATAGATACTATTGTATAGGGCAATTTTTTCAATAGATACTATTGTATAGGGCAATTTTTTCAATATGGTTTCATCAACTTCAGTTTGTTTATGTTATGTGTTTTTTCATTATTATTTAAGCAATCAAATAAATAAATAAACATATGGACAAACATTAAGACATTAACATGAAATATGAAAAAAACATTGAAAACTAAAAACATTGAAAACATAAGCATAATACAAAAACTGACAAAAATAAGTTTCCTTCTTGACGTTTCCTGTAAGCCATTAGTTGCCTTTATATAGATCCAATACAAAGATGAATAATATATTATCTGATGATCACTTAAGGCGTGAAATTTCCAGTCAAGATGTGTTATTGATTTCTACAATGTATGTATGTATGTATGTATGTATGTATGTATCTATCTATCTATCTATCTATCTATCTCAGTCTGCTTCTATCTATCTATCTATCTATCTATCTATCTATCTATCTATCTCAGTCTGCTTATAGTTATCTCAGTATGATCATTATCTATCTATCTATCTATCTATCTATCTCAGTCTGCTTATATTTATCTCAGTATGATCATTATCTATCTATCTATCTATCTATCTATCTATCTATCTATCTCAGTCTGCTTATAGTTATCTCAGTATGATCATTATCTATCTATCTATCTATCTATCTATCTATCTATCTATCTATCTATCTATCTATCTATCTCAGTCTGCTTCTATCTATCTATCTATCTATCTATCTATCTCAGTCTGCTTCTATCTATCTATCTATCTATCTATCTATCTATCTATCTATCTATCTATCTATCTCAGTCTGCTTATATTTATCTCAGTATGATCATTATCTATCTATCTATCTATCTATCTATCTATTATAGGCTAATTAAAATCATGCTGACTGCTTATATATGTGTAGGTGGGTGATTTATATGAATATTCTATGTACAAATTTCGTAATCCTGTTATTAATTACTCACTCGTAGGTGCTCGCACACGCGCGAGTGTGTGTGCGCGCGCACACACACACAGACATATATATATAACGTTTATTCTTATCAAAGTACCATTGAACAACGTTGGAAATATCCAAATGCACAAATTTAAATACACCTGTTCATCTGCCAACTTACCTGCCAACCCACAATGTATCATATTTCCGTCTCTCGTGCATCATTCGCAAATACCGAAGAGTAAATTATACTGGACTCCACCAATGCTTGGCTTTTTCCGCCATAAATTCTTCCTTTCTCGTCGTATTTTCTGCGCTGACTCATCTCAGCTGATCTGCGCTCAATCGGGGCACATTCATTTCACGCCCTGTCTCCGCTGAATCAATTCTACCCGCCTTAAATCGACGTCGCTGAAGCTCATCCAACGGCGCACCGAGGTACTCAGAGCCCAAAATCAGTTAGCAGTGTGTAGGTGAGTCTAGTAATCAAACAAAACTAAGCAAGTAGAAATGAATTTAAAAAAAATACAAAAATAATTAACTTCAGCTTAAAAAAAAAACTTATCACAATTATTATCATTTTATTATTATTATTATTTCGGTTCCTTCTATATGCCGTGTCCCTTCAGGACGTTGATGATCATGGCGCTCCACAATCTCCTCTCCTTTGTAATTACTAATAAATTTTATCTTTTTGTTATTTCTGGTGCATCTTTTTCCGCCATTAATTTCGCTAGGTAGGTTTTGCGTTGATTTTCTCTGTCCCTCGTATCTTCAATCTGTCCTGTGAATATCAAATTTCCCATGCCTTCTTTCATCATGTGCCATAGAATATTCAAATGTCTCTCCCTTATGTTATATATAATTATCCTTTTTATTTTGACTTTCTCGAAAACTTCTTCGTTGCTCACATGTTCGGTCTGTGTTATTCTCATTATCCTTTTGTAGAACCACATTTCTGTTGCTTCAAGTCTCTTTTTCATCCGTGAGGCGATTGTCCGGCATTCACTGCCATATAGGAGGACTGATATTACATAACAGTTCAGTACTCCTTTCTTTGTTTCTAACGAAATTTTGCTTTTTCTTAATACTTTGTATATCTTTTGGAAGGCATCTTTCACTCTGCCAATGCGCTTTCGGATATCAGTGTTGCACTTTCCGTCCTCTGTTAAACCACTTACCAGTGATAATGTAGTGGTTGTGTAACCAATGAATGCATTGTTTGCGTTATTATTAGGACAGCCAACAAGGTAAGCGAATTCATAGAGAACATTAGTTTGTTGAAATTTTGATTTGTTTTGTTGCATCGTTGGTGGTACATAAAAAATAAATAAAAAAGTCCGTAATAAAAACATTGCTTCTCAGATACACCAAATATAGTTCTGTAAAATGTAATATTCTATTTTAGTCTGAGCAGATTAAAAAAAAAAAAAAAAAAAAAAAACACTAACAAGAGAGAGAAATTTAATGGCGCATTCATTTTGCTTCCATTTTCGACATTTTAATTTTCTTTACCGTTTTTTTATGGAACATAGAATGAGCTGTTTTTATGTGACAAGAGAGGAACATTTTATGGGGAGAAAGCTGAATGCTTTACGAGATAATTAGTTTGAATTTATGAAGGGTAAGTCATTTCAATACGAATCCGTTGTTTCAGTCTTCAAGACGAAGAGTAGTCTCATTATCCAAACATTTAGCATGGATCTATTTTTGCTCCATAGATTGACACTAGATTTTTTAGCTCAAGTGGTCGTACAATGGGCTGAAGATTAAAGGGTCCAAATTTCTAACCCAATACCTTCTTTCTTAGCATTTTGATAGGAAAGAAAATGCTACTTTCATAAGAGAAATCCCACCAGTTAGCCGTCCGACTAGTATGTTTAAAAATAAATTCCTGTTATTCTATATTTTTGTAAGTACTGTCATATTTAATCATTGTATGTGGCTGGTTCCACTAATTTCTTTCTCTTCTTTTCCACTACGTTTCGGTCGTGTAACTTCCGGCTTTCCACTGGTGACTTGCACATCCTCTCAAATACACGTCATATCCAGAAGCATAATTTTATAAAAAGAATATTCTACATTTTTTAGCCAAGTACTACCATATTTAATTATTGTATCTGGTTGGTTCAACTATGTTCATCGTCTTTTTTCTTAACTTCCGGCTTTCCATAGGTGACATGCGCATCCTTCATAATTCATGTCATATCCGGTCTTGTCTGTTTATTTTTTATCCTATCCTGTTGACGTCTTCGCAATGATTAAAACTCATCGGCTGACAAAATTCAGCGAGTAATATTGCATTCTCCAACCATTCTAGCACATCGAATCAAGTGTTTTATCCGTGAAGGATAAAACACTGGATTCGATATGCCATGTCTCCCATGTATTCGTTATCCCATGTATCTTATACCCCTTTAATTAAAATGATTAGTTTTGTTATTTTAGCATGAGCAAAATTGTAAAGGACATCAAAATATCAATAAAATCAACTATCATATTTTGATTAATCCTATATAGTTTTTGGAGTTACAAGGATCATTCAAAAAGTTCTAAGCCTCACCAGAAAGAACCATAGCTAAATATTTTTGTTGTAGCAGCACATTACCACTTATAAAACTAGAAAAAGTAATTCAGATTTCTGTCTTAATTTTTATGCAGGTGAGGCCCATACCGATGTGAGAGGTGTACGATAAATTTAAAAATAGGCAAAACAGATGCCGGAGCAGTCATAAATTATCTGGAAAAAAAAAACACCTATGGTACAAACACTTGTTGAGGACTCCCCTTTTTATGCAACTGTGAAGAAGCGAGCTGCAGAATTCAAGCTGGACAGGAACAGCACAGAAGATGAACCTCGGTCAGGTCATCAAAAAAACCTCAACCACTGATGAACAAGTTGGTACCATTCACCGGATGTTTTCGCTAGAAGATAGCTAAGTTCAAAGGCATTAGTTCTGGTTCGGTCTATACTATTTTAACTGAGATCTTAGGGATGAGCTGGCTGTCTGCAAGATGGATCCCAAGAATTCTGACACTAGGGCAGAAAGTGAAAAGAGTTGACATTTCCAGGTCACTTCTGATTTGCTCCCAGGCTGACCCCGAGAATTTACTACGAAGATTAGTAACTGAAGAAGAAACCTGGGTTTACCACTTGGAAGCTGAATCAAAGATTCAAAGCAGTGGAAGAAGTTCAAGCAGGCAGTGTCTGTTAGCAAGGTGATGGCTTCCGTTTATTTTTCTATTCTGAAGGCGTAATCATGATAGACTGCCTAGAAAAAGGGAAAAAACTATTAATGGACAATACTATGCATCAGAATTAAGACAACTGAAGGAAGCAATCAAGTGGAAGCTTAGGGGAAGCTGAGAGCAGGTTTGTACAGACAATAAAGGACCGTGGAAGCGAAAGCGCCCAAACGGCAGGATAACGAACCGTTCAAACTGCTCGGGTTGCAGTAGTTGAGTCAGCCAACTGTGAATTGCTACTCCATTTCCCTTACTAGACTTAGCTCCATCTGGTTTATTTCTGATTCCTAAACTCAAATCTTACCCGCATGGGGCGCCATTTTGGAACGAGATCATATGTGCTGCGGAGGTGTTTTTGGAGGCCTGCTCTGACTAAAATATTTTACAGAACTATATTTGGTGTATCTGAGAAGCAAAGTTTTTATTACGTACTTTTTTTATTTATTTATGTACCACCAACGATGCAACAAAACAAATCAAAATTTCAACAAACTAATGTTCTCTATGAATTCGCTTACCTTGTTGACTGTCCTTCTAATAATAACGCAAACAATGCATTCATTGGTTACACAACCAATACATTATCACTGGTAAGGGGTTTAACAGAGGACGGAAAGTGCAACACTGATATCCGAAAGCGCATTGGCATGTCACCTTTTTCCGTGAGAGGATTGCAATGCTTAAACATCGTTGGACCAAGTGCATTGATGTTAAGGGGGAATTATAAAAATAATACTGAAAAACTGTCCTGTTTCTACGTGAGGTTTAGAACGTTTTGAGTGAACCTCGTACTTTCATCAATTATGATTTAAATTTTCTCGCATGGATCACCTTTTTGTTTACGACGTGTATGGACATTTTATAGTAAATATTTATGGGCTCCGGCAAACAATATCGGCGGACTTATGTGAGTCCGGGTAAAAAAAAAAAAAAAAACATGGAATTTAGAACAACAAAAAACAAAACAACAACTAATGTATTAGAATTACATGTGTACACAATGGAAATCAAAGGGAAATATATTAAAAGTAGCTATAAGAATGTGATTGCTTGTTTGCGCGACCGCGTACGCACGTGCGTGCGTGTGTGTGTGATACACGTGTGTATATGTGAGTGTGTGCGAGAGTTCAGTCAACAGAGGACCAAGGAAGCGAAAGCGCCCCGACGGCAATATTATTCATCTACGTTCGACTACACTGGAAGCAGGAAGAAAAAGAGGAAGAAAGAGAATATGTTTGCCTTTTTTATAAACTTTAAAGAGCCCGCCTGACGGGCGTTTTTTGTCGAAGCTAAGTGTGGTAACCCGCAGATCTCATGAATAAGGGGAACGATATTAAATGATATGAATAATTATGCAAATCTAGGCGGACAGATAATCACTGTTCAAAAGACCTTTGCTTAACAATATTACACTGATAAACAATGATAAATGAAAATATAATAGCCAGCATTGATAACGTGATTAGCTTTCATTATTTTTCTCAACAAACGGATTAAGAATTTAATAAGACCGAAAATAACAAAATAAAATTCGTGGCGCATTACTTTTGATATAGCCATAAAACTCTTTGTTATTTTACATTCATTTTTTTTTATTTTGATTGATCTGATAACAGTAGACAGGCTGGCGCTTAGTTTGGTTAGCTTTTCGCTCCGAAACGCAACATTGATTTTCAGCTGTTATAAATTAGATTCTAAATGAACGCATGTATTTGGTTATACTCTAATGGCTATGAATTAACTGGATGAACGAGTCAAGGCTCAAGTTTAATTATGTCATTATAACCATAATATACTTTCCATCAACACGACTGATGCTAACCTCCGGAAGAGAGACTCATTACACCTTCTTCGACTAACGTTTTCCGTTGGTATGAAATGGAAAGAATATATTGAATCAATTGTTTAGTCTGCAGGTAGGAAAGTTAGTTCACTGTGTCGAGCTAGACAATTTTTATCGGCAGAATCAATATTATATATATTTGTAAGTTTATCATTCGTCATTGCTCTGAATATTGCTGTCACATCTGGCCTGCTGCTCTTGCTATATATTCAGAGATTCTTGATAAAACCCAAAGAAAAATCTGCAATGTCATTGATCCTGACCTGGCATCTCGGCTTCAGTCACTTTCCCATTGCTGTAACGTAGCTCCCCCGTGCCTTTTCTATAAATACTTTAATGGCAATTGTTCTAATGAACTTTCTTCTATAGTATCTAGACTTTATGAATATAAGCGCAGAACTAGATTGGATCATGCTCTCATCATTTTACAGTTGAAATGGCGAGATATAACCGTAAGCTAGCAGTTTCTTATATTGCACTTCTCACCTGAAATGCTTAACTTAAACAAACCCACAATCTCAGACACCGATGACAAAAAGGCCAAGCTCTATTCTATTAAGTTGGTGCAAAAATAATGACGTAATAATGTCGTTTTTGACGTATTTTTTAACGTCAAAAAACGACATTATTACGTCACTATTTTTGCACCAACCTAATACTTACGATCTTTGTTGTTCAGTGACGCATATACTTTAGCATACATTTCAAGAAGTTTTATAAAAAGGAGTGAGCCATTAACATGGTCTTGACAATTTTTTAAATATTCTTTCTTCCTTCGCTGAGCAAGATGATGGGCGTTATGCATTCATGAAGAGAAGCTTGTTCTATGGGTTGTGTTCATTCTAGACGTGGATGATTATGGCTGTACACAATTTCATATTTTTTGTATCTCTTGGCAATGTTTTTTTTACCATCTAGCCCACCCACTCTCCTTTCCGCAAAAGCTCGTCAGCTTGTCTCCCTCTGTCCCGTTTACCTTTGATGTCTTGTGGGTACCAATTTCTCCAGGCCCTCCTTCTTCATTATGTGCCCAAGAAATTTCAGCACTATCTCCTGATTCAGAGTATGTGTCCTTTTTGTTTCCGTTTTCTTTCTTCCTTGCTTACACGCCCTGTCCATGGTATTTTCACCATGCTTCTGTAGTACCACATTTCTGTTACCTTCAACCACAGATGGCGAGGTTATTGTCCAGAATTCAGTGCCATATAGGAAGACTGGTGTAAATCACTCTTTTCTTTTGTTTCCAATGAAATCTTCCTGTTTCTTAGTATTTTGGTTAGATTTTGGGATGTATTTTTTTTTGATATTTCAATGCGTTTAGGATTTCGTTGTCACGTTTTCCATCCTCTGTTAAAACACTTTTCAATTATTTAAACTTCCGTACTTTCTTGATTTTGACACATGCAATTCGTAGTTTGCTTCTTGTGGTTTTTTTCTCTTGATGACAACCATACACTCTCTGTCTTTTTACAATTGACGTTTAGTCATTTTCTCTCGTTTTCTTTCGCAACCGACCGACATTCAACAGGGAAAGTGGAGTTGAGACAAAGAGCGAGAAAGAATATTAAAAGATTTGTCAAGCCCATGTTAATGGCTCACTCATTTTTACAAACCATCTGAAAATGTATGCTAAAGTATATGAGTCACTGAATAACAAAAATCCTAAGTAGAATAGAGCTTGGCCTTTTTGCCATCGGTATCTGCGATTGTGGGTTTGTTTAAGTTAAGAATTTGTGTAATGTAACGAATTCATTACATATCACTTACACCGATTCTTTTAATCATTTTCACCCCAAAAAAGGAAATAAAACCACTAAGACTCAAGGGGAGTATTATAAAATATGAGAAAAATATACTATTAAAGAAAGACGTCAATAAAAGAACAACAATTAAGGCAGAAGATAACGAGTGACATTGCATTTAAATTTTTCAAGATCAAAGTTGACAGAAAAGTAAGAAACCGGAAGAGAGTTTCACAGGTGAGAAGTGCAATGGAAGAAACTTTTAGCATAGAACTTACAGTTACAACTAGCCATTTCAACAGTAAAATGATGAAACCTTCTGCGCTTAAATTCATAAAGTCTAGATACTATAAAGTTCATTAGAACAATTACCATTAAAGTATTGATAGAAAAGGCACAGAGCAGCTACGTTACGGCGGTGGGAAAGTGACTGAAGCCGAGATGCCAGGTCAGGATCAATGACATTGCAGATTTTTCTTTGGATTTTATCAAGAACTTCCGAATATAGAGCAGGAGCAGCAGGCCAGATGTGGCAGAAATATTTCAAGCAATAATTCTTAATAAAGGGTGTTATTTTGCAGAGCAATTTCAGATGCCTCTATGATAAAGTTTTTTTTCTCATAATTCTTATGAATAAATTTTATGCTTGTCTGTGATTCATTTTCGATAGAGAACTATCTAGTAAATCGTACAGACTCAAAAATCCAATTGTGTCTATACTTTATACTGAGAGAGGAAACACACTATCTATCCAGCTTAGATCGAAATACAAATTATTCGCAAAATATCGGAAGAAGGCACAAAGAACACTTATTAATTTACATTACTTTTCGTGTGTTATGTTGAAACAGCTGTTAAAATTATTTATATTACGACTATTGTCATTATCTTTGTTGTTTTTATCACAGATTTTCGGCAGTTATACCCTCCGGCCTTCCATAGGTGTATATCGATCTGCGTAACCTACAGGGAATTCTGAACTGAACCCATTAATTAATGTACAGGGGTGGACTTTTCACGTTCTGCTGCTCGTGTCATGACAATGGCCTAG
The DNA here is from genome assembly GCA_963932145.1 of Acanthosepion lycidas. Taxonomy (NCBI): domain Eukaryota; kingdom Metazoa; phylum Mollusca; class Cephalopoda; order Sepiida; family Sepiidae; genus Acanthosepion; species Acanthosepion lycidas. The sequence continues at coordinate 77,835,492 of OZ010578.1, forward strand.
TGGATAAAATCGTTGGTTTGTGAATTTGGTGCAATAGTGGTTGTGATGGATCGGGTAGTGTGTACTTGCATCCAGGGGGAAACGGGCAAGTAATAACTTAATAGCGCTAAATAAAAATAAACACAAGACGATATCCCTAGACACGAGCAAATGAGCGAGAACAGCCTGCCCCGTAGAGTAAACAAAGGGTTCAATTCGAACTACATCTGAGAAACACCAGGGGATGCAATGGTCGAAACGTTGTGATAACAACAGCAAAGACGAGGACAATAGCCCGAATGCAAATATTGTAAATAATGATAACTCCTCATCCCAGAAATTCAGGCAAAAATTATCCATTAAAAGATTCAGACGAAAATGAGTAAGAATTTAATCAAATATTTTAATTTATTTAAAATAACGAACAATTAAATAAACGGTAATTAATAAAGTAGATCTTTAGTATGAAACAAATTAATTAAAATTCGAGTAATCAATGGAGGAATTAATTAAATTAAGTTCGACACATTTATTGTATTAAAAAAAATTCAGCTTCAGAGTTTTAACCTGTAAAGAGACGACAGCATTTTTACTTTTATAAGCACGCATGCAAACAAACACACACACACAAACATGTATGTGTATGTGTATATATATATATATATATATATATATATATATATATATATATATATATATATATACATTTTCTCTTTCTCCTTGTCTCTCGTACAAACCCACATATACTTCTGTTTCTGCCTCTTGTGATTTCACTCACCCGTACACATTAATATATGCACATACATATATACACATACACATACCTTTGATTTTCTCTCTTTCTTTCTCACACGCCACATGTACATATACTCATACACACATGCATGCATCAGTTATTTTCTCTCTCTCTCTCTCTCATGTCCCTCTCTGTCACTTACACAGATTATAAAGTGATATTTGGTTCTTAATGAGATAGTAGCTGGTATTTTGTACTATCAGAACATGTGTGTCTGTACGATGTATGATAGTAACCGAAAGTGGAGATAATGAAACAAAGTGGAAATCCTATAAAGGTTGTGTTTCGCCGACTTTGTTGGTCTCGGCTTCTGCAGGTCACAATGAAAGACAAGATTGTGTCAAGAAAATGCGGTGGGACTTTTGAGGATAAGAATGGCAATAAATTAAATTAACTTATCAGATCCGACGACTAGAAACCAAAAAGTGTTTGTTTGTCATATATTAGGTTGGTGCAAAAATAATGACGTAATAATGTCGTTTTTCGACGTACTTTTTAACGTAAAAAACGACGTTATTACGTCATTATTTTTGCACCAACCTAATATATATATATATATATATATATATATATATATATATATATATATATATATTAAAGCCGTTGGTGTTTCTTGGATTTTAAATCAGCCCACTGAAACCAGAAACTGTTTTTATTTTTATTTTTTTATTAAGGATAGTGAAAATCAGCTACACGCTAAATCCATTGACGTGACAAAAGTTATGTTAGATTCTTAGTATTGTGGAGGCCCTCTCCAGGCCGCTAAGTCGACGTGGAGAGGTCGTGTCAATAGCAGGTTTTTGTGTGCGAATAGAGTTTTACACCACGTCCGATAAATACTCGAATGCATGTCGAGCGCGATCGAGGTCGTCACATTATGCACTGGAAATCTCCGAAAGTCTCCAATTCTGTGTAACATGGGCCGGATGAAATGGTATGTTTATTCTACTGGAATAACTTATCGTAGTTGGGTTACGTGAATTCCAAAAATAGTAGAAATTGCCAAGAAGTGAAACATTATTAATCAATGTTGTTTTAGGGGAACCAGCGAACTCAACACCTGCCGCATGAACACACGTCACAATAATTATGGAATCTTCACAAATTTGCACAGTACCTTGCTGATAACTAGGATTCACGAAAGGCGCTAATATTAGCCTGGAAAAATGCAACCTTGATTCATTGGACCACACCACTCGTTGCTAGATAGCTAGAATCCAATTAGTAACTTCATAAACCTCAATGAGGTAATATTTCCACTGACGCTGTATTAACAGGGGCACCCAGGTGGTTTTTCGGCTCTCATATTATATGGAAGATAAAGAACGCCGAACTGAACCACTTAACATCATAATTTCTGCAAAAGGTGTGTCTACATTTGGTACAGTCTCTTGGTAATAATTTCCTTATGAGGAATAATTCGGCATTTATTGACCGAGCAGCGAGTGCTACTTTCGGTTGAAATTTACAAAATGTTTTTATTAAGATATTTTCTTTTAGGGAAACTGGTTCCACGCGCTCATTCTTATCTGTTTTTCCAGTATTGCTTTCGTTTGGGCTCATGTTTGGACCCTCAACAGTAGCATGTGCTCACACAGACCATATTTCCAACACTGCGTATTAGTTAGAAAATCAGAGTGAGTATCTCTTCGGTGCTCATGCTTGATCTGAGCATACCTGAGACATTCTTCCTCAAAGGTGTTGTGACCCTACCCCTAATGAAGTACCTCCACCCTGTACTATTTAAAGTCGATTTTGCCCCAATTTCTTTTTAAGCTTTTCACCCCAAGCAAGGCGAGAAGCCACTAGGACGCAAGGGGTTACAGAAAATTTGGAGCAAGATCAGATAGGAGTGATGGAGGAAAGGATGAGGACAAGGATAGTAGATAGATCAAGGCAACTGGAGATGTCGATTGTCAATACATTTGAATAGCTGGAGATTATAGCTCTCAGGGAAACTGGAATAGGGAAGGGAGTTCCACAGGCGGGAGGTGCGAGACATGAAGCTATTGGAGTAGAAGAGACGGCTACATTTAGGAGTTTCGACAGTGAAAGGGTGAGAGCGGGATGCCAGCCTCGTAGGGCGCTTGAACTCATGAAGTCTGGGAACCAGCGAATGCAGCTCCTCGGAAAGCATCTTTCTAGTCTTGTGTTTTGGTCTCTTTCCTGTCTTCCGTTAACCGTAGAAACCCTATGTTTAGGAATCCTGTTACTACCCCCGCTGACGTGTCTTGCCCATCGCATCTAGTTGAGGATTACTATTATTCAATGCTGTTGCATTCATATCTGGAGAACACAGTGTTTAGAATGAAAGACTTCTATTTGATGCTAAGGATGTGTCTCCGTCGTTTTTGGTGAAATCGCTCAAGCCAATTTATATGTCCGTAATGTTGTCCATGTTTCAGAAGAGTATAGTAGGGGTGTTAAGAGACAAGCCGTATACACACTTTAGGGGGTGGGTAATGCTCCTAATTTGACCAAACAATTTTCCAATTTACCAAATGCAACACTTACCCTCTGAATGCGTGAAAACAAAAACTCTTCGTCCTGGCATTTTTCATGAATATAGTTTCTTATATATACACAGTTGCATCCGTTTATCACTCTTTCACAAATAAAATGCACACATCTTTATAATGATACATAAATATCTGCTATTACCTCTCGTTCTCTCTCTCTCTCTCTCGCGCGCGTGCACAGATATAAAGTGATATTTGCTTCTACGGGAGTTAACTTATGTTTTGGACACATACATACATTTTTATGGAATTAGACAAAAGGTTCGTCCTTGGCTTTGCTGTTAGATGCTATTCGACATGTTTTGTTTTAAAAAAAATCAAAATTATTGCTCCTGATTGTATTGTGACAGCTGTCATATCAGTAAATATTTTTAAAAGTTTTTTGTCAACATTTCTGTTTATTGATCACAAACCACAGCCCGATCCAAATAAAATAATTGCGTAACATATGGAGAACCTATTGTGAACGATCGAAAGTTCAAAAAAATATGGTAGGCTTACGGCTACAGATCTTTGAAACACCGGTTCCGGTACGATGACCGAAGTTAAGCAACGTTGAGCCTCGCCAGTAACTAGACGGATGACCGCTTGCAATCTTGGGTGTGCGGGTGGTGTAATGAATAACGGTACAGAATTGTTAATCGGAGAACCGAGTTAGAATTTTCATCAGGTTCTTTATATTCACTTACGCGCAAATACCCTTGGGGAAAAGTATGAATCCACATCTTCTCCCCCAGCTATAGGTTAATTAGTAAGGCTTGTATCACTAAAACCATCATTATCTAAAAAAAAAATAAAAAAATAAAAAAAATAATCCTTACAATCTAAAAATATTTTCCTGGCTTTAAATAACCTGCAAATGGTTGATAAGCGGTAGAAAACGAATCAGTCAAAATGGTTTGAGAAATTTTGCGTTGGAAATTTCTCCTTGAACGCAGCTCAACGGTCTAGTAGATCAGTTGAGATTAATGGTATTGAAATCAAGACGTTACCTGAGAATAACCAACGTTATACAACGCGAAAGTTAACCAGCATACTCAAAATATCCAAATCATGAAAATCATTTATACTAGTTTCGTTATGTGAGCCGCTTTGATAAATGGCTGCCTCAAAAGATTAAAAAAATAAATAGATAAAAATAAATATATGAATACATAAGAAAAAAATTATTTGACTGTGTTTTTCTGTGTGCGAATCGTTATTTAAACGTGACGAAAATGTTTTAACGGGCGATGAAAAGTGGGTGCTTTAAAACAACGTAGAACGCAATATATTGTGGAGAAAGCAAAATGAGCAACCGCCAACCATATTGGAGAACCATTCTCTTATGGGCGAGGAGAATACTTTCCTCCACGATGAGCTCCATCCGGAGAAGAACACGATAGATTAGAATAAGTACTGTTTTCGATTCGATAAACTGAAAACAGCAACTGTCGGAAAAACAGCCAGAATAAGTTAACAGTGTAATATTCCACCAGGATAACGATGTTAGACATGTTTGTTTGGTAGCCAAGCCTAAATTGTTACAGTTTGGACTGGAAATGTTTACTCATCCACTCTATTTACCTGATATTGCAAATTCGTTTTACGATATATCGGAGTCTTTTACAGAATTATCTTAATGAAATCAAAAGATTTCCTGGATTGATTTATTTTTTCAGGGCATCTCAACCTCTTATAGGTTATTTAAAGCCAGAAAATATTTTTGGATTGTAACAATATTTTGGAGATAATAATGATTTACTGATACAAATCCTACTAATTAACCCGGAGTTTAGGAGGAGAAGCGCTTGGTTCTTACCCTTTTCCAAGAGTATTTGTGCATAACTAAATATAACGAACTCGACAGAAATTGGAACTCGACTCTCCGATTTCCAATTCTGAGCCGTTATCCATTACGCCACTCGCACATCCAGAATAACAGCACCTGGTATTCACACGCGGTTGCTCATCTAAGTGTTTACCGAGCACGATGTTGCTTAACGTGATCGTACGGAAGCCTGTGTTTCGGCGTGATAAAGTTGTAAGACAACATTTTTCCTGGAAGGCATCGCTAGCAGTTGTTTATTAAGAAAGTGAAGTCCCAGGAGGACGGAATCAAAACTTGCATGGAAGTTGAAAATGGTGAAAAAAAAAAGCACTATTTTAGACAATTAGGCGTTGTCTATCCCCGTCCACAACACAAAAATAAGAGTGACCGCTGTATTCCGTCTTCCAAGGAAATCAAGAGGCTCTCTCTCGCTAAGGGAGAGGGAAAGGATAAAAAAAATTATGGGCGTTAGAAAATTTAAAAAGTGACCCAGCCGAGTTGAAAAGGGAAGGCCAAAACAAACTGGGGAGGTTGGGAATCTCGACTTGGATCATAACAAAAGCAGAAGCCGGGAACAGGTCGGGAACAACATTTACTCACATTAATTAGGTACACTTGTGACTTAGGGGGACTTAAAAAAAGAATATCAGGGCTAGCCCCGTTCAAACAAACCAGTCTTGACACAGTTATCCACCTTTCTTTGACATTTGTCGATACCATCCGCTTTCTTGTAATAAAAAACGGCTGTTCTGCTAATGAACGCGCCAAAAACGAATGTAACGACGCCATGCAACTGAAACATGCTTAATATGATAGTGATCTTGTTTATCTTGGAATTTTCCGTTAGTTGATAAGATACTAGGAGGAATTAATCACACAGATTAGTATAAATCTTATGGAACTCTCTTGTCATTCTGTTCATTCCCCCAGATTGGGAAGTTAGTAATTGGCATATGTAACTATCCTCATGCGTTTTAAGGGTCGATGGGTCGAGGGATTGTGAATATTTTTTCAGAATGTGCACCTTAAGATACTTGTCGAAATTACAGTCGTTTGTAATAAAATGTTCTGCAAGCTCAGTTGATGTCATATTGTTGTGTCTGACATCATATCTGTGTCCAGTGAAACTTTTATTTAATTTTTCCGTTGTGCATCCCACATAAATCAAGTTATGTTTGGTACATTGGGCAGCGTATATTAAATGGGGGATCAGTACAACTGCCATCCTCTGCAGAAATCGTGATGTTTCTCTTTGAATTTATGATAGAAATTAACTTGGCACATGTTCTTGCACAAAGCACAGGGTTTTCCTTTTCTGTTTTCGGGAGTACAACGATCTGAAATGTTGTTTCGAGTGTGAACGCATACATTTGTTAAAATTTGCGTGATATTTTAATTTCTTTTGAAAGGAGAGTTGGGAAAACTCTCTTTAAAACGCGGATATTTTTTGCGAAATATGTTCATAGCTGTCGTGTTGTATTTTCGAAATTCCAGCAACATTTCGGTGCTAATTCATAATTAATGGAATTCTGTCAGAATTTTTATTGTTTTACGCTGTTTTGACCTGGTATAAAATTATGGCAATATTCGTTTTCAGCTATTTTCTTAGCAATTTGTTTTAGTAGCAACTTTTGATAGCCGCGCTTAACATAATGCTAAATAAAATCATTAACATGCTAATAATAATAATAATTTTAATAGTAGTAACATTAAGTGTGTAGCAGAATATTTAACTACACTCCAAATAAAAAAAAGAAGGAAATTGCTTCTGAAAAACGAAAAGAAAAATGATCCCAGATATGTATGCATAAATTTAAGTGTGCAGGTTATACCAAGACTTGCTGAAAAAAATTCCCGAATCGACTAAGAAACCCTTCAAAAAAATATCTAGTGTTTTGTCATTGGGTCAGATTTTGGAAAGTCAGCAGGGCCGTGAACGTTTCAGTACCCACACTGTGTGTACACACGTGATACACAAAACAAAAACCCGTGGACAAAAACAAGATAAAATAAAAACAAAAAAAGAAAGAATTTTCAGGGAAAAGATAAGAAAAACAAAATAAAGCAAAAAAAGACAGAAAAAGAAAAAAAGAAACGAGGAAAGAAAATAGCAATAGGAAAAAAAATGGAAAGTAAGAAACGAGAAGAAAAAAAAAGAAAGCAAGTAGGAATAAAAAGAAAAGAAAAGAAAAAGAAAATGACAAATAAATGAGGCAGAAAGAAGAACACGAGACATAGCAACCGAGAAGAATTGGCCAATGAAATCTCGTCCATAGAATCTCGGCCTGCACGTAGCATGGTGAGAGGAGGGTGTCATATCAAAACCACTAATAAGCACTTCATTCTGAGTGGGTAGAATTTTGATATAACAGGTCAGATGGAAAAAAAAGGCCTTTCTGGAAAACATTTTATAAACTATATTCCTACACTAGCAATACCAAAATACGCACGCATACTTACAGATGCGTTTTCTCGGCTTGAAGACTTTGTTTCAGAGTGAAAAAAATAAAAAAAAAACAAAAAAAAAACAAAGCTCAAGGCGGCAGCATTTTTGACCAATAAATAACATTTCGGCTAATCTATGTAAAGCTTTTTAAAATAAATCTTTATTTCTAAAATAAAATAATTTCTTTTGGTCAATTTGGGAGTATAGTTCTAATGCTAAATGAGTTTTTTTTCAGGTTAGTCTTGGCATGAGCTTGGGTGTGCAGGTGGTTTAATGGATAGCGACTCGGAATTAGAAAATTCAGAAAATCAGAAAATTTAATAAAATTCCAGTCGAGTTCATTACATTCACTTACCCTTGGTAATGCATGAATCTAGCTCTTCTCCCCCAGCTATGGATTAAATAGTACGGTAGGCTATGATCTTTAGTTATGGTTGGCAATCTAGGAGAAGGACAACTTTAAAATAAAAAAAATAAGTCTATTAGATTTAGACCAAAAAAAAAAAAAAAAAAAAAAAAGAGAAAAAAAAAAAAGAAGGAAACCCAAATCATTAAATTGTACAAGTATCCTCTAATGGTTTATGTAACGCTTGTAATTGCATTGTCTCTTTCAATAAAGCACGTATATATTAGGTGTGTGCAAAAGTTTCAAACGCCCTCTATTTTCAAAAGTAAAGATTGAATATATCTATAGATCCGGTGTTTCGTGGCACATAAGGACTCTGATGAGGTTTCTATGATAGAATAGTTCCCCGTAACCTGAATAAAGTATAACTTTCTATCGGGTTTTTTCTCCCACGGTAAACAGTTCCACCTACTCGGGTTTTAGAATTGTCCTTTTGGTAGACTGGTTGACAGCCAACTCTGAAGAACCCTATCAGACCTATTTAACCCAGGGCTGAAGGGAGAAGAGATGGATTAATAGCTTTCCAAAGCGTGAAAGCAAATGTAACGAAGTCGACTGGAATTCGAACTCGGCTCTCTGATTTTTCATTTCGAGCCGCTAATGATTACACCACCCACACATCCTAATCATCATGCCAGTAATCATTATAGGGATGTACAGGAAAGATTGGATACACATTAGAATTTTTTTTGATAAAGAAACACATTTTTTTTTAAAGCATTTCACCCCAAGCAAGGCGGGAAGCCACTAGGACGCAAGGGGGTTACAGAAAATTTGGAGCAAGATCAGATAGGAGTGATAGAAGAAAGGATGAGGAGAAGGGTAGTGGATAGATCAAGGCAACTGGAGATGTCGATTGACATTACATTTGAATAGCTGGAGATTATAGCTCTCAGGGAAACTGGAATAGGGAAGGGAGTTCCACAGGCGAGAGGTGCGAGACATGAAGCTATTGGAGTAGAAGAGACGGCTACATTTAGGAGTTTCGACAGTGAAGGGGTGAGAGCGGGATGCTAGCCTCGTAGGGCGCTTGAACTCATGAAGTCTGGGAACCAGCGAATGCAGCTCCTCGGAACAATTGCCATGAGGACCTTTTCATATATCTCGTAAACATATTTAATTTTATTTATATCTGTAACATACAACATATTAGTACATAATTGAACTTAGGAAAATACAATATCTGAGAAGATATACTCCTTGTATTTATAGGGAGTCTTTTTTTTTTAAGTGTCTTGTTCCTCCATAGCGTCGGCGATCGGAGATCTTCATTGATTTTTTTCTATATTATCTGAGAATTGCCATTCTCGGGAAATATAGAGGAGAGGTTTCCCGTTGTCTGTTTCGCAGTTTGAAATTCGGAGTTATCTTTCTCCTAAACTGTCTGTGCCAAGGCTAGATAGCCCAGTCTACCCTGATATTTAGCCGAGGTGGCGGAGAAAGAATGGATACATGCATCTCGTAAAGGCATTTGGGCGAAAAAAAAAATGCAACTAACTAGGCGCGAATTTGAACTTGTCTCTCTGCTTCCCTTTTCCCAGCCGATGACATTTGCGAAACTTACATAACCGTTTAGTTGTCGAAACTTACAAAGCAAGATCCAAAGCTATTTTCATACTTTGCATTTTGATTTTAGATATGTATTAGGTTGGTGCAAAAATAATGTCGTTTTGTTGACGTAGTTTTAACGTCAAAAAACGACATTATTTTTGCACCAGCCTAATAGCAAGCGGCGAATAATCTGGAACAGGTTCATAAGGTGCCCTCTAAAAATGGAACTAATTACAGAATTGTTTCTAAGGATAATTTAAGTTTTGTTTTCCTTGTTCTCTCGTACGTTTTTAGTCCCTTTATTTCTGATTAAATATCAAAAAAAAAAAAAAAAAAAAAAAGAAAAATAACATTGTCATGGCTCGCCAAGTACATGGAAATATGTTTTAAACTTATTTCTGTCATAAATATTTTGTTATATATATGTACAGGCTGTATGCAAAAATGTTTTGCAAGTTCTTGCATGCATACATAAACATATTTATCACCATAAATAAACGCAAAATACTTAGACATATACATCAACTTAAAAAAAAAGATATGAAATAATTTCGCAGCCAAAGAAGTTTCGATATATTATTGACGTATATAATTGTTGACATATATCAGCTCACAGACACACACAATAATCTATCTATAAGTATGTATGTATGTATATTTAGAGTCTAGTGTAACAACACTTGACCAGGGAATTTATATATATATATATATATATATATATATATATATATATATATATATGGGGGAGGAGAGTGTGAGAGAGAAAAGAACTAAATACAAGAAAACAAAATAACAATAAACCCATGAAGAATTTATTGCAAAACTTTAGTAAAAAAACAAACAAACCCCAAAACAAACACTTGCTTTTCCTTCTTTAACCAAAATAAACAAATGACTCGCATAGAAATAACTAAAATAGAATAAAACCTACGAAGAAGCGGTGAAAAGTTCTTTGCTTGAACAAGAGGGGGATTTAAAAAGAAATATATCTGATGTTTTGTTATTTGGTTAGGTCTTGTGAAGTGGGTCGGAGCCGAGAATTTTTTAGCATCATTTCGTCTATGCTTCGTCTGCACGTCTCTACAAAATGTAACTGGCTGTTTCTAATAATTTGTTCTGTTTTTCATTGGGTTGTAACACACAAAAAGCGTCGGATACATGGATTGGGTGTTATCAAGATGGATTTAATTAAGACGCCTCATTTGCAATACTAAATGATGCATAAATTGCTATTATAAATAGCACGATGTACAATTCGCTATTCATATCAATGTATCCCCAACAAATCCCAAGAGTTCACAGGAATATCAATAGCTAGGACGAGGCTCAAAATCGCGGTGTCTTGCGCCAATAACTAAACAATTTTTAACCAAATATGAAGGCTTTTACTACCACTAATCAAACACCTCTTTCCTATTAATGATGTTAACTAATTAAAAAGAAAGTATATTATTTTACTTTTTGTGTGTTTAGAATTGTCAGGATTATTTATGAAGTTTTTCTAATAATAATAATAATAATAATAATAATAATGACAAAACAGAATATCAGCCATAAACACCTTCGCTGTCCTTGTGGTGTAATACAGTTTCAACATTCTTAACTGGACCATAGCTGACATTAAGCGAATGGACGCCAAATCGAGAAAGCTTCTCACCTGCAATCGCATGCATCATCCCAAGGCTGATGTTGATTGTCTGTATGTGCCCAGATCCGAAGGAGACAGAGGATTAGTACAACAAGAAATGTCTTACAAAACTACCACAATTGACCTTCAAATATACCGAGAAAGTACAGAAGGCTGAAAGCGACACTATCGAGTCATACAGGAAGCCAACAAGCCAACAAGCTCAAAATGGAGTTTCAAGTGGCTGAAAAAATAAAAGTGAAGCATAATACACCGACTGAAGCTACAAAATACTTAAAAAAAGAAAGCAAATGCAATCGACCAGATATAGAAACGATGGCAACAATGTCTACATAGTGCTGGGTTAAAAGCTGAAAAAGAAAGTTTTATTCTTGCTGCACATGACAAATGCTTGCTAACTAGAAATTACCAAGCACACATACTGAAAAATTCTATTAGTCCAAATCACAGATTCTTTGATAGACAAATAGCCATCTTGTATAAGATTGCGCGGTTTTGGCACCCAATAAATGCAAACACGGCATTCCAGAGTGGGCCAATATTTGCACTGGAAAATCTGCAACTTCTACTGGAAGGAAACCATAATAAATTGATATGAACACCACACAGAGCCGGTTACGGAGATAGGACCTATAACAATTTTTATGGGACTTTACAAACAGTGTGGGTTTACACACAGACAGAGCAATCAAAGCAAATCTCTTTGACATCTTGATTAGAGGCCGCAAAGACAAAATGTGCCTTCTTATTGACAAGGAAGCCACTGCAGATTGCAATGTATCTTTGAAAATTTTCAAAAAACTATCAAAATCCAAGGACCTTGAAATCGAAATCTCAAAAATGTGTCACGTGAGGACATTAACAATTCCCATTGTAGTTGGAGCCTTCGGATTGATTGGAAACGATTCCAATAGACTCGTTGAAGGAATCCCTGGCAGCCCATGCCTTAAAGAAGTACAAAAAATTGTACCCACAAGTACAAACCACAACTTACAAAGTGCTTTATCTATGTAAAATATGTGCAATTTTTTTTTCAATCTGCTCAGTGGAAAATGTCATGATGCTATTAGGTCTCTGGTCGGGACACGGAAAGAAATGAGTATACACCAGAAAACAAAGGAAATAAAACAACAACAGCAACAACAACAACAACAACAACAACAACAACAACAAACAGCAATAATAATAATAATAATAATAATAATAATAATAATAATAATAATGATAATGATAATAATAATAATTATTTCCTTTGATTTCTTTTGTATACTCATTTCTTTCCTGATCCCAATCAGAGATCTTATTTCAGAAATGGCTTCATGAAATTTTCCACTGGTCATCTTTGTATCCCCTCCCCGTAGATCGCACACATTTTTACATAGATAAAACTCTTCGTAACGTGTGAGATTTGTGAGTACATTTTTTTGTATTTCTTTAAAGCATGGACTTCCAGGAATCCCTTCATTAAGTCTATTGGAACCTTTTCCTATCTATCCAAGCCTCTAACTATTGATTTTCTCACGTGCCACATTTTTGAGATTTCTATTTTAAGATCCTTGTATTTTGATAGTTTTTTTGAAGATCTTCAAAGATACATTACAATCTGCAGGGACTGTCATGTCGATAAGAAATCACATTCTCTTTTTGTGGTCTTTAATGACGATGTCTGGACGATTAGCTTTAATTATTCCGTCTGTGTGTATTGTAAAGTAAAAATTGTTACAGGTCCTATCTCACTAATCGGGTCTGGGTGAAGTTCATACCAGTTTCTTGCAGTTTCCTTCTTGCAAAAGTGCTATATTTTCTAGTGCAGATATTGACCCACTTTTTATGGTCCAAAAGTTTGGAGGTCTTTGGTTATATGTTCCATTCTATAAAGTTTGCGCATACACATTATGTCATAACACTCTCGGACACTTCCGTTCTTTATAACAGTGCTTGGAAGAAAAGTGTGTAGAGTGTGGTCGTCTTAATACACCACGGAGGTTATATCAGTCACCATGGCTAGTGCAATAGTTTTTGGCTAAGCACAACAATCCCAGGTTTGACAATCATCATACCCCCCAGATCTCGCCCCTTGTGACTTTTCCTCTTCAACAATCTAATCCTATTTGAAAGGAACACGATTTCAAGACGTCGAAGAAATCCCAGATAATTCAACGAGGCAACTGCTCGCTATCCCCCAAAAAGGACTTCCAGGAATGTTTCTATCAATGGAAACGACGCTGGATAAAGTGTGTGGCGTCAGATGGGGACTACTTCGAAGGAGATTAAATGCCGAATTGATGTGTTGCAGTTTTCTTTTTATAGCATGTCCTGATACTTTTTGATCAGACATCGTATATAAACACAAATATGTATATGTAAACATAGTATTTTATAAGCATTAAATTCTCTTTGTTCTAAGTAATAATATTAGTTGAGGATCAATTTCAGTAGTAATTGGGGCAACGAATTCCAAACTCGGGATACAATGGCACGTCTCTTGGTTCCTTGCTTCCTTGTTTTACAGCTGTAAGTGAACGTATAGACATGTATATTATGGTAGGTTTTATTCGTGTATATAACTTAGTATCACCTGGATTTTGTGACTTGGTCAAAAGAATCTAATTGAATATCGATTAACAGATCTAAGCGAGGAACCACTGCGCAAAGAAGCTTTTGACCCAGAGTTCAGTTACATGAATATTAACGTTGAAGCCGACACCGCGCAAATGCCGGAAAATCCTTCGCACAATGCAGGCATTTTGATTAAATATTCTATGAGCTTATATTTAGAACATGCACAGCCAAAGGAATAAAATTATTTTACAATAACTTGAGCCTTTCAACGTGTGAGTCCGCAGAATTGGGCTATTTTGATGGGAAGAGTTATATGTGAAGCATATAAATAAATTAAGAGGCAGCTTAAACGTTAGAAAAGAATATAATCAGACAGAGAGAGAGAGAGAGAGAGAGAGAGAGAGAGAGAGAGAGAGAGAGAGAGAAAGAGAGAATGGAAGAGTATGAGAGAATGAGAGAATGAGAATAAGAGAATGAAAATGAGAGATAATGATAATGAGAGATTGAAAATGAAAATGGCAGAATGAGAATGCGAATGACAGAATGGGGATGCGAATGACAGAATGTGAATGGGAATGACATAATGAGAATGCGAATGACAGAATGAGAATATGATATGATATATAATATATAATAAATACAAATCTCTTCAAATACTTTAACTCTATCCCAGTCATGCTGTGGAGAAGCGTTTTTTGTGCTGCACAACTTCAACTTTCAATTGATAGTGTTCGTATTGTTGTTGAGGTATTGATTTGAAATTCCGGAGATGTTAATAAAAATAGACTGTCTTGAAAAAATGTTTGTTGAATTATTGTTAAGGCAATTTTGAATATAGTGAATACTTCTTTTATTTCATAATTACTGATGTCAACGTAGCTTTGATGATATGAGGACATTTGTAATATTTGAAAAATTGCATATAGTCTTACTTTCGACTTGCAATACAGATACTTTATGACTTCAGAGTTAAATTATCCTAGATGGGGAAAAGCGAAATTTCTAGAGGAAATGAAAAGGTAACAATATTTTACCTGAACTAATCATAGCTGAGATACGGAAAGAAAGACAACCGGACCCAATCGAGTTATTTCAAAATATGTTCAAGTTACCTCTTCATAGTTGCTGTTTTATGGAATTTGCCTGTCTTTTTAACTGTCGTACGATGAAAATCGTGAGATTACAATTTCGTGTTGTAAATTTCTATTCCTATTTTCAAAATATATAAGTTACAATCAATTTTAGGTATTGTTATAAAACGATATGAAAAGTAAAGTTTCAGGGTGAGGGCAACCCTGAAAATGTCGTGATGGGGTTACGACATCTCTATAAATAGTCGAAATGTGGTAATGACATCCTTATAAATAGTCGTGATGAGGTAATTGCATCCCTGGGATGCATCGCGACGATAGGGGTAATGGCATCCCTGGAAACAGTTGTGAGAGAGTAACTGCATCAACCTAAATAGTTGTGATAGGGTAACGATATCTCTGGAAGTAGTCGTAATGGAGTAAATGCATCCTCGCAAATAGTCGTGGTGGGGTAATGGCATACCTGGAAATAGTCATAATGTGGTAATGACATCTTTAGAAATAGTTGTAATCAGGTAATTGAATCATTGGAAATAGTCGTGATTGGTTAATGGTTTCCTTAGTCATAATTGCATCCCTCAAAATAGTTACGATGTAGTAATAACATCTTTGGAAATAGTGACGATGAGCTTATGGCATCCTTGGTAGTAGTCGGTATGTGGAAATAGTCTTGATATAGTAATAGCATACTTGGAAATAGTCGTAATTGGGTAATTGTGTGTCCCTGGAAATAGTCATGATATGGTGACGTCATCCCTGGTAATAATTTCATCCCAGGAAATAGTCATGATATGGTGACGTCATCCCTGGTAATAATTTCATCCCTGGTAATAATTTCATCTCTGGTAATAATTTCATCCCTGGAAATAGTAATGATATGGTGACGTCATCCCTGGTAATAATTTCATCCCTGGTAATAATTTCATCCCTGGAAATAGTCATGATGGGATAATTGCATTACTGGAAATATTCGTGACGGGTTAACGCCATCCCTGGAAATAGTTTTAATAGAATAACAGCATTTCCACAAATAGTCCTGATGGAGTAATTGCATCCCTGGAAATAGTCGTTATGGAGTAATTACGTCTCTGGAAATAATCGTGATGGGGTAATGGCCTTCTTCGAAATAGTCGTTATGGAGTAATTACGTCTCTGGAAATAATCGTGATGGGGTAATGGCCTTCTTCGAAATAGTCGTAATGGAGTAATTGCATTTCTAGTAATAGTCGTGATGGGGGTGATGCCATTACTGAAATAATCGTAACAGGGTAATAATTGCGATTAAGTAATATCATCCTTGAAATTAGTCGTAATGATATAATCACAACAATATTTGCCAGCCACTGATCTACACGTTTTTAAATATTACTTTAGAACTTATAACTTTAACTTCAAACATTTGTGCAAAATTCGTTTTTCTTATCGTGTACTTTTAAATTCGCGATCTTGTTTTCCTTTCAAATATTTGATTACTAGAAAAATGGTTGAAACATTTGTGATAGGATTAATTCAATACATCCTTATTCGTTTTTAATTTATTCGTCTAACATACTTATACAATTTTCTTTATCATTTATGTTGAGTGATGATAATATCAGTATTTTAATAGAAAAAGGCACTCAAAGAAAAACAGAATTAATTGAACTAATATATTTATCGATTTTGTTTATAATATCAACAAAGGTTACAACAGATTCTATCAAAAGCTTCTAAAATTCATGACGTTCTTATTTTCCAGGATGCAAGTTCTTACTATCTCATACCAACAAGAATGAAAGAAGTTGAATATAGATAAGCTTTGGGACAATCCGGATATCTGTTCTCGGCGGAAGTTTGGTGAATATTACAACCCCGAAAAGCCATCAATGTTTCCTCTCACAATGATTTTCATTTCTGACCACAATATTTTGATAAGATTAAGCCAAAGTGAATAAGGGTCCAGTTGAAAAAACAAAAACAAAAAAAACAAAAAAACAAAAACGATAAACCCAGATATTGGATTGCATATTCGTGTCACTTACTATGTAAACAACATTTTATCAGACTGGGGAAAACCTATTTTTTTAAACTCGACATACAACTTAAGGATTTGGCTTTCAAAATACCCTTAACATTTATTCAGCCTTTCAAATAGTTCAGAATAATTGTAAAGAGTTACAAAGGTAATTATACGACTAAGAACATTTAGTATACAAATATTAGTCTAAACCAGCGTTTTTCAACCTTTTTAAGCAAAGGCATATCTAGAAGCAAATGAAAATATCACGGTACACCGAGCAAAATTTTTAAAGTTGTTATGCATTTAAATGTTAAGAAATAAAACCATAAATTTAAAAATTTGAAAATTATTAAATCAATGTGGAACTTCGACGATATTAATTTATAAATCAACATAACTTTGTAAAAAAATTGAATTAAAGGAAGTTACAATACACAAAAAAAGTTAATATTCATTTATTCAAATAAGGGAAAGTTTTAAGGTTAAATTACAAAATAAAAATGCATTTTAATAAATGAACATTCAAACAAAGTATTTAAAAAAACATAATCGAAGAAGAGTGAAAAGAATTATTTGAAAAAAAAAAAAAAGTTTAATAGTTATTCATTTATTAAAATAGTAAAGTTGTACTATTACTACTTCTATAGACAGATATATGAATACCGTGACACTATTTCGCATCACTTAAGAGGATCGTGAGGCACACTAGGTTGCCACGGGGAAAGGCGGTTCGAAATCACTGGTCTAAACAATGGTAAATTGATCACTTCGAGGCGGTGTAACCTTGTCTCGCTAGAACACTTACGATTGAGTTGTGAGTTCGATACTCACCGGGTGCCCCCTACTTTCGGCCTTGTGCCGCATCTAAGCTACGCTTGGAAAACCACTAAACAATAAATAATTAGTTGGATGGAAAGCACGGAAACATTATTAAAGCAGCGTGACATTTCTGAAGTCGAAGTTAAATTGTTTTAAGTCATTTAATAAACACAGTCTCTGATTAATGATAAGTTCCGGTTTTTTTTTTCTTGGGTTTAGCCTTCATTCTCACACCGACGTGAAGAGTTTATGGCAGAGCTGCACTAGTTTATCGGCACCAACCTCAGACAAAACAAGAATGGTGATGTCATCCATTTGTTCCTTAGTCATCACCCCCTTTGCTGTGTCTGCTGCACCTCGTAATATGAGTTCCCTGGACATAATGAAAAGAAGTGGTGAAATCATACACTCCATCATGATGTCGACCTCGGGGGCTTGCCATTTGGTGATGTAGTCAGCAACGGTGAACTGTATAAATGCTGCTCTGAAATATTTCATTATGATTTCCCCAACCTTACTAGGGAAATTCAAAAATTCGAGGGACATTCGAATTAGCTCATGAGGAACTGGTCCATACGCATTTGCGAGATCCAGTCAAATTGCATGAAGCTCATTTTTATTTTGTTTGGCTGATAGGACTGAGTTTCAAATCATGTGTGAATTCTCTAGACAGCCGGGGAAGCCAGATGTCCCAGTCTTTGGATAGTTGTGTTTATGTAATGGTTACCTCGCAGGAAGTCCGTCCTACGACGGGTAAGGACCTCCAAAAATATTTTCCCCTCTACATTCAAGAGGGAGATGGAGCGGAAATTTGCAATGTTTTTTGCATTCTTTTCCTTGTATCATAATGCCATCCGTCAGGGACCATTCTTGTGGTACAATACATTGTTTCCATGCCCACTGGAGGAGAATAGTGAGTTCCTTGAGAACGTTTGGACATTTCTTATATAACTTGTAGGATATTCCATTTATTCCAGGTGAACTCCTGGCAATGGATTTTCGGACGAATTCCCAAATTTCCCTCAGCTTTAGTTCGCTGATATTAGACATGACCTCTGGATCTTGGGGTTTAGGAAGGTCATTCATAGGAGGCAATGGAACATCTTTCCAAGTATCAGAATACGTCATCCCCAGGCGGTTCTCGAGTTCCTCCTGTGGTACGTCGAGTTTGACGCTCTTAGTTTCGGTGAACAAATATTTAGCAAAAGCGTATTATTGTAAAATGATCTCCGAGTCTGTCGCTTTTTCTTCCGACGTTCTCTTTGGTTAAGCAGGTCGTGCCCTCTTATAAATTAGAGCTTCTTTGAGTTGGAGCTTCACAACTCTCTACTCTGTTCTTAGTTTACCTTTCTGAATGTGTCGTCTATTTGAATGCTTCTCTTCTTTCCTACGTCCTCTTGCAGTGGTAGCCGGTTTTAAATTCATATCATTATCATTTGAATCAGTCAGATGAATGATGTATTCTCGCTACCTGCTACAGACACCCGGCGATTGTCGAACTCTCTGCATTAGCACAGGGGAACCTGGACGAGGCTTTGCCGAAGGGCAAGGTTTCGTCCGGGGAGGTTGACAGGGCCTGAACCCGTCTAGGCGGGTTAAGAAAGGACATATTTTTGGCCGAGGGGATACCCACATTAAAACGGCCTTGTGCCACATTCGATCCTTGTGGGTGGATTGATAAATACCGACACCCAGAGGGCATTTTTCGTCTATTGTGTTAGTCATATTTGTTTTAGTATTCCTGTCTTTCTAGAATGCCACCCCTACTTTCGGGGGAGGGGGCTTCACTTCGTCTTTCCGAAGAGTTATCTCACAGACAGTCTTGTTGTTCACTAATCTACATACAACGTGTGAAATCACTGGCAATACCCTGCCCTCGTCAGACGCCAACCAGGAGAGGTAACACAGTTTCGGCAGCTTTCACCATCGGACAGGGCATTTTTTTTTTGTGTAGACGTGTCAGTCTCTTGAGATTTCTTTTTGCAACAGCAAAAGAAAATATCTCGATAGCTTAACTATCAATGTATTGATCAAGTTCCTTTCTCAACAATTAACCCCCTCTCTAAAACTATATTGAA
Source organism: Acanthosepion lycidas (assembly GCA_963932145.1). Classification (NCBI taxonomy): domain Eukaryota; kingdom Metazoa; phylum Mollusca; class Cephalopoda; order Sepiida; family Sepiidae; genus Acanthosepion; species Acanthosepion lycidas. Next base: position 77,855,196 of record OZ010578.1, read on the forward strand.
AATTGTCCTGGTTACTCTCTGTAACCTACTTAAACGGATTTGTGTGAATGGGTGGCGGAGCGGAGACAAATAGTTATGGCAGAATTAAAAGAACAGGAAGTTGTAGACAGTCGTGATCGTGTACATCACGAATGGACACGGCATATAAACGAAGAACATAAAGAAAGTGTTTTAATGACCCATCACTCTTGAGGGTTGAAGCTGAAAAAATAAAAAAAACACGGATACTGATACCTTTTTTTTTTTTTTTTTTATCTCGAACGGGACACAGAGACAGAGCCATCTAATCGGGACTTTGTGGTAGTAACAGTTAAAAACTAAAACTTCTCTAATCCCAAAGTTTAACCACCGGAACAAGTGTAAAAAAAGAACCCACTAAACTGCAATGTCATTTTGATCTTTTAGGATGAATCTATTTTTCATATAAGATAATCATTTTTAGTTTGAATATACTGACTCTGGATATTGTCGTAGTTGAATTTTTTTTCTACTCTGGTGAAAAAAAATTAAAGAGCTTGACTGCCAATAATGACCAAGCACGTGGCCCAGGAGGAAGAAGACGATGTCTGACTAAAAATGAAACTGACAAACATTTTGTACACAGTACACTGTACGTACAGTACTGAAAATTTTGTAGCGAAAAATGAATTGAAATAAAAAGTAACCATAACAACAACTAATTATTTAAACAAGATAACATCCCCTATTAAGCTAGATCCACCTCCAGTAAGCAATTATAATTCAACCTAATTACAATTAATTAACGGCAAATAAAGTCAATCTTTCCTTCTTTTTGAAGGTAGGCATCACAGGCCTGAGCCTGAAGCGTATTTTACACCGTCTCCAGAACACAGCTCAACAAACATTGAGTTGCATCTGGTCAAGATCCTAAATAAACAAAGTTAATTAAAACAATGCTACTTCTAACGTAAGACACATCTTTTGTTGGGGATTTAATTGCAGTGGGTATGGTTTACTTCGGAGTTGATGGGATTTCCTTGGTACACTTATCTATCTTTCTCCCTTGGCATTACTTGGGAACTTTGTTGAGGCAATTCGAAGGTGTCCAATAGAATGTCCAGCGGTAAAGTGGAGTTTAGTTTGGTCTTTGGAAGGCTTGATGGCCATAATTGGTTTGCATGTCGAACCGAGACTGAAGACTGTATATTCACGTCATACCTAACATTCATTTCCAGAGCGACGTATAATGCGTTATCGGATCCATTTTTCCTTACCTTTGCTGTAATCTTTTACAGGTACAGGTTGTCATATTTGCGTTTCACTGCTCAATGCTGACGGTTAAATTGTTCTTCTACCACCGTGTTCCATTTTAGTGAATGTTTTGTAGTTATATGGATGACATCTGTGTGTAAACGAACTTTACGGTTCATCATTGTTTCTGCTGGTGAATTTGTATTAGGTGCGTTTGGATTGGGTGTAATTCAGTAACTTCGGGGGAATATTTCTAATATTTTTTGTGTGGTTCCCTCCTCTCCGATTTTGAAGTGTGCCCTCTTAGATGTATCTACAAAACGCTCCACTTGCCCATTTGATCGTGCATGATAAGATGATATCCTAATGTGCACAGAAAGTTGAAAAAGCAGCTGAAATGAATGCAGTGCCATTACCAGAAACTCGTATCGGTGGGACTTCAAATAGACTGAAGATTTGTTTTAACTTAAGAATTGTTTCATCTGAGGTTATGCAATTTATCTGAAAGATTTCTGGTCATTTGCTGTAAGCATCAACGAGGATAAAATAATACTGTCCCTTTTATGGGTTCAGCAAAATCAATGTAGAGATGATCAAGGTGATTCGGGAATAGTCCAGGAACTGAGTGTAGTTTTTTTTGGAAATTTTGCAGCCAGTTGGCAACTGCAACACGTGCGTACCAATTACTCCAACTACTTGTCCATGTTTGGCCAATAAATATAGCTGCATGCTAGGGATTTCATACGGCTAATACCTTGCTGGCCACAATGGAATTGCTTTATCAGTATTTCATTTAATGAAGATCGGAGAATCACGCGTTCCGCAAAAAGAAGAGAGCAGTTGACTTCTGACAATGAAGATCGACACTGAAAGAATGGCTGAATTCATTTGTCAGTGCATACTTCTGGCCATTTTGTACGATGAAAACGTATCACTTTTTTAACACTGGATCAGAAGCTGCGTCTTCACGGATCATTGTAGAAGTGACTGGTAATGCTCTTACATTGGATGCAAGCACTGGAGTGACTTCTGATTCTAGAGATAATGCTACAATGACTGACTCTTCTGGTACTTTATTTTGTGTAGTTATTAACTTAGATAATGCATCGGCATGACCAAGTTTATTTGTTGAATTATATTTCATAGAAAATTATAATCTAACAGCAGACGGTTTGCCGTATACACTTGGATGGTTATTTTAGATCCAAAAATACTAACAAGGCCTTGTGATCTGTGATAAGAGTGAAATGACGCACATACATCATTTTGTGGAACTTTTTAGTAGTATTTAAAAGTATTTAATTACAACTGCAAATAAAACCAGAGTAAAGAAGTAAAAATCAATCAAAGATAATTAACCATTTCGGTGAATACCGTGTTAGTAGCGCAGCTCGCCTGGCATCGCCATTTATACACCTAGCGGAAAGCATATATGCATAAGTCCAGAGTGTCATGCTCGAACCTCAGTGTCGTTAGTTACTTATTTTCTTCCTATATTATAGAAAGGTATCCATCCAATGTTTAAACCACGAAGCGTATTTTTTCAGCTCAATGGGCCACAGTGGAATTGTTGGCCAAGACATCCGCAGAATTGGTATTTTGTTTTGTTCCATCGCAGAAAATTTCGAGTTGATTTTGGAACTGTTCCGTCATTGCTGTCAATAATTGCTGTGACTTCTGAAACAGTTCTTGCTGTTGGCGTAAAATTTCCGTAAGCATCTCTGGTGAACTTTGCCCTGTTGATTTTGAAGTTCGAGTCCTCGCCGCTAAAAATGTTTATATCCCAGGTTGTTGGGTTGAACAAAAACGAATTGAAAATATTAGGTTGGTGCAAAAATAATGACGTAATAATGTCGTTTTTTGACATATTTTTTAACGTCAAAAAACGACATTATTACGTCATTATTTTTTTGCACCAACCTAATATATTTAGTTTTGAATAAGTCAAAAGTGCATTTTAACACATTATAAAATAACATTTATTCATTTACTGCCTGAGGACAGCAAGGTTGGCTTTGATTTAAACTAGGAGTTCCACGACCGTGTCAGCTTATCATCATGTTGAATTAAAAAAAATGCTGCAATTCAATTAGTGGGACAGCCAGATGTGGATGGTAAAAGAGTGCGAGAAAAAAAAGGGACAACCATTAACTGAACGAAGACAAAAAGTATGGTCATCAGCAAAAGAAAAATCCCAAGATTGGGAACTTTGTTGAGGCAATTCGGAGGTATTTTATGGAATTTTCATACGAAGCGTATTTTTTCAGCTCGCTTGATGAAAATTCCATAAATGATTTAAACCAGGAGTTCCACGACCGTGTCAGCTTATCACCATGTTGAATTAAAAAATGCTGCAGTCCAACTAGTGGACAAGGGACATAACTCAGTTGTATTTTGAGTTAGTTAGCACCCCCTAACGGAATTATCCAGGGCATAAGACAAAGATGCATCTTTTTCCCCAGAATTCTTTAACATGGTGTCACTGATGACTCACGCGGAAAAGAAACTACAGAACATCCCAGATGTGGATGGTAAAAGAGAGCGAGAATAAAAATGGGACAACCATTAGCTGAACGAAGACAGAAAGTATGGTCATCAGCAAAAGAAAAATCCCAAGATGCGAATTACGAATTGGAGATCTCAGCATTAAGCAGGTGCAGAAATTCAATTATATTCAATTAAATTCAATTATATGGGGAGCGTTTTAATAGAGGATGGAAAATGCGAATCTGAGATCTGAGAACACGCAACTACTGAACAAACTAAGGAGATATTCCAAATACTTAGCTAGGTACTGAGAAACAGAAAACAAACTTCGTTAGAGAAAAAGACAGTGAATGTTGTGCAATTTCCCCACAAACAATGAAAAAAATAAAAGCTGTCGAAATGTTGTTCTACAGAAGGACACTGAAAATTCCATAAATGAAGCGAGCAAACAAGAAAATCTTAAAGAAAATGGCGCCAGAAAGAACACTTGTAATCAGAATAAGGAAAAGACAGTTGAAATTCATTGAACACAATGAGGAAGGCAGGTTTAGAAAGCTTAAACTTCACGGCGAGGCATATTGAGGGCAAGACAGACAGAAGACAGCGGCCCACTTAAAAGCTTGTGTGAATGGATGGTGGAACGGGGGAGGGTTAGCAAAAGTAGATTCACACGAGATAAAAAGTTGTGGAGAGCCATGACCACCTAAGTCCTGAAGAGACGTGGCACATAGATGATGAAAAGTGTTGGATACCTTAATGAAGACGAAGTTGATCGAGGGGATTTATATACATATGCATATATGTAAACATTAAAATAGATTTGTGTATTTTGAATTTGGAACAATAAACGAAATGAAGAAAAATTATCTAATATTTTCAATATCAATATCAATTCCTAAAACATTAGCATAACAAGTAGTCCAGTGCGTTCAAAGGCCAGTCCGCTTAAAACCTCTGTCACGATGACGTCCGTGTTAACTTAACCGTCGACGGCTCCCAAATAGTTTCGTCGATCCAATTTCCACCACAAGACTTGGATCAACGGGTGGTATATTTTTCAGGAAATTTCCAAAGGTGCCGCCGCACACTGGAACCGCCTATACAGGCCGATAATGTCGCCTTACTGACAAATCGACCATAGTGAGATACGAACCCCGGTCACATGGTCAAAAAACAAATGTTCGAACAACTCGGTCACGTATTCCTATGTATCTGTCTACAAGCATTGTATTAAATGTCAAATTAAGAAAAAAACAAACATTTCAATTCCTATAAACCAATATTGTTTCATAGTTTTCATAAGGGCGAGTAATTTTGGACTGCGCCAATTTTTAGAAAAATCTATAACTATAGGTCGAAAATTCTAAAAAAATCACGAATTATTCAAAACTAAATATATCAGGTTGGTGCAAAAATAATGTCATTTTTTGACGTTAAAAAATATGTCAAAAAACGACATTATTACGTCATTATTTTGGCACCAACCTAATAGAATAAACTATTTATGGTAATTTCAGAAAGTAGTTGTAAATATTCCCATTTCCTTAGAATATATGGCAATATTTAGTGGGGGCCAATAATTCTGTTCGTAACACTGAGAAAAATTGTCAATAATTCTGTCAATCACTGTGGCAATAATTCTGTCAGTAACTATTGAGAACAAAATATCTTTTGTTTTATAGAATAGAAACGCTAACCAATAAAAGTGAGGCATGTAACTTTATTATTAGGTTGGTGCAAAAATAATGACGTAATAATATCGTTTTTTGACGTATTTTTTAACGCCAAAAAACGACATTATTACGTCATTATTTTTTGTACTAACCTAATATTTAGAAACTAAATGCAAAGAAAAGCAAGTTATGGTAAGATATGTTCGCATAGGTATTGTCTTAATAGTGTGTATTTGAAAGAATTTGGGTATAAAAGTATATTTATACTCGTTACCGCAGACAGAGTTAAGTAACATCTAAAAATAATAAATGCTAGACAACATGCACGTCAGTCGACTAAAGTAACGTCAAGGCTAATTTTACATTTAGGTGGGAAACTACACAGAATGGCTACAAAGTAAGGAATGTTATCAAGATGTATTAAATTTAGGCATGTGGATAGTACAGTATGTATGTATTTGCAAGTATTTCGGCCATTTTAACAGAGGATGGAAAATGCAACACAGAGATCGAGACAAGGATGGAACGAACGAAAAAAGCATTTCAAAGGCTAAGCAAGGTTCTGAGAAACGGTAAAGATATCATTAGAAACAAAGAAAAGATATCCACCCTCTTATATGGCACCACGGATGAAGAAAAAAGTTGGAGGCACCAGAAATGTGGTCTCTACAGAAGGATACTAAGAATTCCATGGACGAAATGAGTAAAGCAACAAGAAGTCTTAAAGAAAATGTCAACAGAAATAACTCAGAACCAGGAAAAGACGGCTAAAATTCCTTGGAAACATAATGAGGATGGAGGGCTTAGAAAAGTTGACTCTCACGGGGTATATTGACGGCAAGACTGATAGAGGAAGTCAGTGAGCCCCTTACCTGACGTTGTTTGTGTGAATGGATGGTGGAACGAAGGGAGGGAGTTTCAGCAAAATGAGAAAACCGGCTAAGAGCCACCCGAAATCGGAAGTTGTGGAGAGCCTTGATCCCAATGCCCTGAAGGGACGTAGCACATAGAATGAATTTATGAATATCCCGACGTATGACAGTAGTCCGGTCGTACCTATTAGGTTGGTGCAAAAATAATGTCGTTTTCTCATATAGTAACATATGTGAGAAACCGACATTATTTTTGCATCAAACCTAATAAAAAAAAACCTAGTTACATTTCCACAAATGCAGGAGAATGTGTTTTGCAGATTATTTAAAAGCGTTTGATAATGTACATCACAAAATCTATTGGAACCACCAGGTAACCTTGACATATTTGGGAAGGATAATAGAATAATCCAGAACCTATACATTCTGCATACACACAGAAAATAAATTCAGTAAATATACAAAAATAGATAGGGGTGTAAGACAAGGATGTATCTTTTTGCTGGACTTCTTCAATCCATAAAGCGAGGCTATTCTGAAAGAATTATGAATATAAACATGATTCATTATTGGTGACCAAAATCTTAACATAAGATATGCAGATGACACAGTGTTGATCGCAGACAGAATAGAAATTACGAGAAATTCTACAGTTAGTGAATGAAAGCGAGAAGAAAGGACTAAATATCAACCGCGAGAAGGCATAATGCATAGTTCTTAACAAAAGGAATAACCTAAAAAGCATATTATAAATTGGAGATACCATAAATAAAAGAAGTACAAAAATTTAAATATCTAGGAAGTGTTTTAACAGGGGACGGAAAGTGCGACAATTATATCCGATGGTGCATTGGGACAACGAAAAGATGCCTTCCAAAATCTAAGCAATGTTTTAAGAAACGATTTTGTTAGTGTTATGGGGTCCACCCCTTTTTCATATAAGTGGACTCTACCAAGTGTACCTGGACCGCTGCCGTTAAATACCCAGAGTTACAGTCAGTGGATATAGTAGTCGGTAGTGAGGAGGATATCCGGAGAGTGAGAGCATATACGCCCGGAGATGGTGTGAGTTAACCTGTTGTAGAAGTCAGTTACAAGCACGTAGACTCTAAGGAAGTCCTACTTCGAGACTGTATATATTTATCTGTATTTGCTACTAACCGCGTTCCTGGATTCACTAACAGTATTACTTTTTGTATGATTGTGTAAATACATTTTATTTCTTATATTTAATTATTGCGTTTGTCATTCCTTGGAGACCGAATTCATCTCGGAATCCACAACAGTTAGAAACAAAGAAAAGGATAATGAACTGTTATGTAATATCAGTCCTCCCATACGAGAGTGAATACTGGACAATCTCCTCACAGATGAAGAAGAGACTTGAAGCCAACAGAAATATGGACGGATGCTGAGGACACCATGGACCGAACATGTGAGCAACGACGAAGTTTGTAGATAAAATGAAAACAAAAAGGACACCTATACTTAACATCAGAAAGAGAGCATTGAAAATAGTAAGGCAAGTAATGAGGAAAATGGGCTTGGAAAATTTGACACTTACGGGATAGATTGAATGCAAGAGGGACAGAGGAAAACATCGCTGTTTAGTGAGCTTGAGTAAATGGATGGCGGGACACAGTTTAGGGGAAATAACAAGAAGACAAAATTTATTAGAAGCTATAAACAAGAAATTGCGGAGAGCCATGATCTCTAACGTCCCGAATGGACACGGCACATAGAAGAAAAAGGTACGTATGCTATTTTGAATATATACTATGGAGAAGTATCTGTAGCTGCATAACGTTTTCCGGAATTATGTGCGCAAGGTAATTAAATACTATTTTGTCATTGTTGATGTTGAGACTGTATTTTCAATTCTAAAAAAAGTTCCACCCTATATATTTTCCCCCAATCATCATGGACGCAGTCACCATAAAATTCTCCCACATGGGTCAAATGGCATGTCGACTGGTAAATAGATGACAAGACACAGACGAAGAAATAAATAGAGCAAGTGATCCTAAAATATATCATCTTGTCTTTGTCACTATGTAATAACTAATGGCTTTCTGTTTGTATCTGAGTATGCTTGTCTGCTAGGGCGGCTAGCTAATCCTTAATGCAGATGCCTGCTCAGGTACATTTGTGTTTTTTCAACACCAACAGGTACCAACTGTGGTTTATACTGCAACTATGCTAAACAGAACTTAGTTACAGTTACGGAGAGAGAGCGTATTACCTATACAGAATCAACAGTCTGAACAAAGGCAGTCCGTTCAAAACCTCGATCAGAATAATGTGCGACTTCTTGTTCGCTCAGCTATCGACAGCTCCCAGATAGTTCCATCTAGTCAATTTCAATCACATGGCTTGGGTCAACCCGTGGTTTAGTTTTCAGATACATTCCAAAGGCGCCTCTACAGGCCGATGACATCAAGAAGTCACCTTCCTCACCATCATGGTGAGATTCGAACTCGATTTTTTTTAATGGTCGGAGACCGAACGTTTTAACCACTCGTTCACCTTCCCTATATCATCTCCCTACAAGCATCAACATTAGCATGCATTACTATCTATCTATCTATCTATCTATCTATCTATCTATCTATCTATCTATCTATCTAATTACTATAAATGTTATATTTACTGGATGCAAGTATTTGAGCAGACATCTATGTTTTCTTTTAAACAGTAATTGAAGTCTACCGTCCTGGGGTTTTCGATAGTCGCTAATAAAGAGAATATGTCCTGCAGTGTTCGAAAATGGGTCCTCCTTATATAGAGGAAAACATCGTATATATGGTATATGCACCACTCTTTTTCTCTTTCCATATATATATATATATATATATATATATATATATATATATATATATATATATATATTATATATATATATATATATATATATATATATATATATATATATATATATATATATGATTTAGACGTATAATGTTCTTTATTTAATTTTTAATCCTTTCAAGTCCACGAATTAATTTCTTGGTGGCTGTAGAAAATTGATGAAGAAAAATTCCAAATATTTCTTTCAATTAATTTTTATTTTCCCAAGTACTTTCAATCTCATCTTCAGGGGTTGTGTATTTATGGATGTGCTATTCATTAACACCGTAAATTCAAAATATTCTTTTCTATTTAAACACGCAAATCTATAAAGTGAACACTGATGTCAACACCAAGCGGCGATTGTCTGTTTCATGCTGAACGCAACTTCAGGCTATGTGTGTTGTGTTTTGGTTTGACTATCTATATATGCTAGTCAATAGTGTATTATGGGTAGTAAAGTCTATTGTATTACCCTGTTGGTTAGTGGGTGAGCGATAACC
>OZ010578.1:77869789-77919789 GCA_963932145.1 Acanthosepion lycidas
TTGCTTGCAAAAAAAAAAAAAAAAACAACACACACACAGAAAGGCGGAATTAATTCGGCTAGTGTATCTATATAATGTATATTTAGGTAGCAAACTTTATATCAAACATGTTTCGTTAAATATGAGAGACAAGGAAAACTTGATTATTTTTTTTCTATTATTCTTACATTTCTATATTTGGTGGGGGTAAGGGAGTCTAAAAATTGTTCGTTTTATCACAATCCCTTACTCCCACCAACTGGAAAAATTTAAGAATATTACAAAAATTAAATAAAAAAAATCTGTAAATATCTGTAATATTCAACGATATATATATATATATATATATATATATATATATATATATATATATATATATATATATATATATAATTATGTATTTGGGTAGCAATCACTCTTTCATTCAAATTTCATTAAAACGATTGACCATAATGTGCTGACCGTGTTTGGAAAATAAAACATTCCTATAATTCCAGATAAATACATAAAAAGTACGTACATTCAGTTAAAAGAATAACCGAAATTATAAGAACAGAAGAAAAAATAACTTAAATAAACAACTTAACGGCAGTACCTTTTCATTTGTTTTTAATGAAACTTGTATATATATATATATATATATATATATATATATATATATATATATATATTAACAGATAGCGTGGATATACAAATTTGCACTGCAAGAAAGATCTCAAGTTTCAGATTTACAGGCGATCTTCACACCAAGATACTAAGCAATCTTCCTCTATAAATATCACAAATTTGAAATTCTATCTATCTATCTATCTATCTATCTATCTATCTATCTATCTATCTATGTGTGTGTGTTTCTGATAGAGAATGCATGCGTATATAGAATTGCATATCCGGACTGTTGCTATGGTAACGGAACTAAAGAACGCAGAGTGAACCCACTTGGCACAGATTGACCTTGTACGCATACGCACTAAGTTATAACGTCCTCGCTCACTTCCGTTCTTTACAGCGGAGCTTGGGACGAAAGTATGAAGAGTATGATCGTCTCACTACATCACAGAGGTTCCATCAGTCACCATGGTATCAGTTTTGGGACAAGGACAACATTTCCCGGGTCAGACAACCACCATATACACCAGATCTTGCCCCTTGCGACGTTTCCTCTTAAAAAGTCAAATACGACTTGAAAGGAACATGATTTTAAGAGGTCGACAAAATCCTAGTGCATGCGACGTGGAAGCTGCTCAAAAAGGAGTTCCCGGTTGCTCCATCAATGGAAACGATGCTGGATAATGTATGTGACTTTAGAAGGGGAATTACTTCGAAGCAGATTAAATGCCGAATGTATATGTGTTGTAGTTTTCTTTTTATATCACTAGTCCCGATAATTTTCATCAGATTTCGTATAATACGCACACAGTTTATATATATATATATATATATATATATATATATATATATATATATATATATATATATATATATAATGATTCGTTTCCGAATAAACCCGTTGAACACAGGGTGACTAGCAAATCCCTTTACAGATATCCGCTCAGCCCACAGAGTCTACTGTGGTTTGTATTACAACTAGGCTGAGCGAACATTAGTTACAATTCTTTGGAGACAGCATATAATCTAACGTGATCAATATTTTGAATAAAGCCGATATACTCATACCCTCGGGCATGATGACTGATGACTTTGTGCTAGCACTTTATATATATATATATATATATATATATATATATATATATATATATATATATATCACAATATATTTTTTTAATCTAGCCGATATCATTTAGATTCTTTTTCATTTACAAACAAAAGTGAGGGAAAGAAAAAGAATCTAAGTGAAATCGGCTAGATTAAAAATAAAATTATATTGTAAAATATATATATATATATATATATATATATATATATATATATATATATATATATATATATATCCCAGACTGTGATAATAGAAGTTCTGCCAGGAGTGGTGAAATTTTGTAAGAGCCAGGGCGCAAATTTACTTGCGATCAAGGCACTCTCTAGGCATTTTTGTGGTAGTGAATTGTTTTCTCCTTTAACAGAGTACCATTTTTATTTCAAAATTGTGGTCAGTCTTGTTACGGTGCGCAACCAAAAGCATTTAATGTATTCTTTTCTTTTGTGTTCATATAATCTTTTATTTAGATTCTTTGAGGTTTTTCCTATGTATTTTTGTGACTATTACAGGCGAACCTGTAACATTACAAATCTGCAGTTACGTTCATTACAGCGGTCACCTGGACTCCACTTAAATTCCTGAAAGTTTGTTTGTGGAGTTCATTCTTTCAGCAACAGAAGGGGTGGAATTTACCTTTAATAATACCATGTATGCCCAAGTCGATGGTATTTCGATGGGAAGTCCCTTGGGCCCGGTATTAGCTAACATTTTTCTTGGCTTTCATGAAAGCCTTTTATTCGAAAAATATTCTAAGCCCTACATGTATCTACATTATGTTGATGACACTTTTTCTATTTTCGATTCCATTAACGATGCCGAGGCTTTTCATACCCCAACTTAATTCTCTTCATCCATCTCTTCAATTCACCATGGAAGTGGAAAACGGTTGTGCTTTGACTTTTTGGGCTTCGTGGTTGAACGTAAGGTGGTTCGTTTATTACCAGTGTTTGTCGGAAGAATACGTTCACAGATCGATACATTAACTAGAATTCTTCCCCCTAAGTCTCGTAAGATAAACTTAATCATCGCGTGTTGATGATTTGTTCTTGTTGTAGACTCGTTTAAGGATTGGAGAACATTCATCATGTTTTTGGTGATAATGGTCATCCTGTGAATGTCATTAAAAGCGTTGTTGAGCGTAAGACTAAACACTTTAACGAACCGATAGTGTTTGGTCCCAGCCTGTGTGCCGTTTATTTAAAATTACCGTGATTTGGTGTGGAAAGTCAAACGTTGGCTGACAGAGGGACGGCTAATTGTACATCAGGTTTTTGTACTGCCAGATTGCCAATTATTATTAGACTAGTTCGGTTTTTCCTTCATTTGTCAAACATGGTTGTCCTAGTAGTTCTATCGTATATAAATTCAACTGCTGTCTTATCAAGTGATGGTGAACACCATCCTTCATAAGACACCAGGAGTGTTGAAACAAAATGGCTAGTTTTGTAGTAATTTTATACCATATTTATGTTATAATTTTCGAATAAATTATATTTGCTTTACTCTGTATTGAGCACTCTTTTAAGAATAGTATTTTTGGTTATTGGAATTTATTCCGTATACACCAAACATATATTAAGGTATATATATATATATATATATATATATATATATATATATATATATATATATGAAGAAATATAGTCTTAAGGTGTGATATATTTATGGGATAAAGTGCTCAATATCAGAGATAGAGCGTGTGTAAATATAAAAGGGAACATTGAAGTCAACACTTAGAGGCAACAGGCTGTTTCATGCTAGACGCAATCGTCAGGCCACGTGTGCTTTTTCTCGGCTATATAAGATAAGAAATAAAAATAAAAAATGAATAAAAACAAATAAATTATACCAAATAAATAAACAAATAAATGACTTTCGGCAAAATAACCGCCAAAATAGACTACCCACAATGCACCACTGACCCGTATATATAAATAGCAATTGTATACGTGGGCACTGGCGTACATTCATTGGTAAACAAATAAATAATTACCAAATTTAGCCAAGAGGTGCAGATACAATAGTGCTCAATGTTATTTGACAGAGCTAAAATATATATATATATATTAATAAATACATATATACCTACGTTTGGTGTACGACTTAAATTTCGTTGGATATCCAACTCGTCGGCCACAAGATATAGCTCATTGTTTATTTAAAAATTGCTTTAGTATTCAAGTACTGCTTTAGTACTATTTTTGTACTATTTTAATTTTGAACTATGAATCAGCGTCCATCTCATGACCATCTGTATACTTTTTAAAATTAATAATAAGCTATACCTTCTGCCCGTCGAGTTGGGTAACCAACAAAGCAAAAGTCGCACACCAAACTTAGGTATAGGTGTATTTATTAATTTATATATATATGTGTGTGTGTCTGTGTGTATGATTAATTAAGGAACATTTCCTACTTGTTAAACCGTACTATACGTAACTTATTTTGTATTTTTCATAAAAATGTTCCCAGTTGTTCCATATATAATCATTCATTAATCCATATTTTTAATTAGCACACACACTCACACACACACACACACACATATATGTACATGCATATATACGTACGTATGTATGTATCTGTATATGTGAGTGTTCTGTAAAGTTTTTAACCCGACCAGAACGCCTATGCATTATTTAACTGTAACCTTTGGCCTCTTCATAAGAGCGTATGCGTGCCTCTTGGTATCATGACGCACCGAAGAGACTGGGCATTAGTTAATTCCTGTCTCAACCCCAAAAGGCAGCGGTAGACATTAGTTTCTTTCTATTACTTGAAAGTTTCCATTGTGCCCCGAGTTTGTTTCTAGCCTTTGACAGAAAATGATGACATCTAATCTTAATGCATTAATTTAATGATGTCGCGTGAAGGAATTCACTCTGACGGGCGATGTTGGATGGAGCTTGCCATATGTTTGGTCATCTTCTCAGATTTTGAGAAGTGCGTTCGAATATATATAATGCATGTATTTTTCATCATAGACAATCATATATATATATATATATATATATATATATCCTGTTACGGGGCTATATTTCGCCTCGTCCGTCGTCCCAACTCCGCTTCTTTCAATGTTTTTACTGCTGGGTTATAACTAAAACACCGGTTTTTGTCTTCCTCTCTGCTCCTATCAAGTTTCGTTCTCTGTACAAGACAAGAGATAGAAGTTTTAGTCTTCAGATGGTATTTTGTTTCTCTCTCATATTTCAGCTATTAATTCATTTGATAGGGCTATGTCATATGTTGTCTACAGATGAAACACATATAAGAAAGCAACACACACACACACATATATATATATCATAACACAACTGAAAGAGAACTATCAAAATGCGTAAACATGACTAGAATTTAAGGTATTTTAAGACCAACAAATTTTGGGGCAAAAAATATGTTAAAACCGACCTTAAATTAGCGCGTGTTTCTAATTTGACGTTTAAAATTTACGATTAGAGTTTGTTTCTATGGAAAATAATTACAATATCTGTTAATAATTCAATAAACTTATATAAGCGGTATTATGCGAGACTCTGGAGTCGGTCAAATGAGATTGAGTTTTTTAAACATATATATATATATATATATATATATATATATATATATATATATATATATATATATATATAATCATATGTAAAATTAAAATATAAATAATTGTGCCCTCAAAGACAATATTAATAAAATAAATGGATAACTTTTATGCCAACACCTTTTCTTCTTATACACGATAGACACATCGAAAATAATGTCTCTTGTTGTTTTGCTTTAATTTGAACAGAAATGGGATTTACAACAGATGCAGGGACGACAATAACGAGCGAGCGAGTTTTCATCTATGAAGTTATTTTTTCCTGTTTTCATTTCAGAAAAATATTGTTCTTCTCGTTCATTTACATCGTGTTGAACCCTAAATAATATTACACATTGTTGTTTGATATAACTTTTTTTTCCTGGTGAGCTGATGTTACTTATAATAAGGTTGGCTGTGTTTATTTTTTTAATTATAGATAATTAACTTAATATTCTTAATTTGTTGAAGGGGAGTGATGTATTACTAAAAATATTATTTATATTATTATTATTGAAAAAAAAAATTAAATATTGAAAATAATTATATAAAACAAAAAAAAAATATATTGAAAATAATTATATCTAGGTCCTGAAGAGTTAAGAATTGCGAAAATCAGAGTCGACCTCCGATTAAATTATTGCTCTGGTGGATAGCTATTACTTTATTAGCAGACATTCTGTTCTCCTTGAAATACGTTGAATTGTATAATTTTACATATATCAATAGGTGTCGTTACTATTATTTTCTTCTTACTATTTTAATATTATATATATATATATATATATATATATATATATATAGTCGACTCTTCCGTCGAGTACGACGTATGAGGGTCAAGCAGATCAGTTCCCAGGAAACCGACAGCCCGACAACGGCACATGAGATTTGATTATAGTGGTGAAGGTTTCGTGCAGGACCAGCCACACTTTTTTGATATATATACATGTCCCCCCCTTTGTCGTTACTATTCTTTTCGTTAATTAATTATCCAACGATTGTCTCCTGACGAGATGTTGGTTGAAAGGGCCTTAGAGACTTTTAAAATTAAAATCAATACATTCCTTGTTTTTAAAATTATATATAAATTTTGTACCTCTAAACATTTGTTTATATATATATATATATATATATATATATATATATATATATATATATATATATATATATATATATATATATATACGTGTGTGTGAGTGAGAGAGAGAGTAGAGAGGGAATTATATAAAGCTGAAATCAGAGAAAGAAAAAGAGAGGTTGGGTGAAAGAGAACGAGTTCTACGCAGAGACAGTTTTTCCTGCATTCATAATTTTGGTGGAAAGAAACGAGACAAAGCAAACGTGGTTGAGATGAGAATTGGTTCATTGTAAAGAAAGCAAAATAAAAAAACAAAAATGAAATGACATCTACATCTACACAAATTTAGAAAATTTGGTACCCAACGTAGCTAGAGTTTTTGGGCCGCTAGCCTTTGCGAGCTGTATTCTAACAACGAGTTTGCACCGTCTGCACTCAAAAAGTAGTGCTTCCAAAGAGATACAAGTAAGTAAGTTTTAGCTTGGGTAATCTATTTTCATTTCAATGTGTTCGTCTACACACGCACACTCACACAAACCTCAGCGCTCGTCGGTACGTACATACAATAAAAACACATGCAATATACATTATAACGCCTCTGAAATTATATGTAGGAACACATTTATATTAAAAATATCCCATGGTGATTTTGTAAGCGCAGCTTAGATGTGGCACTCGGCTGAAAGTGTGGGGCATCCAGTGAGGATCGAACTCTTTACCCACAAGGTCGAAAGTATGGGACACACAAAGAGGATTAGAACTTACTATTCAGTCGTAATTGATCTAGTGAGACGAACCTGCTAACCATTACACCACATCGAAGTACCCTAATAATTTTCTAAGCGTAGCTTAAATGTGACACTGGGCTGAAAGTATGGGGTACCCAGTGAAAATCGAACTCACTGGTCAGTCTTAATTGTTCTATTGAGACAAATTTGCTGACCATTACATCACGTCGAACTGCCTTTATGATTTTCTAATCTTTTCTAATCTTAGCTTAGGTGTGGCACAAGATCGAAAGTATGGATCACTCAGTGAGTATTGAACTTACTATTCAGGTGTAATTGATCTAGCGAGACAAGTTTGCTAACCATTACACCACGTCGAAATGCCCTAATGAATTTCTAAGTGTAGCTTAAATGTGACACTGGGCTTTAAGTATGGGGCACCCAGTGAGAATTTAACCATTATACCGCGTCGAAGTGAAGTGCCCAATTCAAAATATCACATGATCGAGCGTCTGTGCAAGATCTCATGAAATATGTTAGCTCTATCACTGATATTGAGCACTTTCCAATAAGTACCACGCATATATAATATATAAATAATATATATAAAGAAAATTGCATATATATATATATATATATATATATATATATATATATATAGTAAGGTATTGA
This sequence comes from Acanthosepion lycidas, assembly GCA_963932145.1. Taxonomy (NCBI): domain Eukaryota; kingdom Metazoa; phylum Mollusca; class Cephalopoda; order Sepiida; family Sepiidae; genus Acanthosepion; species Acanthosepion lycidas. Next base: position 77,877,535 of record OZ010578.1, read on the forward strand.
AGGGTTTGGTAATCCGTGTGGTTAATTCCAAAGAGGATGTAATCCAGAGAGCTCAATGTAAAACCAGAGCAAATATTAATTAAATAATTAAAAAAAAAAGACAACCTTAAGTTTCCATAGCTATAATTTATAAATAAATTTATAATAAATTTATAGTCATGTAAACTTAAGTTTGTCTAATTTTTAATTATTTAATTAATATATATATATATATATATATATATATATATATATATAGTTATGCAAAACTAGGTAATCCGTATGGGTAGACCCGAGGAGGATGATATCCAGAGAGCTCAATGTAAATTCAGAGCAAATATGTTTGAATAAAAACAGATCACTTTAAAGTTCCATGTAATAAGTTATTTCACCACAACCCTTTTAAAGGGCTCTGTATCATCAGACTTTACTTTCAAAAGTCGAAATGAAAAATGAAAAGAAACTTACACATTTTTGACGGACCGCACCAAGCATATGTAAAATTAACGAAGATAGGAAGTGAGGTGGGAGAGAAGATATGAGTGAGTTAGATGTACCATATATATATATATATATATATATATATATATATATATATATATATATATGAATCGTCATCCACAGACAGACCATTTCACTGTATCACAGCTCATCAGTGTGGCCAGACATCCGATTGTCCCAAGCCGAAATCGAAACCCGACCGATATAGCATCAGATGGAGATTTTACCGCTGAGCTGGTAGAGGGGAAGGACAATTTTTACGTACCTATTCTTCGAATAAACGCGTGAATGACCGAAAGGGATCAATTCATGGAAGAGCTTTGCAGTATTAGCATTAGTACTCATTGTTTACAAATTCGCGCTTTCTCTCCAGAGTGATCCACCGGAATTAAATTATATCTATTTGTGTGTGTGAATGTAGGTTCGATCCATGTCAAGGAATGCAATTTCTATGCTTCTTGAATGCGCAAGCCGATAGACGCAGTATACACTGGTTAGTAAATAGAGATGGAGCGTTTATTTCAAATACAAAGTATCCACTATAATAAAGTTTGAAGCAACAAAAATGCCGTATTAAAAAATAAAAATCCATTAATTCTTTATATATATATATATATATATATATATATATATATATATATATATATATAACTAAACTCGTTTCGAAAAGCCCTCGAATTTTTGATTTGCCAATAATCAAATCAATCTCGAGGGAAAAAAATGTTTTAAAAAAAGAAAGAGCTACAAACATGAACTTCTGCCGAAAAATATCGCACAGATGGAGCTCTGAAGTCCAAAGAAAAAACCCCGATACGAGTAAACAACTAACAAAAGAGCTCAATACAACCATAGAGCAGACCTAGATAAACCTAGTGAGCCAGACAAACCTACCTTGCTTTCACCTAAACGGATCGTCAGGAAAGTTAGGCCTAAATTTCCCTGACGACCGTTTAGGTGAAACCTAGGTAGATTTGTCTGGCTCACTAGGTGTATATATATAAACGACATTATCACGTCATTATTTTTGCACCAACCTAATATATATATATATATATATATATATATATATATATATATATATATATATATATATATATATATGAGATGAGAACGAATAGAGAACAATTTCAACGTTTATACATTTAATTTAAAAGAAGCGATCAATACACAATAGAGCAAAATTATTTATTTTAGGTTATTAAAATAGCATGTAAAATCACTACACATATTTACAATAGTCTGAGGAGGCTCATCTGCATGTTTCGAAACACGATTGCATTAGTGTAGCGATTTTACATGTTATACTATCCTTATATTTATATATATATATATATATATATATATATATATATATATATATATCTGTGTGTATGTGTGTGTGCGTATGTGCATGTATATATATATATATATATATATATATATATATATATATATATATGCAATTGATTATATATATTATTTATATATGCACGGTACTTATTGGAAAGCGCTCAATACCAGTGATAGACCTAACATATTTAGTTGGATTGATGTGAGTTTTTCCTTCCACTTCCATAAAAACACCAATCTACGCAACCCTACATAAATCCATAATTTTTAAAAATTATTCAGTTTGTCTGACGATCTCAAAAGCGTGAAACCCAATGTGACAAACTCACATACTCACATCAATCCAACTAAATACACAGACACACACACATATATATATATATCCCATCTTTTAATCTTATATTCTATGACAAATTATAAGTTCAAGCCATAGACACATTTTAGTGATTTCAATTTTTCCTATTATCCTAAATCTACTTATTATCCCTGAAAAAATTCGTCTATATATTTTAATATTTCTGAGACGGGCGAGTCTATTGTTAGAGACAGAAAAATAAAAAATTATCTCTTGATGCACCCACTCCACATAATCTGATACAAAACTGCCGAAATTAAAAGTGGGAGTCCCACGTGTACCTAGGACGAGGGGTGGAAGGTAGTTCAGTCTCGTCAGTATTTGCTCCAGGCACCTGTTACTAACCTTAGACCTCGCCCTTTTAATAAAATCGGAGCATTGTTGCCTGCTGGTTGGGAGGGCCAACAAGAATTGGAAATAAGTTAATTGCTGCCTGGCAGTCAAAAGGCAAAGGTGTAACCTTTAATTCCTTCCTATTACTTGATATACCTTCTTCGCTCGACACAAAATTCTGATATATAATCTTTATACATTAGCGTAATGATGTCTAGTAAAGAAATTGTTTGGCCGGCCTGCAGTTGGAGATTCGTCTTCAGCAGGGCTGGTTAAGCTCTCTGCATCCCCAGACGGAAGGGCAGAGTCTACAGGGAATTTTGGGGGTCTACGGGGAACTTCACATTAGATACGGCCTTGTGCCACATCTGACTGCGTGAGAAGTTGGTAGATATTGTCTAGTAAAGAAATTAATTCTCCAGTGGGTGAAGTAACAGTTCGCCTGGTCGGTGCATTTCTTTCAGGAGAATAGTTGCTGATTCTGAATGTGATTTCACCAATAAGCTTTTAATCTTAAGATCAACTTTGGGGGATATTGTACAGGCTTTGAATCTTGCTAGGACATCCGCGGCATTACTGCTTTACTTTGAAAGTATTAAGGACCTGATTCTAGATTTGTTTTACTGTCAGTTGTATACAACCGCTTTCTCAGATCAGTTATTAAAAATAGCTTCTAGCGAATGGAACCTATAGCTCTTAGCGAGGACCACTTTTCGTACATGTCATGGGCTGGCGTTCAACCAAAGAACTGTACAAAATAACAGAAGCTACATCACCTGAGGACTTCCAACAACAGCAACAACGAAAACGAATGGCACTCGAAGAGAAAATAATGACATAATGAAGATGTTGACGTTCTACTTTGAACAAAATGTTAGGCGGGAATCTCCCACCATTAATACTAGAAAGACCGATAACAGTAGGTAAAGTATTTTCTTGTAAAAAAAAAAAAATGTTTTCATAATTAAGAAAGATTTTATAAATTCCAATCGATAGTAGCACTGGCTACTGTCGATCAATAAATGGCGAATGTTTCCACTTAAGTAATTAGGTTGGTGCAAAAATAATGACGTAATAATGTCGTTTTTTTGACGTATTTTTTAACGTCGAAAAACGACATTATTACGTCATTATTTTTGCACCAACCTAATATTACTATTCAGTCAGTTAATTGCCATACATTATAGACACATGGGCGATCTTTCGATTCATGATTGATTTTCCCGCAATAGGTTGCTGTTTCTTTCTGCGATAGACTGTTTGCCAACTAAGGCTACAGGATCCAGGTTGTCCTGCCATTCAACACATAGTTGGTAGGGGGGAATATTTTTGTGGTAGGCTGGTGGCCAATTTAAGCTATAGAACCCAGTCTATAGCTGGGGGGGAAGTGATGGCTACACACATTTCCTAAGAGTATTTGCGCATAAACGAATGTACCATATCCGACTGGAATTCGAAATCGGCTTTCCGGCTTTGAATTTCGATACGATATCCATTACACAACCACAACCATTTACATAAATATTCGTGTGTCCCAAATATAGTTAAGCGGTATTTATGCGATAATTGACTAAATATTTTCATTTATTATATTTTACATGTCAACACATTTTAAGTCATTCAATGTCAAATACTATTGTTTAAAATTGATTTTGTTATTTTTTATACACAAGTAAATATAGGGTGACCCCCAAAAACGGGAATTTTTGAAGTGCGTATTGCCAGACATGAGCAAGTGGCAACACTGCGATACAGTGACTTTGAGCAAGTAAACATTTCGCCATTTAGAATTCAAGATGAAATTCACAGTATCCCAGCTGAGATGTTGCAGCAGTCAATGAGGAATCTCAACAACAGATTTAAAAAAATGCATTCGTAAAGGAGGACGCATCTACAGGACGTAATTTAAAAAAAAATGAAAATTCCATCATTGTTTCTTAAATGGCATGTTTGAAGGTTTCAATTACTATGAATAAAATATTTTCTTCCATCATTCTTGGTTTTATTGGATTGTTAAAAAGTTCCCGTTTTTTGGGTCACCCTGTATATAGCACAAGAAATATAAAATATAGCCAGTTCAGTTATGTGCCATGCATGATACACGTTTAGGCGATCATGTATCTTTCGATACACGACTGACAAAACAGATATTTTCCCCCGTAGTAGGTAGACCAGTTGCCATCTAAGGTCTGTCCTGCTATTTAAGGTGTTAGCGTAATTCGGCTGGAATTCGAACTCGGTTCTCCGATTCCTCAATCGGAGTTGCTACCCATTACTCCACCGTACCCCTTCTATAAAATGTAGTACAAAAATTATAATGAATTAATAGTTTTAATGTTATTCTTTTTTTTTTAAATTAATGACGATGAAGAAACATTCCATAATTTTAAAAATAGTTTTCTATATCTGGTAGGAATCATTTTCAAGAAAGTTTATTTAGAATGTCATATTTTGTAATATAGACCAACTTTTTTTTAATCAATTATCGTTTTGCATGAGGTACATGCAAAACGATAATGCCAGCAAGATATAGGGGGCTACTGGGCATGAAAGAGAATGAAAAGACTTTATAAGGAACCAGAAAACCAATACTAAACAAGAATTAAAGGATAAGCCTCTAATCCTGTTCATAAGACTGGACAGGAGTGTGAACAGGATGATAGTCGAACCTATCTACTCGTATTGAAGAAAAAATAAAAATAAGCAGTAAATAAAATTTCAGGGTTTAGGCGGAGACATTAGAAGTACAGAGTTGATTTAGACTTTAGAAGCAGCCGGAAACCCAATCCTAAACAGGAATCAGTAGATAAACCTCTACTCCTGTTCAAAATACCGAGGAAGAGTGTGAACCTGACGATAGACGAACCTGTCTACTCTTACTTCCTTTACGAAGGATAGTTGGTCTTTCACATCGAAGTTTTGAATAGGTCCCTAATGATGATGGCATTATAAAATCGTTGTCTGGCGAGAGTGACATTGCCACACTTGATCAGGAAGTGTTTCATCGTATATACTGTGTGGCAGGCTGCATATTTCGACTGCTCTTTCTGTTTGAGTATGAAAAGGTGGGTGTTCTTTATATGGCTATAGTGTAGTCAGAAAAAGGTGACTTGTTCTTTTCGTTTTTTATTCATCCCTTCGTTTACACTCTCCAAGAGTGGGCCTCAATTAAAAGACACTTTTGCTTGTTGTTAAGTTTTTTGTGCACAAGCGGTTTAAATGAACAGATTTTGTTAGGAATTACCATCATTACATACTTTTCTATTCGGACCAGAAAATGCTCATTGATTGTTATTCTAACAGGATTTCAATCATTTTCGACGCGCATCGTCTTCGTGCGCCAGGTTGGCGTTGAAGAAGTCAGAAAGTGTTGAATCCACTCCAGGATTGGAATATTTATTTAATCAAATACATAATTTGTGCCACAAGGGCGAAGGGGAAGTTTGGAAAGGCTGGTCGACACTGTCTCTCCTACTCCAAGCTAACCCGACTCGCGACCCACTAACCTTCACAATTGGTGCAATCATCACAAGAATCCATCCTTCTCCATCCAATTCAACATGTACCGCAATGCCTCATTTTCGCAGGGGACATAATAAAACACCCATGATGATAAAAATGTCTAAATAATGTACAAATGTACATTTTGTTTTACAAAAATACATAAAAATTTTCACATGACATAAAGAGGGATGAGATGAACTCAGTAATCAAAATAAAAGAAAAGAAAACATTAAAACGAAAATTAAATCTGTGTTAGTATGGATTCAGCCACCACACAAAAATAACAAATGACAATGGTAGCCTGGTACAGGGTCCTGAGCCCAGCAGATTTCCGGAAAGTATGTGTCTAGCTCTAAAAGAGTGCATGTCTGTATACAAGGGACTTGAGAGTTCGGAGCAAAGCAGCCCGCTTCCTTTGGCCTGTGCATCTGACAAATTCTCGCTACGTGGTGACTGACATGCAAGCCGATGGATTCTAAACCGATTTCTGCTGTATCGCTCCCCCAGTGCAGTGGTACAGGTGAACAGAAAGCGGTCGGTTGCTTTTGTGCTGTCACGGTAATTTCTAAATAGTTTCCCATTCAGAATTAGCCAGCTATAATATTGCTTAAGTAAAGTAGTTAAATCGATAACAAGAACGAGGGTAAGTAAAAAAATTATTCGCACATTCGCCACAACATATCTGTAGGTTTGTCATACTGCCTTCTGTTCATGTGTACTTATAGTTTGTACTATTGTAGCCACGTGATCGAAGTTTGAGCTTGGTCGCATCATATTTATTGTTGCTGTTACAGTGTAAACATGGCCACTCCGCTAGCAGTGTGCGCCAGGGAGGAACAAAAAGCAGTGATACGATTTCTCTGTTCGGAAGGTGTCCCGAGGGCTCTTAACATAATACGGCGACAGTATAATACCACGCAGAAGTGTGTATGAGTGGATCGAGAAGTTTAAAATGGCCAGACACTCGTGACACACGGAGAAGAATCAGGACGTCCGTCAACCTCCACCACTGACGAGAAAATTCAGCAAGTTTGTGAGATGACAATGGCGAATCAGCGAGTTATCATCGATGAGTTAGAATGTTTTTTGCAGATTCCAATCTCTGCTCTTTGTTCCTTGTTGTTTCACATTGCGAGCGGAGCGGCCATGTTTAGATTGTAACAATAGCAAGAAAACTGGCGATCGCAATAGCACCAACTATAAGCCTGCTTGTGCAGAAGGCAGTGTGACAAACGTAATGATATGTTATGGCAATAGTGCAGTTAATCTTTGATTTACCCTCGAAGGTAAAAAGATTTCTCAAATTGCACATTTAACAAAGTCTGGTTATAAAATGACTCAGACTCTTTTATCGGCTGTTAGTATTTTCAAAGTGAAACATTCAATTTGTTTTAATTTTAATAGTGTCTCCAAAGGAAAGTGAAATATGGCGAAAATAGAAACTGGAAACAATAAGTGTTGATTCGACTACAAGTTATTCTTGTTCGTTCTCCATCATTAAAGAAAGAGCCATAATGTTATTCGAGAAGCAAAACTTTTGAGGGAAGGAGAAGTAAAGTAAATGTAATTTGTACAATGTCAATCCTTCCTTCTTTATTCAAATCATGCTGTGACATTTCCGTATTGCAACGTGTGACGATGCGTTGGAAAAGTTTAGGCTATAATTTTCCCTAAGGCATTAATGTTGAATAATTGCAATAGCCAGGATTGAAGTCGATTTAAATCGGTCATGCTAGTTGATATCCATTAGCCTGACATGCACTTTCACAACATCAGTAGCTACTGCAGTCAATTGGTCCATCTGAAAAAAAAAGACGAGGATTACGCCTTGAAGCATGTTAGGAGACTGGATAATATTTACAAACCACTGAGGCACAAGATAGACAGATAGATAGATAGATAGATCGATAGATAGAGAGAGAGAGAGTATCAGCAATTGATGGCGTCTAATGTGTTTGTCTTTCAAAACAATCATTTAATGCCAGAATGGCATGTATGTTCAATGCATTAGAGGATTGGCGCCATGTTGCAGTGCAACACATTCTAAATCCCTGTTGCAGTAAACGAAATATAAATTGATTGATACCCGCTTCAGTGATGTAGAAATACGTAAAACATACATATACACACATATTTTATTTTGCACCTATATATATATATATATATATATATATATATATATATATATATATATATATATATATATATGTGTGTGTGTGTGTGTGTGTGATTCATGTGTGTAAAATTTCAGATAAAATTTCAGATATCAGCAAAAAGACAATATGAATAAAAACAAAAGGAAACCTTATCTCAGCCGACGTATTTCGTCCTCTATGACAATTTCCGTTGGCTAAGATATTTTCTTTTGTTTATATATATATATATATATATATATATATATATATATATATATATATATATATATATATATATATAGTGATTTTCCAAGCGTAGCTTAGTTGTGGCACAAGGCCGAAAGTATTGGGCACCCAGTGAGGATCGAACTCACTACTCATTCGTAATTGTTCTAGCGAGATAAGCATGCTAACCATTACACCGCCTCGGGTTGCGCAAAACGATTTTCTAAGCGAGGCTTAGATATGGCACAAGGCCGAAAGTAGGGGGGCACCTAGTGAGGATCGAACTCACTTTTCAGTCGTGACTGTTCTAGCGAGACAAGGTTGCTAACCATTACACCATATATATATATGATCGATTACGTACACATATAGCTGAGCAAATAACTATTTATTTAATCAATGGCGTAAATCATCTGCTGTAAAGTATATATTAATAGTTACACACATACCTACGTTTATAGTACTAATCAGTGATCCTTGGCTTTGCCAACCATCAGGTACAAAAAGTCAAGCCGGCTATACAGGAATACCTTAGGTATTCTGACGTCACTCTTCCTTATTCTGACCTCAACATGAGCAGCTCAGCGAAGTTTTGATTGCACCAGGAAGGTCTCAATTCCGCTAATGTTGCATTTTGCGAGATGTGCATTGGACAAACTATCGTCAAAAGTATAGCTTTAGATGTCGCGGAAAGAACCTTTTGTGGAAGACATGCAGCTAGTTGATATGGGGTTCACGATTCTGAGGCGTACAACAATGTGATCAAAACAGCCGCTTTATAAACCCGTATTTTAGTGTTCAATTTAGTGTTCAATTTGATACTTCCTAAATATATATATGTCTTCACATACTTAAAGTTCTTATTAATATATAGTCCTTCCCATATACATACACAGGGTGATTGAATAGTAACTCCCTATTTTAAAATACTTATAATTTATTTGTTAACTATAACTTTTACAAGAAATGCATATGAGAGGAAAGCGTTTAGCATGAGGTTTTATTTAAAATTCGATATGGGCACCAGATTTCGCTACCAGCTTCTTGTCTTACAGAAGACATAACTTCTTGTACTCGTCCACCATTTTTATTCCAAAGTCTTGGTTTGGTATAGTAGAATTGCTCCTTTAACAAACCCCAAAGAAAAAAGTCACAGGATGTTAAGTCAGGACTCCTGGCTGGTCACTCATACATAAAATAGGGAGTTACTTTTTAATCACCGTCTATATATACAGGGTGCGGCAGTAATATATCCTCATATTCATCCTAGAAATACCTCCCACAAAATGGTAAAACATTCTCTAGATGAAGATACCATTGTCACTAATGTCTTACCATTATGTGAGAGCTCTCTCTCTCTCTCTCCGTATATATATATATATATATATATATATATATATATATATATATATATATATATGTATGTATGTGTGCGTGTGTGTAAAATTTCAGATGTAACTTAAATATATTTATGTAAAAGAACAATAAAGACAAAAGGAAAACTTAGCCAACCGCAAAAAAGAACATTATTAAGAACATTATTAAGAACATTATTAAGAACATTATTAAGAACATTATTAATAACATTATTAAGAACAATAACAATGGCAATAAATAAGATAAGAACAGACATATAATACTAGCTACGAATTCCTACAACGACTATCCAAAACAATTTATCCAATCTAAACAACATCGGAATAATTATAACCACATCCAAAACTACTTCGGTGATGATTAGAACTAAAAATACACAGAACAATAATAATTCTGAAGCAGGTATAGAGAAAATAAATGATCACAACTGCCCCTCCCAATACACTGGGGAAACTTGCAGAAAAAAATTCTAAAAACGTATCTATGAACACAAAAATGGTTTTATACACAACAATTTATCAAATGCATTAGTTATACATAGAAATAAATTCAACCACAACTTTGATCTAAAGAATGCCACACTTATTAAGAGAGAAAGTAATTTAGACGGAAAATTCTCAAGAGTGCGGTTATCGAATATTATCAAAATATAAATCTGCACCCTGGATTTAAAAAAAAAATATCTCAGTCCCTGAAAGAATCACTTTTTCCCCAAGCCAATATACATGTCTATAAACATGTTTAAAAAATTAAAAGAAAACGGTTAAATTCATAACCTATTGTTAAAATAAGTAAGACATAAATTTATCCAAAACTAAAATAATTTAAATATTAATTGCATAAAAAATTCCACAATGACAACACCATTTACTCACTTTCGTTTATTAGTCATTAAATTACGTCACTTAGCGTCCTTCATAATTTACCACGTCTTTTCATTTAACCTGATGAATATTTATGAACCTGACTTAAATTCCTTACATTAGCCTTGATAATGTCCATCAAAGGGTGAAATGCGTCGCTTAAGATAATTGACATAAAATATAATCCGCACTGCCTAATATATTTACGATATTATATAAGCAGTACAGTAATAATCAGAATTTTAAATTTTGACTGCAAAACACATATAATAAGAAAATTTCTTTATGATAATATATATATATATATATATATATATATATATATATATAAAGAAATAATCATACATAGAATCAATCAGCAATATTAATGCAATTAATGGCGAAATCACTTCGCTAGTAGACACATAATGTATGCATTAAAATACTGTTAATCCATTGAATGATGTGATCCTCAATTATAAAACAGTTGTCAGATGTTTCTAGTGTATATTTTTCTAAGTTAAGCAAGTACTTTCGAAGAATCATTCCTTCATCGTAAGGCTGTAATATATATATATATATATATATATATATGTGTGTGTGTGTGTGTGTGCGTGTATGTGTGCGCGCGCAAGATTCATTTTAGTGGCTATGAAACTTTTAAAACAACTTATTTCCAAATTTTCTTTTAATCATATCTCATTTCAAAAGTTGATTTTAATGTCCAGAAAGCATAATATTTTTGTAAAGTGTGTTATCAGATAGATTTAATTTTTTTCTACATAATTCAACATTATTTATATTTTGTAAAATTCACTTATAAAAATTCAAGGTAGTTAACGAAGTCGAAGAGTATTGTTGTTTTTTAAGATTCTTTCTCGATGGGCATGTGGATGAATAGCAACTTCCTTATCGGCCAAGAAAGATGTATGTCAGTTTTTAACAGGCGCGCATACAGGCATACATAATTTTAAACGTTTTTCACCAAAATGAGAGTAATGTTAATTAGCTGCTTGCTGTGGTGGGGATTGTTTACTTCTATAATTATTACAAGTTGTTTACGATGGTTCTACTTTATACAAGTAGCGCCACCTGCTGACAATTACTGATATTCATAACAATAAAAACAGCTCTCCAAGAGGTCGAGAAATGCTTCGGGAACCGCCACACTTGACTCAGGGTAATCTTGTAAACCGAATCTTTTAGATAGTTTAAATTGCTTTACCGACCAATGTATCTTCTGACACCCTATCGGTTATATAACTGATTTAAAATGAAATTTTAGAAATATGTTTAAGGTAGTATAATTGATCGAAAAAATATTAATTTATGAACCGATAAAAAATATAGAGCATGAGGAATTTTGAAAACTTCATATCCGATTTAATGTCCCTAATTTTTATTTGGTGGTGTCGTGCCCCCAATATGTGCGGTTTAGACTAGAGTAAAAAATGTGCACACCGGTCCGGCTTAAATTAGAGTAAAAAACGTATAGTGATTTCCCAAGTGCAGCTTAGATGCAGCACAAGGCCGAAAGTATGGGGTACCCAGTCAAAAACGTATATGTTGGTTCGATTTATATCCAAGTCTGTGTAGTGCCTTAACAAACATAGTATCAGCAGCAGCCCAGAGGGTATAAAATATGGGTGAAGCCTTAAATAACTCTCTCTTCCTGTTTTTTTCCTCCTTTCGAAGTGTGTGGCATGAACGTTTCACACTGAAGCCAAAAGGGTTCTGGATGCTTCACACACAAACACGCCTACACAGGCAAGTTACACTCAAATGTATTCATTAAGAATTTTCGTTTTGTATGCAATTTACTTCTGGAAAAATAAACTCTTAAACGTTCTTTTTGTTGAATAAATGTTATCTTGTTAAAAAAACAATCTCTGTTATTTTGTGTATGTACCATTAATTCATATTCAATGCCACGCAAAAGTTTACAACACATTACAAAAAATGTTTCTTTAGGTATTAATAAAACTTTTACTGCTAATAATACATGTTTAAGTCTTTATTCAAAGAATCAGATTTAAAAAATAATCAATAAAAATATCCCACAAAGATAAACCAATATTTAATAACGCAAAAGTTTACAAATAATCTATTAATATTAGGTTGGTGCAAAAATAATAACGTAATAATGTCGTTTTTTGACCTATTATTTAACGTCAAAAAACGACATTATTAAGTCATTATTTTTGCACCAACCTAATATTTCGTAGCGTAACTGTTATTGCTAATTACAGCATGTAGGCGTTTAGAGTAGTCTCCTACGAATTTCTTGCATGTTTCTTGGCTAATATTTTTCGATTCTTCTTGACAAAATTCCTTTAGTTCATGCAGGTTTTTCAGGTTTCTTCTTTGAATTCTCAGTTTCAGCTCTCTCCATAAGTTTTCAATCGGATTGAGATCTGGAGATTGACTTAGCCATTTTTTGGCCATTTTAGAACGTCTATTCTATTTGAACTTAACCATGATTTTGTAAGCTTTGCAGTATGTTGAGGATCGTTGTCTTGATGAAAAACCCAACCTAGTTTCAAGCCAAGCGAATGTGCACCCTGCCGTAAATTTCCCTCCAAAATATCCCTATAATATGCTCCATTCATCCTACCTTCTATTGTTTCAATGTTCCCTACACCTTGGGAACAAAAGCAACTCCAGATCATGATTGATTCGTCTCCAAATTTTACTGTTGGGATAGTATTCTTAGGCGAATATTCAGTACCTTTCTTTCTCCAGACCTTTGCCACAGCATTTCTGCCAAAAAGTTCAACTTTCGTTTCTTCTGACAAAAGTACATTTTTCCAAAATGCTGCAGGTTTGATACAATGCTCGTTTGCAAAATCCACTCTAGCAAGAACGTGTTTTCGCTTAAGAAGTTGTTTTTTCCTTGGAGTCCTCGAAAAGATGTCATATTAACAAAGTGAACGACTAATTGTATCCGTACTTACTTTTCTCCACTTACTTCTAGTTCTCTCTGAAGATCTTTAAGCGTAACTCGGGGCTCGTTGGCAACTTTTCTCGCCAATAGTCTTGCTGTACGTTCCGTTACCTTTTTAGGACGACCGGAGCTTTTTTGGGGGAGAAATGGAATAACGCGTCTTTCAGTGACGAACTATCGTACCAAGTGAACTCAATGTCACATTTAACTCATTTGATATCTTCCTATAACCAAGTCCATTTGTATGAAGATCAACAATACGTTTATGGAGGACTTGATCAATTATTTTGCTTTTCCCAATTTTTTTCAATACTTAAAGGACGGTTGGCAGAAAAAGTATGACGCAACACTTTTAATCATTCCTAAAAGTAATCATAAAATTAATCTGGAATGTTCTAAAAATCAACCGAGTCCTAATTTGGAAGATTCTAGTAAAATTTGAAAACTTTTATAAAAAAAAAAATGCTTTTGTAAATAAAAAAATGTGTTGTAAACTTTTGAGTTACTAAATATTGGTTTTTCTTTGTGGGATACTTTTTAAAGTTTAAAAAAAAATCTGATCGTTTGACTGAATACCTAAATATGTTCTACGAGCAGTAAAAGTTTAATTAATGTAACTGTATTAGAAATAACTAAAAAACACATTTTTTTGTAATGTGTTGTAAACTTTTGCGTGGCACTGTATTGTAAAATATTCTCGAAAGAAACCTCATACATTAAATATATGCGTAGCCAACACACTAAATCCGTAAATATCCTTCCAGAGCGTGGATCTTTTAGAACTTTTGTGCCTCTATTAGGGATACGGTTGGCGTATTCCCAGCTCTTAATTTTCATATGAAAGGCTTTTTTTTTTTAAATATAATGCGTATGTTATTGACTAAATAATATGTGTATAATATGACAGGAAGAGATGAGTGTACAGTCTGAACAATGATTTTAAAAATAGTTAATGACGTCATGTCATTTTTACAGAAGTAATACTTCAATAAATGTTAAATGCACTTATCTCATTGACTGATTCAAGAGTTTCGCGTCACACCACGCATCAGGATAAAATGATCTACAATCTGCTGTTAATTGGGTTAAGGAATAGCATGTTAATTGTAACGCTTCCAAAACAAAACTGTTCTTTATCAATCATCTGAGAGACCCCTTTCTGTCAGCCATCAGCAGGATGAGTGATTCGTTCTGATTTCTCGGGCTAATATTTTCCGCTGACATGAAGTGGAAAGATTATCTTGAATCAATTGCTAAGTCTGCTGCCAGGAAAATGGTGAACCACTGTGTTGCGCTGGTCAATTTCGCTCTCCTGAATCTATCTTATATATTTATAAGTTGTCCATTTGACCCTACATTGAACATTGCTGTCACATCTGGTCTGGTGCTCCTGCTATAAATTCAGAGATTCTTGACGATGTCCAAAGAAGAATCTGCAATATTATTGGTCCTGAAATGGCATCTTATCTACAGCTACTTTCCGATTGCAGTAACGTAGCTTCCCCGTGACTTTTGTATAAATAATTTCATAGTAATTGTTTTGAGGAATTTTCCTCTATGGTACCTAGACATTAAAAATTTAAGCGTAGTAATACATTAGTAACAAGTTCGCATTATTTTAAAGTTGAAATGGCTATATGTAACCATAAGTTCTATGCTAAGAGTTTCTTTTAACGGACTTGGGGGACTCTCTTCTGGCATCTATCTTCTCAGTCAACTTTGGTATTAAAAATTTAAATGTAATGTCAATCGTTACTGTCTTTTTTTAATTCTTTTATTATTTTCTCTTATTAATAGTATTTTTTTTTTCTCATTACTCTTTAACACGTAGTAAACCCTGTTGCATCTTAGTCGCCTTATTGTCTTACTTGGGGCGAAACGATTAAGAAAATAGATACAATATATTTTTGTGACTATTCTATGACCAATTTGTCACTATGATTAGCTTTCTTTAGTCATGACTGATGCTGAATATAACAGCCATTTTTGGCACTGCTTAGCGATTTAAGGTAATTTTGACAGGAGCCTAAAACGAGGATGTGTCTTAACCCCAGATTTATTCAGTTTCAACAGCGAGGCTATTCTAAGTGAGCTGGAGACACTAACAGGATTTATTAGAGATGGGCGTAATCATAGCAATATAGGATACGCTGATGACACTGTTTTGATGACTGACGTGGAAGGATACTACAGGACTTCCTAGACAGGGAAGTAAAAGAAAGCGATAAGAAAGGACTAACCACCGACTGCCCCAAAACAGAAAGTACAATAACCATCAAGGGATAACCCCCCCCCCAAAAAAAAAACTCAAGATGGAAGTTACAAATTGGAGATATCATCATGAAGCAGGTATAGAAGTTTTGTAATGCCCGTTTGTAGGAGAGGCCTTGTAAATCCCGGATACTATAATAGTAGCGCCTTCGAACAATATTCGGTTAGACGCCGCTAATTCCCATATATATATATATATATATATATATATATATATATATATATATATATATATATATATATATATTTCCTTTACCAGTCCCGTGATCTAATTATTTCAAGATGAGGCCGACTATGCTTGCACTCTGGCGATCAATGTTCAACCCAAAGTCTTCTTATGTTAAGTATAAGCTTCCTCCTTGTTTACATCCTTTCCAAGACTCATCGTTGCCCACTCGCTCGCTCCATGATATCCTTAGCATCCTTCTGTAGGACCACATTTCCGCTGTCTCGAGTCACATTTTCCTGAAAATTTCTTTCTAATAGAAATATTTTATACATTTCAATGGATATCAGCACGGCTTAATCGGTAAGTGAATGTCGAATGTTTCCTTATCAGGAAATGGCTAATATTATCATTACCATCAGCTATGTTACTTGTTTTTTTTTTACCATCTGGCCTTCGATATGTCCTATGTGTGCTAAATTTTCCAAGCCCCCTTTTCAAATTGAGTCTCACAGAATTTTCAGTAGCCTCGTTCTTATTTCAAGCAAAATTATTATCACTCACATTCTTATTATACGTGCCGCGTTCCTTTATGATAGGAGGTAATGATGGTCCTCCAAAACTTCCCATCCTTTATCTGTCTTTCTAATTTTCCTAGGGCCCCCGTCCCCTATTCCACCATCCATTCCCAGAAGCTTGTTAGGCAGGTAGCTCACTCGATTTCCCCCTCTCTCTTGCCCTCAGTATGCCCTATGAGCGTTAAGTTTTCCAATCCCTCCTTCCTATGTGCCCAAAGAATTTCATCTGTCTCTTCCTGATTCTGAGTATAAAATGTTCCTTTTGGTGCCTCTTGCTGTAAGACTTCATCGTTGCTTATCCCTCCGTCCATGGAATTCTCAGTATGCTTCTGTAGAACCACATTTTTGCTGTCTCTAACTTTTTCCTCATCCGTGACGAGATTGTCCAACATTCACTGCCATATAAGATTTCGGATATCACGTAGCAATCCAGCACCCTTTTCTTTGTTTTTAGCGAAAATTTTTCGCTTTTCGCCATTTTCCTTAGCTTTTGGCATATGCCTCTTTCGCTCGTCCAACGTGCGATCGGATTTCGGTGTCGAAATTTCTATCCCCTGTTAAAACACTTCCCAGATATTTAAAATTCTGTACTTGTTCATGTTGACATCTCCAATTATTAACTCTTATCTTACACTTTTCATTTTGATGATTGCCATATTATCTGTCTTCTGGTAATTGATGATTAGTCCTTAATTCATATTTTCTTTTACTACTCCATCTACGAGGTCATGCAGTTTTCTTTCTGTGTCAGACATCAACACAATGCCCTCTGTGTGTCTTATATTGCCAAGATTACACCTGTTACATTGACAATAACATGTAAGATAGAACTTTTGAAAGAAAATTGACAGCGGCTTATCTTGTGTGATGCGTGTGTGATTTATATAGCATTGGCCCATCTAGAGCTTATGGCATAACGAAATTGATATAAAAAAAATAAAATAACCATAAGTAATCTGAAAAAACCATTTCTTCGACACCCTACAGATCGCAGTGACGGTCAAACTATATTTTGAACATGACTTTGAGGAAGCGATATTGATGCTGAATATTTTCTTCGGGGAAATTTTGAAAATGCAACCTGTTTAATATTTGAAGTCAACGTTTTTCACTTCTAGTCGCAATTCCGGTGTTAAGCAACAGAAAAAAAATGACGTATTCTCAGCGTATTTCTTTTAGAGTAGCTACAGTAATGGTAGTCACTCGTTATTCATTGACCAGATATATTCTCAGTTGACATTTATAACATCTGCTAACTGTAATAGTGAAATTAACCATTTTCATACAGCAATAACTCAGCATTCATTAACCGAACAGTTAGTGGAAATGTCGATTGAAATTTATAAAATCTTTTTCTTAAAGCAGTTTTTCATTGACTTAGGTTCACTCATATCGCTCTTTCTCATGTCGATGTGTGATTCCTTCCAAACCTTTTGCTTTTGGTAGTGTGGAAAGCTAACAGCTTTTATATACAGTAAAACCATTCCTATAATAAAATCATTTTAACTATATTGATATTGTAATATTTATGGTAAAATTAGTCGTAAACATTTAGGTTTAGTTTGGTTTGTTTTACGGCATATCAAGCATAATGGGTTATTTAATGCCGACAATTTTTATTACTGATAATGTTTTTTTTCCTTCAAAGATGTATAGCTGGTAATATTTTTTTTTCAAAAATGTATTGCTGGTAATTTTTATTCAAAAATTTATTGCTGATAATAATTTTTTACTAAGTATTTCTGGTATTAAACCTATTTTTACATATTTATAGTGTTTTGACCCCAGGTTGGGTGTTAACTATTTGCCCATAGTTAGGACCCTAACAGGTGCTACCACCCGGGAACAAGAGATGGTTCCACGCTCCTCAAAATCTCCTGATCAGAGGCCTTGCTGTTGGACGTAGTTTATCGTCTTACCCAGGACGCGGATGTAGTTTATCGTCATACCCAGGACGGCTTACTATTAGGTTGGTGCAAAAATAATGTCGTTTTCTCACATATGTGAGAAAACGACATTATTTTTGCACCAACCTAATATTTAGGAAATACTCGACATTCATTGACCAAACAGTTTAAGTTACTTTCGATGGAAATTTCTATAATCTGTTCCTTAAAAAAGATTTTCAGGAAATTAGTTTTTTGTTTTAAAGTCTACTGTTATTGATATTTCTAACATTGATAAGAGTTCTTTCCAAATCGTTTGTTTTCGGTAGTGTGAAAATGATTATATAATTATTTCCTCTTCTCGTTAACAGTACCACTTATTTTTGTTCTTCTGCAGTTGTATGTGTTGAAGTGAAACAGAACAGAAAATCATTTATTTGTACCCTAACTCGAGCTGTTTCATTTTTTTTTTCGTATCTCACATTTAGTAAATGGAGGACTTAGATAAAATATTCTAGGATCTCAGGTTCGCTTCTGGTATGTTAATTTCGTGCGCTAAACTAAAAAAAATATACCTTCATCTTGTCTTTCTTATCTGCTTTTGCCCCCAGGCAAATGTTAAAAAACGTGTCTAGAAGACATAAGAGATAAAGGAAATGGGAATAGTAGAAGGGAGTAAGGATGTTCTAACATGTCGATAGTAAAGTAACTAGATTAACTCTATCCCGAAGTAGGGGGATGTGCCTATAAATTTCAATTGATTCTGCTCCTTTTGTGGTTATTGATCTGAAACTCCAGATAAAAAAAAAATTCGTAAAAATGTCTATATCTCTAAGATGAGGTATTGTAACTATTTACACTCTTTACATTGTTGTCCCCATCTTTACGCTCACATTCACGACGTTTCGGTCGTTGTGCGCCCTAGCCTTCTTCAGTTGATATTTGTTGGAATTTTAAACTGAACCCATTATTTAGACTACGGGGGTAGATTGTTCCACGTATATGTCTGTGTATGTCTCAGTTTTAGGTTCGTCTTAATAATTCTCCAAGTTTTTGTTCTCTCCGCCGAGGAAAGGGAATGAACTCACAACTCTGTGTCAACTCACTTTTTTTTTTTATCAATCAACCAAAGCTTTTATCCACTGGGCCAAAAATTACACTGGGGCTCGAAATTCCAAGAAATATCACTTGAAGAAGGCCGGAACGCGGGCAAAACATCGTGATTGTGACAGCAAAGATAGAGACAACAGTCTAAACAATGTAAATAGTGTAAGTAAAAAAAAAAAAAATGAAGTTATTTTAAAGGTAATTGTGAATATTGTGAATACTGCTTTTATTTCATAATGACTGATGTCAACGTAGCTTTGATGATCTGTTTGTTTGTAATTTTAGGAAATTACATATAGTCTTGATTTAACCTTCCAATACAGACACTTTATAACTTCTCTACACAAATATTTCGAACATGTTTTATAGAGTATAGACATATACCAATTGAGTTTGTCTATCATCCTCTCCAAATTCCAAATGATCCTTCGCAATAAACACATTGATGTTAACGTACGAAATTGCCAAAACGTTTATAATGGTTGTATCTAAGTTCAAGGTTTTGACTCTTATGAGTCATCCTTGGGGTGTGTTATGCACAAAACGGTGAAGTTGTGCCTTTAGTGCAAAGTTATATTTAAATTTAAGCGAACAACTCCAAAACGTGGGAAATCCTGTTCTCCGCGTCTCACGACAATGGGCGTATAACGTGATGACGTTTTTTATCATATGCTATGTAGAATGCTAGGTTGACGACTGTGATTATTGATTGTTTTTATCTGATGTAGATTTTGTTATTCGATCTATGTATTGTTTTTTCACTGAGTATAAGGAGCATGCTAATGTTACCAAGTTTCTTATAGTTCTTATTAATGTGTTGTTTGATAGAACTTTGTTCTGATAAATGGCACTTAAATCTTCTGGAAAGAGTAGTTTTTTTTGTGTAACCTATAAAAATTGGACAAATAAATCCATAGACAACATTAGTGTTTGATAGGTTCAGATTCAAAAGCTTCTCCTTCTTCTATGTGCCGTGTTCCTTCAGGATGATGGCGATCATAACTTTCCACAATTGTAGCTCTTGATACATTTTGTCTTTTTCTTATCTCTTCTAAAACTCGCTCCGGCATCCTTTTACTCAAGCTGGCTTGGTAGGTTATGTTTTTTTTTCGTCCTACTTGCTATCAGTATGTCCTGTGAATATCAAATTTTTCAATCCCTCTTTCCTCATTATGTAACTCTAGAAATTTCAACTGTCTCTTCCTGATGTTAAGTATATTTTTGTTTCCATTACAAGAAGGAATATTTGTTTCAACCAGTACCATTTCTACTACTGCAAGAAATCTTTGAGTCTTTCTCCTCACATGTCTTTGAAATATGTAAGCCATTACGCCGAGATCGCATCAATTTATGGTTGATCTGGATATATGTAACCGTAAATTTTATGCTAACATTTTCTTCTTTCGTAGTTCTCGCTTGTGCAACTCACTTCCGGCTCCATGATTTTCAACCAACTTTAATCGGCAAAAATTTAAATGCAATGTGAATTGCTATCTACTGTCCTCTTGATTACTTTTCCCTCTTGCCGCTCATTATTAATGTTTCTTTTCCCAATTCTTTCACACCCTGTGGCCCCTTGTGACTTATTGGCTTTATTGCCTTACATAGAGTGATACTGATTAAAAAACTGCAGTGTTGTAAACCCAGTAAACAAGCTACTGAAGACAGAGATGATGCCATTGTTTCCAAATTTCATGTTCCTCACGAGGAAAGCCTGCTATAACCATTATGAAAATGTTGGAAATTTCATACATCAAGAATTGCTGTTTCTGCGAATGATCATCTGTAATTTCAAGAGGATGATGGACACACTCAATAGACACAAAATGTTTATAAGTTAGAAGGAACATATTGATGCCGAACTACAGTAAATATTTCAAAGTACATTCGGCATAAATGCTTTACTTTTTAAACGAAGGCATTGAATTCAAACATTTGTTTTCTTTACTTTTCAAGTTCTCACATTTGATGACGTAACTAGTTCCAGACGCAAGGAAAATTTAAAATAAAAATGTTAAAAAATAAGCCTGCAAGTTAAAAAAAAAGAAGAAGCTATTTTTAGGATCTCTATAGCATTTTAAAGTTGAACATAAAATCCTCACCGACTTTCAGAATAACCTGGTTGAAATAGACTCATCACTGCAAGGAAGGGGCAACTATTTTTGCTAGCTGAATTCTTTTGGGAATACAGCGTTCGAGTTGGTTGGAATTACTTCGCCAGACTGCTGCCTGTCGACTGAATCTCTAAAGATCTCTACCATATGCCCACAAATCTATTGTTACTCTAGAATCGGTTGTAGCGTAACTGAAACATCGATGACAATTAAGTGAAATACGAGATTAAGAGACGGACTCTTTATAGCCAAACTAGAAAAATCGACTGATACGCGATCGTATTAGGGTGAGTCATATGTAATTTCCGTTTTCGCTTATCAATATAATTCTTCAAAAAGAAAAGTAACATTACATTTCAACTAATTATATATGAATCGTTATTTACAATGACTTATTGTCCCTTATAAGGCAGGCCTTCGATATTTTTTGAGTAAAATTCCGCAGGTTTTGAGGTGAAATTCTTGAAGATGGTCTTCTATGGAGTAAGTTTTCCTCATCAAAGCATTTTGCAGGAATCCCAAAAGATAAGTGGATGGAGTTATGTTAGGTAAATATGCCAGATTGGTTAGAATTGACCAACCAAGTTCCAGTTTTTATTATTCTGTATGCAGACTTGCGTTTTCATGGAGAACAACATTTTCCCTTTAATCCACTTTGTACGCTGCTACTACAACTAACGTGCCAAAAGTAAGGTATGTTAAAATACTTCAAATTTAGTTTTAGCTGCCATATCGGCTTAGTAATTAATGATACATTTGTACACTTGAATATAGTTTTCTGTAGAGCGAAATTTTCCCCATGAAAATCTTTTGCAACGATCCCAAAAGGTAGTAATTCGAAGAAACAAAGTTAGGTGAATATACCAGATTGGCAAGGATAGATCAATCAAATTCCAGTTTTTACCTTAATTATTCTGTATGCAGTCTTGCGTTTTCATGGAGGACAAAATTTTTCCTTTAATGTAATTTTACGATGCCACTGCCGTACCAAAAGTAAGGTATTCATTTTTAACTGCTATATCTGTTAGCTAATTAATTATACCTTCATCATTACAATTAATTCCTCAAAACGGAAATTACTGTCCCAACCGAATATTTTTAATGGAGTGGAATTCAAAATGTATCAGGACTGAATATCATTTCGAGAAATTATATTCATACAGTTTCACTCGGTGTTACCCGGTATAAATAACTTTCAAGGTTGACATTAAATTTTTCTAATTGAATTTGTTATGAAGTGAGAAATCCAATCAAGTGATAAAACTTGAATCTTCATTATTAACATTTTATTAACAACAGTATTTCATCAGTTACTCACGGCCAGTCGGAAGTATGTTGCCCCGCGTCTTCGTTCTCGTCCGATAGGTGAAAATTTTCCGTCTGCGATGTGTGAAAAAGATTACCTAAATAATATTTTTGGATTGGTTATATCCATCTATCCAACATTTTCTTTCTCACGCTTACAATACTAGACAAAGGTGTGAGGTAATGTACTTCAGCATTCAGTGGCCGGGAGTAGCCCCATGTCAACCATGTACCTGGCCTCTTTTGACGATCTGGCTTGAAATTTAAGTGCAACATCTATTTCGGCATATCACATATTTTCTCAGTCTTACATAAAACACTATACTTAATACTAACCGCACAAATCGGATAAGAGATGCCGAGAGTGAAAGATAAGAAAAAATAGTGAGGAGAAAAGATATCAAAAGAAGGTTCAGAAAATCAGAGGATGGCAACAGTTGTGGTATTTAAATGTTTAAAGATCGTAGGGGACAGGAAAACGAGTAGACGAAAGCCTGGTCCGCGGGCGAGATTTGCGAGAAAAGAAACTTTTAGAATAGAATTTACCGTTATATCTAGCTATTTCAACAGTAAAACGATGATGACCTAGTTGTCAGTCTTGTACTACGTCTAAATTCATGCAGTCTAGATACCAAATAGCAAAGCTAACCAGAATATGGGAATCTTTATAGAAAAAAACACAGGGAAGCCACGTCACGGTGAAGGAAGAAGTAACTGACATGGAGATGCCAGGCCAGGACTGATAACATTGCAGACACTTCTTTGAATTTTATCAGCTATCTCGAGATACATAGCTGGAGCACTAGACGAGATGACACAGCAATGCATCGACGAAGTTTGGAATTATTTAATTATACAATAAAATAATTAATAATAATTACATTAACAAATATGAAAATAAATAAAAATTCAACAGCAATTAAAGAAAGCGACGACAAAAACATTTACTCACTTTCGTTTATTAGGCAATAAATTACATCAATTAGCGTCTTCCATAGCTTACATTTCCTTACACTTTAAGGATATTTTAGAGAGTTCTTAAATTAAAAAAAACTGAAACGATATTTTCCCCAAAACTTTATTTTTGTTTATAAATACAATTTGCAAAATAAAATTTTTACATATTTACCTTGATAAAGTTACGAAAGGCATTTTTTTCCCTTTATGTTGTATATATATATATATATATATATATATATATATATATATATATATATATATATATATATATAGTCATATACAGTCTTTTTCTTTGTATCACGGTTCATCAGTGTTGCTAGTCATCAGATTGCTTCAAGCTGGAATCGAAACACCACATCAGTCAGAGACTCTTACCCCTAGGCTATCTGTGCATGGCTGAGAAAAGGAATTTTTAACGCATTATATATGAGATATATAAACGCCATACCGGGCACTATAGTGATCAGTTGTTACGAAGAACGATGCATTAAAGCAGCAGAGGCTGTTAAAAATTCCTTTTTCCCGATAGTCCTCAAAAATGTATATATATATATATATATATATAACCAAATCCCTACACACACACACACATACACACACACACACACACACACACACACATATATATATATATATATATATATATAAATATATATATATACTCACATACTCACTACAGAGCGCAATAAAAGCCAACAGGAAGAGAAATATCCTATGGTTCAACCCACTGTACAGCAAAAACTGAAAACAAACGTAGGAAAAATATGCTTCAAACTCTTAAACAAACACTTCCCGGAATCAAGCACTCTACACAAAATATTCCATAAAAAACACTGTAAAAATCAGCTACTGTTGCACCGAGTGCATGGCACAAATAATAAAAAGCACAACAGGAAATCTATCAACAAACCACACGAACAAATTAAACACACGTGCAACTGTAAAATAAAGAATGAATGTCCTTTAAACGGCAATTGCTTACAAAACAACATAATAAGCCACGGTAAAATAACCAGTTAACGAAGAAAAAGTATACATAGGAGTAACTGAAGGACCCTGGAAACAAAGAAACTATGCACACAAAACATCTTTCACAAATAGTAAAAAGGAGAACAGCACAATGATTTCCAAGTATATCTGGGAAATTAAAAATAAAACATAAATCACGCCAAAATATCAATGAAAACAAGGAAAGTATTAACTTGAGTATTAACTTCAATGTTCACTTATGTATATATATATATATATATATATATAAAGATTACTTAAATTTTAATTATTAATTTTATCCCGACATTGATGTTTCTTGATAAAATTTCCAGCCTTCAGGAGTTAAGGTTTTAAAAGGTATTTACAATTTTTTCTCAGTTATTTCACTTAGTCCTGCGTCTTTTTCAACCCGCTTTTTGCACTCCGTTTTGTACACGTGCGTGTTCACGTATGTCGGGATAAAATTGATATTTTAAAGTTAATTAATCTTTTCATATAATATTATTAACTGTCTGTTTTTAATATTATTTTAATATTTAAAATGTTGGACTATATATATATAAATATCTGGTGTTTCTTACATTTTAAATCATATATATATATATATATATATATATATATATATATATATATATATATATATATATATATATATATATATGCATACATACACAGACGCGCGCGCACACACACACACACACACATATATATGCATGCATACACAGACACGCGCACGCGCATACACACACACACACATATATATATATATGATTTAAAATGTAAGAAACACCAGATATTTATATATATATTGTCCAACATTTTAAATATTAAAATTATATTAAAAATAGACAGTTAATAATATTATATGAAAAGATTAATTAACTTTAAAATATCAATATATTATTAAATTTATCAGATGTCACGAAAAATTTTTACATAAAATAAATAGACAACACTTGTCTATAATATTTAATGAAACGTGTATCAATAAATATATTTATATATATATATATATACGAATTTTGTTGCAAAGTTTCTAACAGGCAGATTGTCTTAAATCTTAACAAATGATTAGACATATTGTTTTGCCAAGGAAAGGATATTTCGGTCAATCTGAGAATTTTTCAGTACGGGAATTTTCACAACTAAATACTGACAGACACAAAAAAATTTTCATCATGTACACGTATGTAAATACACATTAATACATACAAAGTGCATTTGAGATATAAGAGAAAACTTATAACCACCGATAGATATCGATCCATAAGCACATCACCAAGACAATCTAATACATTTTTGTACGTAAGAAATCCTCTTAGAAAATATTAAAATATTGAACTTAAGTTCTTGTGATTACTTTTCAAGAAAGTAAAGCCTTATTCTACGCAAAATACAATAAAAGAATTATATTATAAATATCTTGTGTTTGTGAGTATCTTTTTTGCCCCAGTTGAAGCGAATAGTCTTTCCTTTCTTTTTAATTAAATGGGTCCTAAGGAGTCTCACAAGATATGTGGGTGGTGTAATGGCTAACGATTCAGAACGAAGTGAGTTCGAATTCCCACTCAAGTTCATTACATTAATTTAATACGCAAGTGCCATTACGAAAAATATGAATCCAGCTATTAGCTAAATAGTAGGACAGACGGAGCTCCTCCCTACCGGTTACCAACCAACCTACGAAAAGGAAAACGCTGGTTTTCTAAACCCACGTAGGTGTCACTCGTTAGCGTGAAAATACGTGATCGTCTAAGAATTTATGACTTTTTCAAGGGCGTTTTGTAGGAAAGTGAACGCTACAAACTACGCGTGAATTTGAACTTACGGTGTCCATACACGACCTGCAAATTGATAGGATAGTGATTTTAAAGCAAGAATATTGGCCATTCACTCATACAAAAAGTATACGAATTCATCTGAGAAGTGTCTGGAAAGCGTCAGGCGTCAAGAAAGATTTCGAATGAGTTGAAATCAAATTTACATATAACAAGGAATGACAAACCTAACTAATCCAGTGGTAATCAAAATACATCTAAGCTAATTCAACGATTTCATTGGCAACCTCTTCTTCTAGTAATGTATTACTTTCATTCATTGTATTAATGTGAGATGTGCCTAGAGAGCGAGATATATGATCGCGTACCCACAAAGTTCCTCTTGCATACCCCCAGGGTACGCATATCTCGGTTTCAGAACATCTGTGGATTATGCAAGATTGTATCTTTATGATTTTGCTTGACAAACGTTTCGATCTTCAGATGTACATAGTATCCAATGAATTCACGGTAGTTCACAATATGGATTTCTAGTGTGCGTTTTTTTTATGGTTTATTTTATTTGTCAGCGTGTTTGTGGTTTCAGTAGTTTAAATCAGTCTTTTATTGGGTCTAACAATAATGGTATTCTAATATACTTTTCTCTGTGTTCATTTTTAAAAAGAGGGCTCTACCTAGACAAGTAAGGAAAAGAGTACTGAAGAAGGAAATTCAAACTGTTCCCTGGACCTCAGGCATATCTGAGAAATTGGTTAGGTGGTTGTTTTTGTTTAGCGGCATATCAATTCTATGGGTTATTTAATGTCGGAATCTAAATATTTTGTATGTCATTTTTATTTTATTTTTGAAGATAATAACGTGTTAGTGATACAAGACTTACTAAGTAATCCATAGCTGGGGGAGAAGAGTTGAATTCTGTTATGGTCCGGTTCCTTGTACCACGGTGATAGCCCAACGTAGAACCAATAAAGAAGAACTCGCACACAGATATGGAATAACACAGATATATTACAAACAGGAATATATACAGAGAAGTAGAAAGTGTTAGTATGAACAATCAGGTTTAGTAGTAATTGTCTGAACGCGACTCTGTTTCGGTCTGCCTCTGACTCAACTTGAACTACTGACGATATTCAGTCACCCCCCCCACGAGGGCGTCATGTGGCACAAGGCCTTTTAACGTGGGATCTCCGAGCCCGTGGACTCGGCCAAAAATATTGAACTGGTATAAACTGGTTCAGGGTCGGTTTACCTCTCCGAAAGAGAGTCCGCCCTTCGGCGTAGCCTTCTTCGGGTCCCTCCCCGCCCGAAGGCAGAGAGTTCAACCGTTCAGCCGGTCGACCGAAATCGACTTGAATTACTGACGATATTCAGTCACCCCCCCCACGAGGGCGTCATGTAGCACAAGGCCTTTTTAACGTGGGCTCTCCGAGTCCGTGGGCTCGGCCAAAAATATGGCCATTGAACCCGAATAAACGGGTTCAGGGTCGGTTTACCTCCCCTAAAGAGAATCCGCCCTTCGGCGTAGCCTCCTTCGAGTTCCTCCCCGCCCGAAGGCAGAGAGTTCAACCGATCAGCCGGTCGACCGAGATCGACTTGAACTACTGACCCCTTGCCTACTCCTGAAGCGCAGTATTTATTAAGTATGGAATAGTCCATTATTATTATTGGTAAGATCCCATAACAATTGATAACCCTCTCAAGGGTACCACGCAGAAGTAAATATAACTAACCCAAATGGAATTGGAACTCAGCTCCCCGATTAACAATTCTGAACCATTATCCATACTCAAATCCAAGCTTAGAACACGTGGTATTCCTAAGTGGTCACCCATCTAATTACTGACCAGGTTTAACATTGCTTAACTTCGGTGACTGTACGGAAACTAGTGCTTCAATGTGATGTGGCTGTAAACCATATATCTTAGAAAGGTTGGTGACGAATAAAACAGGCGTGGCATTGTACTAATAAATGAAACGCATTATCATACCAGATTGAATTAAAAAATATTCGGGTTTTCATTATTGATTTTTGGTAACTTTTATCTCCATGTCATATTCTTAATTTGATATAGATTGTTACCTAATCGTTGCTGAATTCTTATTTTCACATATAACATATAAACATTAATTGTTTATTCTTTATTTTACAGCTTTGTTAATGAGTGGTTATAAAAATTGCAATCAGAGACATTTTACGCTGCCTATAAAAACAGTACAGGGTGCAAGGGCAGCGGCAAAAGAAATTAATGATGTGCAAAGCCCATGAATTGTCAATGAACGTGTTGCTTAAAACTGATTCAAACATTTCAAGGAAGATGACACCAGCCACGAAGAAAAACCAAGGTCAGCGAGTCAAGCACAAGCACAAGCACTCGTACGCTGGTAGACTTTGATCCTTATAAAGCACCATTAATCGACACCCCCCATTAGTTCGGTCTTTTGACAAGACGCTACACAGAAATTTCCTCATGAACTGTCCAATGACCAGGTTCAACAACGTGTGAACAATTGCCAACAACTGTCGGCAAATCTTCAAGATGCCCGATTTTGGCGTCGAATTGTAACTGAGGATGAAAAATGAATCTATTTTCGTAATCTTGCTAAGAGGAATCAGTGGCTCCGTTTCGGCCAGGCTTCAGAACCTGTTGTCAAACAAGGGCGGTTTGTTGTGTGTTTGGCATAATTCCGAATTTCCTCTTTGCGTTTGTCCAAGATAGTCATGCTGTGAACGCTGACCTTTATGCTCAGCTACTGCAGCGGGTATATGATGCGATGAAAGTCCGCTACCTGGCATTGGTCAATCAAAAACGCATACAGCATGACACATTGCCAATATGACCAAGCGCAAATTTGAGGAACTTCAAAGGCAGGGAGAACTGTCTCAGCCAATCAGATTACAAGCTATTCCGATCCACGTCTTATTTCCTGCTCGGACGGTGGTTCAACAATGTGGATGAAGTTGAAAATGGCTACAGGGGTTTCTTTTTTAAATGGGAGAAAAGTGGCATTGAGTTTCTAGTACAATGATGGCAACAAACAATAGATTATGATGGTATATTCATCAAAAAGCTGAATAAACGCTTTTCGTAAGTAATTTCTTTGAACTATTTTAATTAATAACTTGCAATAGGAAAGAACATTTGACTCAACCTAGTATGTTTTTCTATTTGGATCAGCGTGTTCATCTTGTTTGTTACACTCATAATGTTTCAGCCGTTATAAGACAATCTAAGTATAGTAATTAAGACAGCATAAATTATAATGCTGACTGACGAGATATTTAGCCAATATGATATGACACAAAAATATCCCGGTTTCAAATAGCCAAATTAATTACCTTTTTGACTTGAGCATCGTTTTCATTTAGTTTTCAGCGATGTATTATAAATTTTATTCTATGCGCCGTGTCTCTTCAGAATGTGGGCGATCATGGCTCTCCACTATTTCTTGTCCGTAGTAGTTCATTTTGTCTGTTTGCTATCTGTCGTAACCCCTGTTTTACTATCCATTTACACTAGCTATTTGCTGCTTTCCTCTGTCCCTTTTGCTCTAATTATGTCCCGTGAGTATTAAACTTTCTAATCCCTCTTTCCTCATTATATGGCATCTAACTTTCAACTCTCTCTTACAGGTGTTAAGTGTTGGGCATGGGGCTAGCAACTCGATGTCGTAAAACCTACCTGCTACAGAAACTATAACAACGTGTTGAGGTCGTAGGCGTAGACTCCGCAGATACCGACGTATATACTGAATATTAAATATTACTCGTTTCAAATTGTTTTTCACTCGTTTTTTTTTTATCTCATTTAATGCTCTTATTGAGAATTTATTTTCTTATGACCCATTTTTGCTTTGTCGTACTTTCATAGCATTTATTTCCTAAGCGTTTTAGTGTCTAATTCATAACCATCCACCTATATTTTCTCTTCTTACTATTTTGTTTCAATATTTTAGATTTAATAGCTTTTATTTCTGTATAAATCTGCCAGTCATAAACTGTTTTCTATTTAGAGTTTATTCATATTTATCATCGATGATACAATCACATTATTTTAATTTTTATAACAATATGTCACTAAGTATTTTCATCGACATTCGTTAAGCTTGACTTGCTTTCTTTTATAGTTTTTTTTTCTTCTGCGAAACATAAATTTATTGAAAGGATTCTATTTTCAGCCGACATTTATTTCTCCCTCTTTAGTTTACATTATCTTGGTATCAAATGTTTCACTGTTACTTTCGATTTTCTATTCAAATATTATTCTAGTTACTCCTTTTCTGAAATATTCAAATGAAGCTCTATATCCATCCGGGGATGCTCACAGTCGAAATAAAAGGACGAGAAGAAATTTACTGAATACAGTATAACCCGGATATAAGAGAGTTGCCGGGACCGGAGAAGAAGTCTCTTATATCCGGGTTTGGTCTATTATATACATTAACACTAGCTCTAATTTGGGACCAGAGAAAATCTCTCTTATATCTGGATTTCTCTTATATCAGGGTCTCTTATATCCGGGTTACACTGTATTTAATAAAACGTTTGGTTGGAATAAAGGTTCTCGGATGGAATTTTTCTCCAAAAAATTTATAATCATCCCTGTGTGGCTATATTTCTGAGATAAGGTAATGTAACTGTTTACATTGTTCGGACTGTTGTCCTTATCTTTATTGTCAGAATCAAGACGTTAACAGCCGTTGTACGCTCCGACCTTCTTCAGGTGATACTTGTTGAAATTTCGAACTGAACCCTTTATTTAGTCCACGGGAGTAGATAATTCCAAGTATTCCTTTGAATATCTTAGTTTTAGTTAATTTGTCTAGATAAGTTTCTGTTCTCTTCGCGTCCGAGTTTTTGTTGAGACCAGGGACTGAACTCACGACTCTTTTGGCCAAGTCAGTTTTTAGGATCAATCAACCAATGCTTTTATCCACTGGGTCATGTATTCCTGTCTGTTTCAAAATCATTGACTTAGTTATTATTATTATTTTTTAATCGAATGTAAACCATGCAAGGCAGTAAAGTCACTAAGTTACTTGGTTTTGAAAGAATTAGAAAAGAGAAACAGTAATAAGGAGAGAGAACAATAGAAGAGTAATCAGGAAAACAGCAGATAACGATTGCATTTAAATTTTTGAAAATAAAATTCAACTGGAAAGTATGGGGACGAAAGAGAGCTCCACGAGCGAGAAGAGCAATAGAAGAAACTGTTAGCATAGAACTTACGGTTACATCTAGCCAATTCAACTGTAAATTGATGAAACATAGTTGCCAATCTGGTACTGCGCTTAAATTCATAAAGTCTAGGTACCGTAGAGAAGAACTCATCCGAACAATTACCATAAAAGTATTCATAGAAAAGAAACATGGAAGCAACTTTACGGCGGTGTGAATGAAGGCCAAACGTCAGGTCAGTTCCAATAACATTACTGAACCTTTTTTGGATTTTATGAAAATCTAAATATATAGCAGACATACCAAACTATATGTCGCACAATATTCTAAGCATGGATCGATAATAAACCTATAGATGTGTAAGATAGATTTTGGAGAGAAAAATGGTCTTGTACAGCCCAGTGAAACAACTTCATTAGCAGCTGACCTAGCAATGGATTCAGTATAGTCTTTCTACTTCATGTCAGCCGAAAACGTTAGCTCGAGAAGGTGCAACGTATCTCTCTCCTGGAGGTTAGCATCAGCCATGCTGATGGAAGGCACAGTGGGAGTCTCTCATATGATTAATGGAGAGCAGTTATGCAGCCAAAAATATGGGGAGCGGCCAGTAATAAACCAAACTCCTTACCCAGTAGCAATGATCAACTAGACGAGTAAGCTGACTTATATATAGAGGGAAATCGAGTTGGGTGTCAGTCAAAATTTGATTGAAAGATCAACTGAGGAGAGGTTTTCCTGTCTGGAACGTGATGCGTTCTTAAACTGATTTCCTTCCTTTTAACTTTGTGTATCTTAAGAAAACGATAACAAGGTATCAGGCTCGCTTGAATCTCTTCACAGTAGGAACCGTCGCCCTCACTCTATGTAGCCGGTTAACCATCTCCAGAGAAGTAAATAAAGATTATGCACACATATTTTAGGTTAATTGCTTCTCAATACACCAGTCATTTGTGGTTATCGTCCATTAATGGTACACCCACCAGCATTACCCAGACACACAGACACACATGAATATATATATATATATATATATATATATATATATGTATATATATATATATATATATGTATATATATATGTATATATATATATATATATATATATATATATATATATATATATATATATATATATATATATATATGTCATGTTTCATTGAATAATATAGACATATTATGTCTATTTTTGTAATGATCCTTTCCAGTTTTCTTGAGGTTAAGATGAAATACATCAAGGAAGCCGGCGTATTTTTTTCCTACCCAAGTACATTCGATCTTTTCCAAGATCATTCTCAGGAGTAAATTACGAAAACAAACTTATTGTAACTGCATTTTGTTGTGATGGTGATTTTAAAAAAAGTCACACATGAACGCGCTCTATTATAAATATTTTAAAATTTTAAAATAAGTTTCTTTGTAACATGGCTATCCATTGAAATAACGTTTAGAGTAATAAGAATTACTTACACACACACACATACACATCTATTTACCTCCTTTCCTTTTCTGTTCAATGCAATTTTATAACGAATTGGGTATCTTAAGTTGAATAATTAGTTGGCTAAAACATTTTAGTAACAATAAAAGAAACAATGAATGACTTAATTTATTCCAAACCGGCTGGAATGATAATGAGCTATTTATAATTTATAAGTTCTCAAGATTGGGGTGCTTAAAATTCTTCGATATGTAATACACAAAACAAAGAAACAAAATTCGTTTTTTTAATACATTCATTTTTCATTTTTCTTTTTTGACGCGTTCTTTTTTATATAATTCTAATATAATGGATCTTTTGGATATGCAATAACACACAAAGTTTGTGAAAGAATTATTGTAAGAATACATAAGATCTGATGATTATTTCGACATAGGATGGAATGACAGAAAAACGTCAGTGTATGAAATGATATTTGTTTATTTTAAATCGTCTATGTGGAACAAAGGACAAGGTTATCTTATTTCAAAATGTTAGACCACTTCCAACACATGAATTACACAAGCAAAAATGATATGAATAAAAAGGAATGATACAATGAATGTTTATTGGTTACTTTATATATATGTTATGCGTTTGATGGGCAAAGCCACATCAGCATGACGTGTACTTGATAAGTAACATGATTCGTGACATGTAGCATAATGCAGTGATAAAGAGAAGGGAATGTTAATCGTAGAAAAGTTTGTTTTTCTGTCTGGCTACAAGTGGTTGTGGTATTTGCTTTTAATTCAGCGGATAAAAGTTTTAGATATGAAAAGTAAAGAACGCAAATTAGCCCATTTGAAATGTTTCGTCGAATCCCCTAATATGGATAAATTTTAATCAAGTTAGTTACAGAGTAGCATAAAAAGTCTGTAACTGATGACTTTTTAACTTTCTCTCCGTTCCTCTGTAACACATCTACATGCACATACAGACCTTTTATATATATATATATATATATATATATATATATATATATATATATATATATATATATATATATATATATATATATATATATATATATATATATATATATATATAGAGAGAGAGAGAGAGAGAGAGAGAGATAGATAGATAGATAGGTAGGTATATATATAGAGAGATAAAACTGAAAAACGAGCAAGCTAACCGGTTTCGAACTTCACTGAAGAGAGCTACATCGATGTTAATAAATATAGAATTATCACTAAAAAGAGTTGAATAATATGTATTGGGGAAAAAATATATAGCTTAGGTGGAAATTAGTTGGAGGCCCAGTACAAAATACTTCTGTTTGCACAGAGAAGGTTTTAAAGACAAAATATACCTCGTTTTTCAGTTTTACCTTTTTACTTTTTACCTAATATTATCATGAGTGATAATAAATATTAATTTTGTCTTTTTATTGTGGTCATATATATATATATATATATATATATATATATATATATACAAGGTAACCAAAAAAGTTCTGTCCGTTTTTTGATTAGTCATTGAACGAAGTTGAAATATTAGGTTGGTGCAAAAATAATGACGTAATAATGTCGTTTTTTGACGTTAAAAAATACGTCAAAAAATGATATTATTACGTCATTATTTTTGCACCAACCTAATATATACGAAATGCGTGTAGCAATTGTTTTCAAATTCGGACAACCGGAAGTAGAAACATCAGACGTTATAAAAAACACGCGCACCGTGCCGGCCATCAGTTATAAGCCGGACAGCTGTGAGAAGGATGGAAGTGTCTAGAGATCTCGTTCGGGGCTGTTTGCTTTACGACTTCAAAGTGGACTTATCAGCAGGTGCATCAAGTCGCCGCATATGTCAAGCGTTTGGGGATAGTGCTGTGGATGAACGTACTGCAAGGCGTTGGTTTAGAAAATTCAAGTCGGGAGATTTGTCTCTCCATGATGAGCCTCGCAGTGGACGACCACAGGTCTTGAATGACGGAGGCCTGAGGGCGGCCATTGAAGAGGACAGTAGTCTAACGTGTGGTGAACTTGCAAGACAGTTCAACGTTTACGATGAAACAGTTAAACTTCACCTGCACCGCCTAGATAAGACGTACAAACTGAGCAAGTGGGTTCCGCAAAAGCTGTTGGAGGTCCACAAGGGACAACGAGTGGCAGCCTGCGTATCGCTGCTTTCCCGCCACCGTACCGCATCCTTATTCAATCGAGTGCTTACCAGTGATGAAAAGTGGGTTCTGGACGAAACTCCCAAGTGTTCCAGACATTGGTTGTCTCCTCAGGATGCTGTCCCTCACACCGTAAGACCGCCTATGCACCCATGCAGAATTATGCTTTGTGTCTGGTGGACAGGTCGTCAAGTGGTTCATTATGAACTGCTACCAATGGGCCAAACGGTCACTGGAGACCTATACTCGCAGCAATTGAAACGTGTGCAACAGGCATTGCGCCAGAAGGAGCCAGCACTGGTGAATCGCAAAGGTGTGCTTTTCCTCCATGACAACGCCAGGCCGCATGTCGCGCGAGTGGTCAGGGATACCATACAGCAACTTGGGTGGGAGACTTTGTGCCATCCACCTTATTCACCTGACCGTGCGCCATCCGATTACCACCTCTTCCACTCCTTGGATAATCATCTTCGTGGGAAATCCTTCAATCACCAATGAAGCAGACTTGCGCAAAGCCCTCACGGACTTCTTTGCGTCAACCCCCACCCGAGTTCTCCCGCAAGGGCATTGAACAGCTGGAGACACGTTGGCAGAAGGTGCTGGATGCCGATGGCGATTACTTCGAAGACTAAATATAAGTTACACATACTGTGAAGCGTTTTCTTTTTTTCCTTTAAAAACGGACAAAACTTTTTTGGTTACCTTGTATATATATATATATATATATATATATGTAGCATTTCAAATTCTTATTTTTAATTTTTAACTCCAATGTGTCGGCTAGATGTTGTTCGAATTTATTGTGTCTAGTGTATTTATTGTGTTAGTTAAAAATTAAAAATAAGAATTTGAAATGCTACATATGACACATTCATATCCTCTTTCCCACCTCACTTCCTCACTTCGTTAATTTTATGTATACTTGATGAGGTCCGTCAAAAATGTGTGAATTTCTTTTCATTTATCATTTTTCATTTTTCATTTCAATTTTTGGAAGTAAAGTCTGATGATCCAGAGCCCTGTTAAAGGGGTTATGGTGAAATAATTTATTACATGGAACCTTAACGTGGTCTGTTTTTATTCAAACATATCTGCTCTGAATTTTACATTGAGCTCTCCGGATATCATCCTCCTCGGGTCTACCCATACGGATTACCTAAGTTTGCATAAACTATATATATATATATATATATATATATATATATATATATATATATATATATATATATATATATATATTATTCATCACCGCTAGCATGACTCATGCACGACGCACTGAGCATGAACTGACCGTTATGTAATTTGAATTATAATATATCTGTTTATCACAATGTTCGCGTAGTTATATATTATGCTGGGACAACAGTTTTTTAATTTTAAAATTATATTTGACAATTAAAATAAGCAGGATTTATATATGTATGTAAAAAAAGAAATTAAAAAATTATATTTCATTGGTGAATATTCACTATTTTTGAAAATTAAAAAGAAAAATTAATTAAAGGAGGATTATATGTTTTTATCTAAACAAGAAACAAATTTGTATTCAAATAAATAGTATTTAACATTAAAAATAAATCTTAATTTGCATTAAAAATTAAAAATAAAAATTAAAAAAATTATCAGGTTCCACGTATTTGAGCAGATATTTATTTTTAAGCCTACATGTAACCGTCAATTCATATCTATTGTTTACTAAGCCAGGGTTATTTAAGTGTTTTAATTTATCAACTAGACATAAACTGCGTTTATTTCCTTTACCGTTATAAGCCTGAGCCCTAGACATAATTTCCCAGTTGATTGTTGATGAAATGCACGTATTCCTTAATTGCCAGGAATGTATGGAGTGCTGATTTGCATATAAAATTATTGAAGGTCATTCGATGATGGTAAAAACGAAATTTCCAAGGATTTTCCGTGGAACCAAAACAAAATTTAATATCGTTATCGGTGAGGAATAATATTTAAATTATTAACGTATACTTAATAGCTCTGTCATATTATATTGAGAACTGTTTTATTAACACCAGCACTATACGTGCAATATATATATATATATATATATATATATATATATATAGACTAAAATGAGGATTGGAAAAAAAAGAACTACAAAAACTACAGAAATAAAGGCTACAGAACCACTGAATAAAGGCGGATTAATAAGGAAACATTTTTCATTAGCAAGATCAAACCCATACTTAATTCACTGCCTAACTAGATTCTACAAATGTCCTCTTACCATAAACGACATATATATCCAGTTACGCCCCTTGATTTTCATTTTTTTCATTGGTAGAAAACATAAGCATCAACATGTGGAGGTAGAAACAGTTAAAAAAACTTTTTGAAAATCTAAGCGAAACCAGTTAAAGTAAAAAAGTTTAAAAATTTCTTTTTTTTAAGAAATAAAGCACTGAAAATCCAATTGTAAGTAACGACGTTTTAATTTTTCTCTGTAAAAATTCATATACTATAAATATCAATATATTAAATATTAGGCGCCTTTTTTTCCTATCCTCATTTTAGTCTATGCAATAAGATTTTATACAGAATCTTTGTAACAAAATTATACTATATATAGGGAAAGATATATGACAAAAGTGGAAAAAGTGTGATGCGTCTCGTTCCTTCGAGTTTAATCGGACGAGGCTCGTTTACGTTGATGTGACCACATATATGCATCGTACAAAAGACGCAGGGAATTTTAAATTTAGAAATTTGTTTTTAATGTTTTTGGGGTATATAATATAGCCAATTTCTTTTAGTTTCCATCATCTTTGTTATTAAATATTCTACGATTTAATAACAGAAGATCTGCCAAGAATGATGAAACGTTGTAACAACCCTGGACGCAGATTTACTGTAGATGAACTAGCGATTAAAGAACTTCCTAAACATTCTTATCTCAGTGAATTATTTTCTTTTTTCAATGAGAGTAGCATTTTTTTTTATGTCAAAATTGTAGCCATACTCTAATATACGCAAAACACATTCGCGTCACACGAAAACATTTCCCACTTTGTCATTTCTTCAAAACTGTTCTTGATATATAAAAATGTATATACGGTTGTTCCATATATATATATATATATATATATATATATATATATATATATATATATATATATATATATATATATATATATGTGTGTGTGTGTGTATAAGGGAGAGGTTATAGTTGTTTCAAAGACAGAAAAGTGTATATTTTGAAGAGAAGAGAGAAGCAAACGTTTTTGGTTATAATGTGGATTTTTAAAAATATATATTATACTTCATTTTTATATTTTTGCCACACGTGTTTACCTTCAATTGGGCAAAGAGTGGTTATTTCCACATATTATTAAAAGTCATTAATTTTCCTTATTTTCCTATGTTTAACCATATATATATATATATATATATATATATATATATATATATATATATATATATATATATATATATCATGGCCGCTCTTATCTCAGTATGACTGTCTACTAAGGCGGATAGTCAGTCCCTGTTGCAGACGCCTGCACAGGCATATTTTAAAAAAATGCAAAACCCACTGAGCTCACCTGTGGTTTATACTGCAACTATGCTGAACGGGCCTTAGTTACAGTTATCTGGATATTATCAAGCGTGATTAACAATCTTAACAATGCTAGTACGCTCAAACCCTCGGTCACAGTGACATCAACGGCCCCCAAATATTCCGTCTACACACTTTTAATCACAACGTTTCGGGCAACCCTTAACATGGTTTTTAAGTACTTTCCAAGGGGTCCCACACACTAGGATCGACTCTCCAGTCCGATAAAACCAATAATCCACCCTATTTAAAAGATACTAGGCGTCTAATCAAACACGTCTATCCATTAAAATAATATTTGGAATAATAAGAAATAACGTCAGATTGAAAGTTAAAACCATTTATGTCTTAGAAATTACTTGAACCCTGCTGGAGAGCACCGGCCAGTAGACGCCAGTCAAAAAAACAAAAAACAAAAAAAAACACAAGAAAAAATACGTGGCGTCTACTCAAACATATAAGTATCAAAGTTTTCAATCCCTCTTTACACATTGCGTACCCTAGAAATTCCAACAATCCCTTGATGTTAAATATGAGTTTCCCTTTTGTCATATTTTTTCTAAAACTTCGTGGTTGCACACATATTCGGTACATGGTATTCTCAGCATCCTTCTGTAGAATCACATTTATGATATTTCAAGTCTTTTCTTCATCTCTGGCAGACAGAAACGGACGAAGTACTGGAATGAAATAAAATTTAAATTATTCCATCTCGTGGCGTTATTAGTCAGTACAAATTCATTACAGGCAGTTATATAAACACCCACACCAGAAGGTGAAACTCAGACATCCAAACGAGAATGTACACGTTCAAAGAAGTTCGGTGTTGAAAAAAAATATAATGATACATAGAAGAGATTGCCTTGTTTTATTAGTCTGTAACACGTCTGGAATCGAACACGTTTTTTCTATCATAAATACGTAATTCGATCTCAGTTTTTAGCACAGACGAAACATATAAGCCCTGTCAGTGGAATTAATTCAATAAATATTTCATGCTATTTTAAGTCTCCTGAATTTTTAAAATTATTTTATTTCATTGAGTTTTGACAAAATGGGTTAGCTTTATCACTTGATCAAGTTATAAGAAACATTGCGACTAGACATTTCTATAAAAAGAAACGTTTTACAACATTTTGGGTAACGTAAGTAAAAAATATGATCCCAAGAGCTTAAAAGAAAAAAAAAAAGAAAATGATCGTTTTGTAATCAAAATTTTCTGAAAAAATGATCAAAAACATTTCATTTGAAAGTATTTACTAAGTTTAGCTTGGTCTGACAGTAAGTAATTCAAGTGCCAATCAAACTCTCTATATCAACAAAGATTTGAGCGACAAGTGTGCTAAACATCACTCTACAGCAGGTGGCCTTAAATAAAGACATCACTGTTAAGAAAGATGTAATTCTAAGTAAGATGTTCATAACGATTTCTTAGTAAAAAATTTAAGTATGGTATGAAGAGGAGATATGCTGAAAATTACTATCGAAAAAGAAAAGAAAAAGATATTGTAAGTCATCTTGCAATAATAAGACTCTTAAGCTAATTTCAGTCACCAAGGAAAGCATTTGTCCTGCTATCGCAGTTGACGCCAATCACCAAATAATAATATATTTAATTTTCACTATT
The DNA here is from genome assembly GCA_963932145.1 of Acanthosepion lycidas. NCBI lineage: Eukaryota > Metazoa > Mollusca > Cephalopoda > Sepiida > Sepiidae > Acanthosepion > Acanthosepion lycidas. The sequence goes on from OZ010578.1 coordinate 77,918,196, forward strand.
GTGTTGTCACATCCTGCTATAGCAACAGCAAAAAACATCCTTGACTTAAGATATATGCAGTTTGTATTTGAGAAGCCAGCATATATAGTAGAAGAAGTAATACTTATAAAATAATGTAGAATGGTAAAAGTTAAGCAATCAGCTTTTAGATCAACCCTTATCCAAGAGGAGCGTTAATTAATTTAAAAGATAAGACGATAAAACTCGAAATTAACTATAAAATTGAGGTAAAATATTATAAAAGTCATCCTTATTTAGCCGTCATTACACAAAAATACTGAAAAAAAGACTATGGAGAGAGATAATCGGTCAACTGGGTAGTTTAAGGTAATTTCGGTCAAGCTTAATCTTTTAAATTTAGGAACGGATCCTCTTTGCTAAGGATTGATAAAAAAATAATCTGGTCGCTTAAGAGGACTTCACCCCATCGTTTTCTTTTTTTATATTAATTTTCAACATAACTTCTTCTTTATACTCTTGCCTGGACAGTATATTGGGATTGAAGCTCAGCGCAGATATCAAGTGGAGCTTTTATATCTGATTTGTTGCTAAAGATGCTGGAAAAATTGGTCGGTTTCCTGTGGCGCTACAGAAAGTACCTGACTCCTTCTGTCATACTCTTTACAAGAACGAGATAAGATAAAAAAAAATGCAGTATTGCTGCCATATCTGGGCTAGAGCTTCTCAATTCTCGCTCTCTAGCCTAGAGGTGACAAGCTTTTACGCGGCCTTGTGGGTGATAAATTATTTTCCATCCTACAGATCCTTTCCTAAAGACGAAATGTTGCTAGCCTCTTGCTACTCTATCGCTATTTTCCCAGCAGATGTACATTCCTTAGTTCAACCAGTTCAGACCTTCACAGTTAGGATATGCATTGCTGTGTATAATTAGTAGACTCTACATTCCATTTTGTATTCCATTGATAAGGAGGAAGTTCCACTCAGGCAATTTCTTTCCAGAACTGTTGTGTTGTGGAACAGATTCCCAAGAGGATGCTTCCTCGATCGCTAGAATCTTAATCATCTCAACCTCTTCAATTCTATAGTCAGCTGTTATCTATCTTACTTCTTCTATGTACCGTGTCAGTTGGCGATCATGACTCTCCACAATTTGTGTTTTCGCCGTCTCTCCCAAACCTTGCTCCGCCATACATTCCCTCAAGCTCGTCAGGTTGGTTATGCACAGCTTCCCTCTTGTCTACGATATGTCCTGTGAGTATCAAATTTTCAAAGCCCTCTTTCCTCATTATGTACCCTAGATATTTCAACTCTCATTTCCTGATGTTAAGTATAAGTGACCTTTTTATTTTCATTTTCTCTAAAACTTCTTTGTTGCTCACATGTTCGGTCCAGGGTATTTTTAGCATCCTTTTGTAGAAACACATTTTTGTTGTTTCAAGTCTCTTCTTCATCTGTGAGGAGACTGTCCAGCATTCACCGTCATATAGGAAGACAGATATTACATAACAATTCAGTACAGATTTTTTTCTATTTCTTAATATGTTGCTCAGTTTTTGGAAGGCATCTTTCGATCTTCCAATAGTCCTCGTCGCATTTTCTGTCTTATGTTAAAACGTTTATATTTAAATTGTTG
>OZ010578.1:77924789-77992289 GCA_963932145.1 Acanthosepion lycidas
GGTTTCACGTACGATTTCATTCTCAAGTCTTTTTTCACTGTTCTTTGTCATAGCTGAAACTCCTCTCTCAAGTTCCAAAAGTCTTATGAGTTGAGTTGTATCTTTTCTAATTGAACTCTTTAGATCTAAGTTGAAATGATGATCCCTCTTTCTCTTGTGACCTCCTGATACAGTTTTCCTCTCTAGGGTTCCCTCGTTTTAAACTTATTCACCATTCTCTTGATGGTTCTTGAACTGACTTTAACGATGGAAGCCAGGGTATGAATGTTGGAACCATTACTGAAGGACTGAATGATGTTTTTCCTCTCACCATTGCTCATTTGGGAAGACAGTGGGTCTGACACAAAACAATTTTAATCTGCTATCTTTCTAGCTGAATAGCTCAAAAGGTTTTTCAGTGATTTTTAAGACAATGGTGTCAAAATGGCTAAACGTCTAATCTGAAAAACCTGGAGCAAAGAAACTCAATTAGTTTAGTTTATTTGAAAAAATATATATTTTTTTTTGAAATTAAACATAATTATAAGTGTTACACGATTTGGACAATTTTACAGTTACACCCGGTATAGCACGGCACAGTCAACCAACTTTCCTAGCAGTGGAATTAATTCAATATAATTTTAAAGACATATGAAAATTTTAGTACTTGAACAAGCATACAAATTTACGTACAATTACGATAGTCACCTAATTTCATGGTTTGCGACTTGGAAAGAGAATTCGGTGAAGCCACTTCGTTGTATTCATTTCGGCACAAATGATCTTGGGAAAGGTATGAATCCATCCCCCCTATTTAAGGATTAAATAGTAGAGCAGCCTGAGTTCTCTATCTAAGATTGGCAGCCAGTCTTGGAGAATGTTGACTCTGAATTCAAAACCGTGAATAGCTTTGAATACCATACAGCCATGAAAAAAATTATGGAGTTCAAAATTAACTACGATGCGGGATTCTGGACCCTGATCCCGACTGCTGTCGATGACGTAGGTATAAAAAAACATAATAATTACTTTAGAAAAATAATAAGAAATCAAAACATCAAGTAAAAAGTTTATTTGTTTTAATTATCTGGGTTCCTAGATTGACTGAGTGATTTGTTTTTTACAGCTTATCAACATTTTAAAGGTTATTTAAAGGCAAATAATTTTTTTTTGATTGTAAGGATGTTTTGTGGTGAGATAATAATGATTTACTAATACAAATCTTAATGATTAACCCATGGATTGGGGGAGAGGTGGCTTCATAGCTTTCCCAAGATATTCCTGCCTAAGTGAATATAATGAACCTGACTGGAATTGGAACTCGGCCCCTGATTCCCAATTCCGAGCCGTTATTCATTACACCACCCGCACATCCAAGCTTACGGTACTTGGTATTCCAAAGTGATCACACATCTAGGTTTTGACCAGGCCCGACGTTGCTTAACTTCGGTGATCGCACGGGAAATAGTGTTTCAACGTGATATGGCCGTATGCTTCTTAGAATTGTAATATTTTTTTTTTGCTTCTATAAGGCGGGTATTAAAAAATAAAATCTGTAAGTAATGCTTAAAAGTAAGTAGGAATAAAAAAAAATTCCAATGTAATGAAATAGACAGCTTACTCACAAGCTTCCTCTTCTACTAATTATTACATTTTCTCAAAGAATTTCGACAATTTCCTGCAAGAGTTGGTTTTTCAACAACCAAGCAGTAGCAGTAGCACAGGTCCCCTTCGAAGTATTCGTTTCTTACAGAACATCCGAATTCTATGCTACCGGAATAAATAAACTTGTTTATTATTAGCAACAAGGCGTTAATTCTGGGAACTTCATTGTGGTGTAATGATGGGCCATGTGGATTTGTAGATGATAAAGTTCATGCATTCCACCATACAAGACTTATTCCCAAACTAAGCTTTCCTTCTATTTTTTTTAAAAAAATCAATTCACCCTAAGCAAGGCAACAACGCCACTAAAACTCAAGAGACTGCTGGGAGCGAAAGAGAACGAAAATACTTTCGAAGGAATCAAAAAGCCAATCCTAAAAAGGGAACAGGGAACAAACCCCTACTCCTGTTCAAAAAACCGCGGAAGAGTATCGATCGACTATAGGCGAATCTATCTACTCTTATTGAGGAGAAAAAATAATTAGCAAATAAAATTTTCAGGTAGAGGACACGTTAGAAGTATAGAGTTGAAAAGAGAGGCTGGATCGAGCGATAGTAAAGGGTGTTTCATTAAGACGGATTATATATAAGTCAGCAGTAAATAAATCAGTGTTTTGGTAAAAATTTATTTCTCTATTGGATCATGTTATTTAAGTCATGGCAATTATGTGTGAAAAATAATATCTCCAAAATGTCCGCCAAATCTGAAAGAAAAAGTACATCATTAGACACTTAAATTTAATTCACATTTAAAATCGGTCCAAATTATTGGAACACGCTTTATATAGCAATAATGCTTACATTCTAAAAGTTTTGACTTATGTAGATTAGTAAATTTTATTTCAATCTGATATGTTTTACATTAAAGTTAATGGTTAAATATATAATAATGTTGGATCAACCAAATACCCTCATTTTGTTATTTTTAACGCGCGCAAATAGGAAAGATAAAGCAGTATTTCTATCTGATTCCGACAGAACTTTTCGTTAGTCATAATGAGGTCGAGACGTATTGTTAAAAAATCAAATTTACCCCAATCAAGACACTAAAGCCACTATGACATAAGTGGTCAATGAGTGTGGAAGAACAGAAACAATACTAAGGAAAGGAAACGAGGGAAAAGTAATAAAGAAGACAACTGATAGCGATTAACATTGCATTTAAATTTTGGAACATTAAAGTTAATTGGAAAGCATGCAGCCGAAAGAGAGTTTCACAAGCGACAAGTGAGATACAAGAAACTGTTAGCATGAAACTAACGTTTACGTATAGCCAACTCAATTGTAAATTGATGAGACATCGTTGCCAGTTAAGTACTGCACTTAAATTAATGTCTATATACCATAGTGAAATATTCGTAGAAAAGACACAGGGAGGAAACTTTGTGGTGGTGGAAAAGTGACTGAAGCTGAGACGCCAGACCAGGACCAATAGCATTGCTGGTTCTTCTTTGGATTTTATCAAGGATCTCTTGGCATAAAACAGGAACTCTGAACAATGTGTGGAAGCAATATTCTAAGCATGGACGAATGTTAGACTTATAGATATGAAAGATAGATCCTGGAGAGAAAAATTGTCTAGCCAACCAACTTTCTTAGCAGCTAAGCAAATTGCATGTAAAGTGATATTTTTTTTAAATTTAAAAAAAAAATAATTACAACATTTAAGTAAATAAGAATGAAATTGTATCTATTTTATGTGTATTGGTTTGCATCTTATGATTACTGAGGGCTTTATTAATATCAACGTGGAATGCCATGAGCTTTTGAGTGATAAGCATTCTTTAGACTCTAATTTGAACCGCTTGGTTTTAAACAACGAATTCATTTGAGCCGTTTTAGAAAACCAAGTTATCTAATGACTGCTTTTTTGCAAAGGTAGTTAAGAAAGGAATTTAGAGGTAATGCTGCTTACTGCAACGTATTCGGTTCGTTAACTAAATTAAAGGAACTGCACCTGCTCACAGGGTTTATGCATCTATTCTTCTGCAAAGAGATTGGCTATTCTTGTCTCTTGCTGTACAAGAGCGCATATAATAATATACAATAGTTAATAATACAAAAGTGTGAATATGTTTCTCTACATTAATACACACATATTCTTCTCAAACTAGTCCTCTTCTTTTCTCCCTTCCTCTTTGACTATCTATCATTCTCTCTCTCTCTCGCTTTACCCCATATATATATATATATATATATATATATATATATATAGGTAAGTGAATGACAAAATGGAAAACATATTAGTGACACGTTTCGTTAGAAAAGGGAAATTTCTTAGATAACATGAATTCCTGAGAACATCTTTGTCTGAAGAAGATCATTATCGGAACAAAATGTCTTGTTATTCATTTGTCCAGTATTACACTGGTGCGTGCGCGCGCGCACACACACACACATATAATTATATATTGCGTATAATTTGGCCGCATGTTTTCATTAAGACAGGTCTCATTGAATAATTCATCCAAAATGCAGATTTCCTACAGTGAACTAAAAAGATATAAAGCCAATTCTTATTCATAATAACTTCTCTAATTATATTATTGATGAACAAATAATATGTTGTATTAGAAATTTTAATTCAAAGCAAATATAAGACTTTTTCAATTAACCTTAAACGTATTAACTTTTATATCGCAATCAAATACATTCTAATTATAAACAAGACAAAATATCATAAAAATAAATACTAATATATCCACCACAGATCCTAATGATAAAATAACAATAATTAGATACTATACTAAATTCAATATATCCAAATTAATCCTTCATAATGACTCCTCCCCAAAAATTAACGTGCTGCAGAAAACCAACAGTGTATATAAATTTAAATGTCACTTGGGAGATTGTATCTCCAACAGAAAAAATAATATAGATGAAAAAATGAAAAAATAATATAGATGTTGGTCATACTACTACTACGTTGTCTTGACGGTTGAGTTATCATTTGAATGATGCATTAAACATATCACAACATTTACAACAGCATGGCTGTCCATATTCGCAATTTAGAAAAATTCTTGTTGAAAATACGTGTATACTTTACATGAAAATAATAAACATAAACTAAACATTCTTGAAACTATTTATATTTAAAAATTGAAACCAACCGTTAATAAAATTAATTATGAATACTGCACAAATGTTTTAAAATACAGTAGATAGTTTAAAATATATAGGTTTTAACGAATAGTCTTAGAAAAAAAAAACATATGGACATCTCAAACTTAGTTACCTACCCTGAGGTTTCAAACGTGAAATTTAAACCGTACAGTACACAAACTTAGCGTTTTTCAGTTCACAGTTAAAAAAATAAATTCAGATGAACAGAACAATTTTGTGTTAGAAAAAAAAACAACATCCTGATAATGATAATGTGCTAATGTCGAAAATACTTGGAATAAATGAATCAACATGGTAATTTTCTCTCTTCCTTCAATAAAGATGCTAAGAAGCTTAACCATGAATATAATAGGATCCTATTGAAAATAAATAGACAAAAATTGTCTAAAATATTAAATATTACGGGATACAGTTATAATAATAATAATAATAATAATAATAATAATAATAATAATAATAATAATAATAGTAGTTTGTTCACTTACCTGTTGAATGTATTTTATTTGAATTTCATAGGATTACATCCGCTCTTCAGTTGACTTGATGGTTAACTAGATTTATTTTCAGAAATCATAAAAATAATTGACTAAATTAAACCAGTAGAACGCATATACAAAATCTAAACGACAATTAAAGAAAGTTTATGCAATAAAAAAAATGTATTTTAAGGAAACTATATTTTCTGAAAATATATGTAGTTCCCTATCACGTCTCCCGAAGAGTAAATGGGATATGATGAAAATAGCAGACGTTTAAGTTACATCAACACATTCATTCAACATATATGTAGGGTTTATTTATTTTTTTTACTTAAAAGTAAAAATAAAAATAAAATCATCCTTGATAATGGCTAAAAGTGTAGCCGAAATTGCTCGGACATACTAAGCATTTGGGCAATTTCTGCATAATTTGCTCCCAGAAAAGGAGATAATTGTAGCGCAAGAGAAATTGGCTAATAAAAACTTAACCGCAGTTTTTAATGAAAGTTGTATAAAAGAAGAATTGCTTTCTAAATACACCATTATATATATATATATATATATATATATATATATATATATATATATATATATATATATATATGTCAGGGAAAAGCTTAACACATCACGAAAATACGGTAATAAATCATGATTTATTTTGCCTAGTAAGTCTCATCAGACCGAAGATATAAATGGTATAAATTTAGAAACAATGTTTTAATTTTATCCAGACAAATTTTTAAAAAAGAAAGAAAGAATAATAACAGGAAAAGGTAACATGAAGTCGAGGCGTCCGACCTAGAAACACATACACACGCATACACATATATAACCCCAAATATACATATTTGTACACACACATACAGATACATATATAAACACACACACGCACACACACACACATACACACATATATATAAAGAAAGAAGAGAAAATCATAGACAATAAATTGACTGATTGAAAATAAAAAATAAAACAACTGAATGCACTCATACGTACATATACATATACAACTATACAAATATAAGTGGGTGTTTGTGTGTTTGTATGTATGTGTACTCAAAAAAGCTGCGATTTAATTGTGTACAATAAAGCAGAATTTAAACATGAACTCATTGCCTAATTTAATAAAATGAGAACATTATTGTTGTAGCACATCTACAGACAATAATGGGTATATCTCCATTCACATAAATACAGTAGTAAATACTGTATGTTGGTCTACATTTGGAGATTCGTCTTCAGCTGTGCATGTCAAACTCTCTGACTCCGGGCATAGAGAATCACCAGACGAGGCTATGTCGAAGGGCAGAATCTCGTTTCAGGAAACAGCTACCCAACCCCATTTTATACAGTGTATACGGGGAATTTTTGTTTGAGTCTACGGGCTCGTATACCCCATATTAAATTCGGCTTTGTGCCACATCTGACCGTGTGGGGTGGTTGGTAGATATCCTACAGTTGGAAATACATTGTGGAATTCACTTGACTGACTTCTAGTAGTTAATTACTACTTCTACGCGCCGCTAACAATTCTTATATGTGTTGTTCGTGTCCTAAGTATTATCGTTCGTTACCAACCTTCGTTTGATTGTTCTATTCTGTAACCTTCTCTAGGTTATAATAATTATTATATTAAATAAAAACAATGTTTTGTTTTACAAAAAAAAAAAAATATGGTGAAAAAATTCTTAGAAATATTTACGAGTTATATAGTTAAGAGTTTAACAAGTATTTTAACTAGCCTTTTTTTTAACTTTGATGCTCATTGATACTTGAAATATTTATTGAGATACTGAATGAGGCTTAATGAATTAGCACTGGACAATAAAAATGTCACCCACCTAGCGAAACAATTTGGTGTGACAAATAGCCTCCTACTATATAGCGACATCTATCTATCTATCTATCTATCTATCTATCTATCTATCTATCTATGTGTGTGTGTACATAATATATACAGAGTGTATCAAAAAAGTTTTTAGAAACTTTAAGGGCCGGTTCATAAAAGTCCATTTGCCCGCAAATCCTTCGTTTTTGAGTTATTAAGTTTAAAGTTTACGTTAGACATTGTTAAATGTACAATCCAAGATACAGGCCAAAAATACTTTTACAAACGTTGAGGCGGGTTCCTGACATCGAAACAAGGTAAAATGTTTATATAAACATGTGTCCAAAAGGCATCGTTGTACCACAACACAGTATCTCGTAACAGATGTTCAAATGTTCTCCGCTTGCTTCTACACACGGATGCACCTTTCAAATATTCCCACATGGTGCCGAATCGTTTTGTAGACCCCCATGAAACGTTAATGAAGCGTTTCTGCATTATTAATGCATGCTGCATAAACCAATTGTTTTAGGTGGCTCCGCAGATAAAAATCCAAATGATTGATGTAGAGGGAACGTGTAGGCCATAGAACCTGTCCTCTCCTAACTATACATCTTTCCTAATAGATGCCAGTCAGAGCATCGCGAACAATGTGACTAAAATATGTTGGAGAACCATAATGCGTGGACCACACGCGTCTTCGTATTAGAAGGGGTAAATCCTCTAGTTGGCCTGGAAGTGTGTTCAAAATAAAGTCTCTGTAGTCAGCTCCTCTAAGACGTGCTGGGAGAACATATGGACCTACCAGACAGTCACCTACAATTCCAGCCCACACATTTATCGCAAATTGATGCTTGTGTCTAGCCTATATTGTACCATTGTTACAAATTTTGGTTGTGTAAATTTGTCATTACATTTCGAAATGTTGCGTCATCTATAAACAAGCCTGAAAAAAACAAAACAAAAAGCAACGCGTCGGTATTTTGTGCAATAAATCATCGGATAAAGTTCTCCCGTGGTGCAAATGATACGAATGCAGGCGCTGCACTTGAAGTACTACCCATGCGATATATTAGGGTCACTGGATCGTTTCCGACAGTCTGTAGAATGTGTTCTTTGTGGTCAGGCGTACGAGCCGATCTCAGTCTTCCTTGATCCATAGCTTGTGGTGCTACGATCCTGTCTTAGCAACGCGACGATAAACGGTTGTATGACTTGGCTGCCTTCGGTCTGGAAACGCAACCTGATACAGCCGTGCAGCCTCACGTCCATTACCATTCTCACGGTTGTATGTAAACATCATATCTTCCTGTACAGGATATGAATATTCTTCCATTGCTAAACGGAACAATTCTCAGTTAAATCACTACTATACACGTTAAACGTTGACCACGGACTAGCCACAAATGTACACGAATGGCAAATGTAACCTAGTCTATATGGCAGAACAACGCTATGTACCGTAAACTTTCTTTAAACTTTACCCCAAAACGAAGGATTTCTGGACATATGTTTATATGAACTTTTGTCTTTGATTTGGTGTGAGGGACCCACCATCAAAATCTGCAAAAGTATTTGTGATACACCCTGTATAAGCATATAAATATGTGCTCGACCTTCTGATTCTCTCTCTCACACACTCTGTGGATACGTTAGTGTTTCAAAAGAATGACAAGAAAAGGGGGAAAAGGAAGAAAATTTGGTTAATTTTGGGTAAATGTTTCGAACAGAGACCGTTACACTTTTCAGTACCGCTTCTCTCTCTCTCTCTCTCTTACTCTGTCTTTGTCTCTGTCTCTCTCTCAGAACGGAAAGAGAAAAAAAAAAGAAAGAAAAGGAATAGGGAGAGAGTATAAAGAGACAAGAAAATAATGAAAAGCAGAAGTTACCACGACAGTCTACAGAAATGTATCAGCACACATGCGCACGCGTAAGCATACACATATACATGTATATGCACAAACACGTATAAAAGACACACACACACATACGCACATACATTCACATACACACGCAAAAAAAGAAAAAAATCAACCTAACACTAAAAGAAAAAAAAGCGCAGAAATTATTTTTAACTCAATATAAAATAACGAAATTGAGAAAATCAGCAGTCAATTGCAGATACCAACTGACAAGTGGACCGAACGATTACAAATAGGTTCGTCTACGAAACTCTGGAGTCGTTGTGCTGAATATAACATAACAAATATAACACTGACAAATTTTGTATTTGCATTCATCATATATATATATATATATATATATATATATATATATATATATATATATATATATATATGATGAATGCAAATACAAAATTTGTCAGTGTTATATTATATATATATATATATATATATATATATGTGTGTGTGTGTGTGTTTCTGTATGTGTGTGTGTATATGTATGTATGTATGTATGCAAGTTTTGTTATAAACGAATAACAAGGAAATACATCATTTATGTCCAGAAAAGAAAAATATAAAAACACAAGAGAAATTAAATAAAAAAATAGTTTCTTGTCAGTTGTTTATAACAAAATTTGTAAGAAGAGGGATTGCTACCCAAACACACACACACACACACACACACACACACATATATATATATATATATATATATATATATATTGCACGTGGGTACAAATATAGAGTACCTAGTGAGGAACAAGCTGACTATCATTAGTAACTGTCAACCAGACTAGTTCACTAACCATTACCCAACATCGAGATGCTCATCTAGCTGTTAAAATGAAAGCTGGTTTCCTTCTACGCAGTTGTAAACAAACAGCAATCATTTCTACGAAATGTTCTGAATTTCGAAGTCTCAAATTAATGGCCTCATTATGAGTCTGAAGGTTAAAAATGGATCGTAAGCTGCACGAGTCAGATGTAGTTCTGATAAGCGCTAGTTGAAGCTTTTATCTCGCCCATCTGTTCCTTATCAAGATAGAAGTTATAAAAAGAATCTGTCTCTGTCAAACTAAGTAAAGTTTCAACGTTGTGTCAAAGATGAAGTGTCGAAAAACACAAGATGTCAGATTTTAATACAACTGTCAAAACATTTTAGGCTGATCATTAGTCCTCCTTTGAGAAAAAGTTAACAAGAAAAAATCGAATGGAATTGGCAACAGAAAAAGTAAAGACCAATTTTTTTAACCATCACGAGTTCCATAATTCATTAGGATCGTAGGGGCACCACATGCACTGCAGCCATAGCTGCAGTGGTGTGCCTAGGGCATGATAGCTTGATTGAGCTCAGCCCTCTTTGGGCAGGTTCTGAATTTCGAGTTTTCTTTCATCTAAACTGGTTGTCACTTCAAAGCAATATGTCAGTTAGCCCTTGTATTTAAACTTATATAAACATCAAAAAATAAAAATTATAACGAGATTAGAAAAACTGAATAAAAGCATTATATTCAATGAAACATGCATAAAAGAAGGATTTCCACACACAAACACGTATATATATATATATATATATAATATATATATATATATATATATATATATATATATAATCAGTATCACCCGAAGCAAAGCAGTAAAGCCACTAAAACGCAAGGGGTTACAGGGTGTGGAAGAATTAGGAACAGAAACATTAATGAGCAGGGAGAGAAAAGTGTAATCAGTACAGTAGATAGCGACTGACATTGCATTTATTAAAGTTGGCGTGGAGTCGGAAGGGAGTTCCACAAGAGAGAAGTTCGTTAGAAGAAACTGTTAGCATATGTAGCTCAACAGTAAATGGATGAGATCTCGACGCCAGTCTGGACTGCGCTTAAATTTATAGAGTATGTATCACGGCGAAGAGCTCATCTGAAGAATTACCACGAAAGTATTTATGGAAAAGGTACTGAGAGGCGACTTTACGGCAGTGTCTAAGTGATTAAAGCCGAGCTGCCGGATTAGCATCAATAATATTGCCGATTCTTCTTTGGATCTTATCAAGGAGCTCAAGGTAAACAGCAGGAACACCGGACCATTTTCAGCAGCAATACTCTTAGCCTGGACGAATAGTAAACTTATAGATATGTAAGATAGATTCAAGAGAGAAAATTTGTCTCGCACGACCCAGTGAACAGACCTTCGTTTCACCTGGCCTAGCAAGGGATTCAATATAATCTTTCCACTTCATGTCAGCTGAAAACGTTATCCCGAGAAGGCACAACCAAGCACTTTCCTGGAGGTTAGCATCAGCCATACTGATGGAAAGTAGAGAGGGGTCTCGCAGATGATTAATGAAGAGAAGTTTAATTTTGGAGGCGTTAAAATTGACAAGCCATCTTTTGCTGCGGACTTTTAATCATTCTGGACATTGGCTGCCATTTTGGCTGCCATTTTGGCTTCATGTTATGTCTTCAGCGTAGATACCAAGTTGGGAGCTGATGTCATCAGTAAGGTCTTTAATGAAAATTAAAAACAGTGTAGGACCAAGGATGGAGCCCTGGGAGGCACCCGCGTTAGCACGAAAGGATCTAGACAAGTGGCCGTTCAGGATAACTTACATTTCACGATTCTGATAGGAAAAACTGGATCGGCTCAAAAATGTGTCGAAGGCACCGTAACTATTCAGCTTGTGGAGAAGACCTCTATGCCAGACTCTGTCGAAGGCTTTTGAGATGTACATTGCTACAGCCCGGTTTTCACACTTTTTATCCAGAGCATGATAGACTCTTTCCGTAATTATCATCAGCACATAAGCAATCGAACTGGAGAAACGAAAATCTCATTACTTGTTTGAGAAGTGGCCCTGCGATGAGATATGGTGAACCAATTCTGCCTTGATTAGGGCCTGTGGGGGTTTCCCAAATAGAATGTACAATGCTAAGAGGCCGAGAGTTGGAAGAGTCAGACGGTTCAACAGAGTTCTTAAAACTGGAACAACAGACGATTATTTCCAGCGGGCAAGAAAGCAGAAGACAGTGAGACATTTATTATACAGTTTAGAGAGAACATAAGATAGTTTGGGAGCACACTTAATGACTATTCCAGTGATACCATCGGTTACACATGCTTTGCGGGGATCAAGATTAAAAATGATAGGAGAAACCATGGATGGGGTTATATGCATATCACTCAATAGAGATTCAGTTCTAAGTTGGAAGTTAGGCAGAGGTACTCCAGGTGAGTCAAGAGTAGAGTTGGAGGAGAATTTACCTGCGATTCATTCAGCTTTATCAGCAGAGGATGATAATACCTCAAATTGTTTGAAGAGGTAGGGAATAGTGACCTTGAACTTATTTAATACCCTATTACAGAGTCGCCAAAGTCGAGGTTGTTAGAGGCTATGTGGTGCCTCATTCTATCGGGAAAACGGGACTTATTTATTACGGTTAGTAAAGAATAGGTGCCGATTATGACAAGAGCTGCCACGTTGGTATAGCCGAAAATAGTGGTTCAGGTGTGCTATAGCGACCGAACATGGTGATGTGAACCATTTTTATTAGCATAGGTAAAGAAAGGACACTTATACTCAGAATCAAGAAAAGACAACTGAAATTCCATGAACACATAATGGGGAAGGAAGGCTAGAAAAACTTAACCCTCACGGGACATTTTGAGATAGGGGAAAGAAGAGAGAGTCACTTATCTGACGAGCTTCTTTTATTCATTTCAACTTCTATTTCAAAGAGTCTTGAAAAGTGCTTTTCTTATATGGCCCGTTGTTCTTCTGTTGTCTGAGAAGTGTTTTTGTTTATTTATTAAAAAAAAAAAATAATAATATAGCGTTCATTGTTTTTTTTTTTATTTTAGATAAATCGTTGGGAGGTCAATTGATAAAAATCGCCTGAGGATACCGTAAGTTTGAAACCAAGGTAGAAAAATCAACTATCTCATAATTTTTAAAGTATATATATATATATATATATATATATATATATATATATATATATATATATATAAAGGGTGTTCCAATAACTTGGACCGATTTTAAATGTGAATTAAGTTTAAGCGTTTAATGATTTTTTCTTTTTCTTTCAGATTTGGTGGACATTTGGGCGATATTATTTTTCACACATAATTTCTATGACTTAACATGATCTAATAGAGAAATAGAGAATTTTTCACCCATAACACTGATTTATTTACTGCTGACTTTGATCCGTCTTAATGAAACACCATATGTATATATATATATATATATATATATATATATATATATATATATATTATGCATGTGTGCACGTGTGTGTGCGTGTGTGTGTGTGTGTGCGCGCGTGCGTAAGGATACATAATTTGTCAAGGGGTAGGTGTTTAGTATCATCTAAAACCCACTCTATCTCAGCAATTTGACGGGCCATTGATACCGTAAGTGGTTGGAAAACTGTTTGAGAGATGTTGATATATCAGTCTTCATAATTGTCCACAGCTGCCAGAGATTTATAGATGCATGATCTTCCGACTGACGTGACCTTTTATCATGTCCCATAAAGACGAATGGGTTTCCTTTCACGCGAATATGGTAGTTACATTAGTGGCTGGAATTTTTCAGAATGATACCCATTCTATGCAACTCGTCCTGCGCAATTTAGGCCCGATGACACGGCGCATTATCTTAGAGTAAATAAATGGTTACCAATAGTCATGAAGCAGTTAAGTATAGCAGTCGATGAATCCTACCAGCAACAGAAACAACCGGAACGGCGTCTAAACAAACGATCCCGCCGGGGTCCTATGAGCAACGTCTCAGGTCAGGCGTTATGTCCAGTTTTGTTGAGTTATCAGTACCAACCTTCTTAGTCTCCTGTTTATATATATCAGTACCACCCTTCTTAGTCTCATATATATATATATATATATATATATATATATATATATATATATATATATATATATATATGTAAGCAAATATATGGATATAGATCCGACAGTATGAAGAAAAACATACGGAAAAAACAAACAACACTCCTAATATGCAATTATGCTGTTTTAATGTTAATATAATGTCAACGTCGGACGTTTCGGTCTAGTAGACCATCTTCAGGACATATTCATAAAACATAATTAACATTAGACTATATTTAATTCAACATGAAAAGACGATGGACATAAGAGTAAGACTAATCAAAACAGACAACGGAAATTTTTCAAGATCATATTGAAACGGAACGCTGATCTTGAAAAATTTCAGTTGTCTGTTTTCATTAGTCTTACTCTTATGTCCATCGTCTTTTCATGTTAAATTAAATATTGTCTAATGTTAATTATGTTTTATGAATATGTCCTGAAAATGGTCTACTAGACCGAAACGTCCGACGTTGAAATTATATTAACATTAAAACAGCATAATTGCATATTAGGGTTTTTGTTTGTTTTTTCCGTATATTTTTCTTTATATATATATATATATATATATATATATATATATATATATATATATATATATATATATATATATATATATTCAATTGTAATGGGAACCAAAAGAATATAAATTCAAAGGTTCATAGCGTTAATTTAAAAGCGGGTTCGATTCAAAGATAGATTAATAGTTATTTATTATAAAGACGTTACATACGGATAACAAAGTACTCACGACAATCTTTGTCGTGAGTACTTGTCTGTCTGTCTGTCTGTCTCACTGTCTCTCTCTCTCTCTCTCTCTATATATATATATATATATATATATATATATATATTTAGAAAAATATGACAAGTTGGAAAGGTTTTTTATGACGTTTTCCTCCGTTTTCATTTCATCGGATGAAACGCGTCACAAAAAAAAAAAAAAAGCTTTCCAGTTAGTCATATTTTTCTAATTACTGTATACAAAGAAAAAGAACTTTTATAAAATTATGTATCGTTATATCATATATATATATATATATGAATGCAACCCTGTTGGTCGCTATGTTTTGCGGAAATATAAAATAACTATGGTGGATGACAGAATTTATCTGTTCAGTTGATATTTAAGTTATCTTAGTTTTGGCATTAGAAATATTAGAAATATTAGAAATCAATGGTAACACCAAAATGAGGACTCCAACACAGGAGTCCTTGTTAAGTTTCTAATGGAATATGAAAGTATCGTCACTTACGAGCTAATTAAACATGGAAGTACCATCATGGCTGACGTCTGTTGCCAGCAAATTAATCGTGTAGATGTATCACTACGTGGAAAGCATTGGAAAACAAAAAAGATGCATCAAATTGCAAGAGTAAATTCTGCAAAACAAAGCTTATAAAAAAGAATATTATTAGTAAGGGAGATACTTCCACATCCTCCCGACTCAATAAATTTAACAGCTATAAATTTCTATTTAATTCTGTCACTAGGATATTTTAAAAAATGGTAGAAAATTCGGAAATAAACAAGTTGGAAACACTTATTGAGGAAAATAAGCTTTCAACGTGCAATTCAATTTTTGCCTTCTGATTGGGATTGAAAATTAAGGCGATTACATCTTTCAAAAATAGTATTTAACTTGTATTTGTTTTTTATAATCTTTGGAGTCGTAAAACGTATTTACTTTCAGAACACCCTAATATTATTCCGTGTGAAATTTGCTGACTTTCAAATTATACTTTGTCAATAGTTCAAGGTACACAATTAACATCAGAATAAATCATGTGATGCTGCTTGATAAAGAGTGTTTCATTAAGACGGATCAAAATCAACAGTAAATAAATCAGCGTTATTGGTGAAAATTTACTTATTTCTCTATTGGCTCAAGCTATTTAAGTCATGGCAATTATGTGTGAAAAATAATATCGCCCAAATGTCCGCCAAGGCTTCGGGGGTACACCTCCACTCGATGGTCAAAATTTTTGATGACATCTCTGCATAGTTGCTTCTCGATTTCACCAATATGACTTATTATTTCATCCTTCAGCTGTTGAATTGTTGTTGGCCTGTTGGCATAGACCTTACTTTTTGAGTTGACCCCAAAGAAGAAATGTAAATGCGTCAAGTCGCAGGATCGTGGTGGCCAATTGACTTAGCTTTTCGAGAGATGATGCGACCTGGGAACTTCTCATTCATATTCTGTTTGAACGTCCATTTTCGTAATAGGCTTCGATAACTCTAACACGTTGTTTGATTGTTAATCTGTCCATGGTTGAAATTGCCAAAGACTTAAATTTTAAATCTAAAAGAAAAAGAAAAAAATCATTAGACGCCTAAACGTAATTCACATTTAAAATCGATCCAAGGTATTGGAACACGCTTTATAATTCAGTGTGTAATAGATAGGCAGTTATAAATTTTAGTTTAATTTACCGCAAGGACGCAAGATTCAACACCGAATTGTATTCAAACTTAATATATTAAAGAATGGATTGTGGTCTTTTTTCGAAAGTCATAATACTACGGTAAATGCTGATTTTCATGAGCTCCTCGCCCGCCAGAATTTAAGAGTACCACTAGCCATAATACTAGCATAAATGCTGGAAGTGGTAGGTATCTTAAGGCCTATAGCTTAGTCTGAGATATGAACTTAAGGCCGGGGCTTACAGCGAGGTTAGCTTGCTCTACGTTGGATGCCAACTAACGGAATACATCGGATCTGCAAAATAAAGTCGTAATGGCTTTATGTGCTTACTTCATTAGTTGTTTTAATGAACTCTCGGCCTTAGTACCTCAACCGCCTGAATTTAAGCGTACTACTAGATTGGTTATTATGTCTCATCGTTTTATTAGGTTGGTGCAAAAATAATGACGTAATAATATCGTTTTTTGACGTTAAAAAATACGTCAAAAAATACGTCAAAAAACGACATTATTACGTCATTATTTTTGCACCAATCTAATACTTTTGAAACGGTTAAATATAATCGTAACTTGTATTTTAATAGTTTCTTTTCTCATGCTACTCACCTCTAGAACTCTGTACTGGTTTCTTGCTTCCATGCCACGCAGAATCTTCAAATATTTAAACGCAACGTCAGTCGCCATCTTCTGTTTTCATGAAACCTGTTCTTTTATTGTCCTTTCCTATCACTTAATTTTCCCAATTTTCTTCCACTTCCAGTAAAACCCTTACGCCTTAGTAGCATTATCCCGACCAAAGTATATTCAGTAAATAGTTCAAGATAGACAATTAACGTCAGAATAATTTATGCGATGCTGGTTTATATAATTCACAACGTAATATATGGTTAGTTATAAATTTTATTTTAATTTGCCACAAGGATACAGAAATTCGACGCCTAGTTGCGTTCGAACTCTATACTAAAAAATGGGTTGCAGTCCAATTTTGATAGCCATAATACTGAAAGAGATCGGTATCTTAGGAGATATAGCTTAGTCTAGAAGAGAAAATCGCCATTTATAATATTTTATTTCCATTATGCTTCTCGTCCTGGGTATGACGATAAACTACGTCCGACAGCAAGGCCTCTGATCAGGAGTTTTTGAGGAGCGTTGAATCACCTCTTAATTGTTGGTATTCCCAGGTCCACCCTGACCCGGGGTGGTAGCACCTGTTAGGGTCTCAGCGATGGGCAAATAGTTAACTCCAAACTAGGAGAAAATCACTATGAAAGTGTAAAAATAGGTTTTAATACCAGAAATACTTTGTAAAATTTTTTTTACCAGTAATACATTTTTGAAAAGAAAATATTACCAGCGATACATTAAAAAAATATTACCAGCAATACATTTTTGAAAGGGAAAAAATGAAAACATTACCACTTATAGATTTAAAAAAATATTACCAGCGATACATTTTAAAAAAATATTACCAGCAATACATTTTTGAAAGAAAAAAAATGAAATCATTACCATCTATAGATTTAAAAAAAAAATATTATCAGCGATACATTTGAAAAAAAATATTACCAGCAATACATTTTTGAAAGAAAAAAAATGAAATCATTACCACCTATAGATTTAAAAAAAAAATATTACCAGCGAAGGAAAATTATTAACAAAATATTACCAGAAATAGATTTTTTGAAGGAAGGAATATTACCAGAAATAGATTTTTTGAAAAAATTATTAGCAACAATAAAAATCTTGTCGGCATTAAATGACCCATTGGGGTTGATATACCGTAAAAGAAAACAAACAAACCAAGCCCTTTTGCTTCTATTCAGTTTTTTTTAGGATTGGGATTCTGTTACTTTCAGAATAGTTGTTTGCTTGTTCTTTCTTTTCTAATATTTATTTTGCTTTTTTATCTCTCTTCTATTTCTCCTCTCTTTGAATCAGTATGTCTTTATTTCCTTTCCCTGATTATTCTCACTCAAAAAATGACATGTCGCTCCAGGCGTATAGAGTCATGGTTCTCTACCAACTTGTTTTCCTTTATTAACTGTAAACTGCAATAACCTATCGGGGAAAACAATGGAGTAGTTTCCTATAGTTCTTTAAGACTGGCTGCTATCATAGCCTACCCTATTATTTAACCGCTATTTGGAAAAAGAAGAAATGGTATCATACCTTTCTACAGGACATTATATATATATATATATATATATATATATATATATATATATATATATATATATATATATATATATTTGTTTGAATAAAAACAGACCACGTTAAGGTTCCATGTAATAAATTATTTCACCATAACCCCTTTAACAGGGCTCTGGATCATCAGACTTTACTTCCAAAATTGAAATGAAAAATGAAAAATGAAAAGAAATTCACACATTTTTGACGGACCTCGTCAAGTATACGTAAAATTAACGAAGTGAGGAAGTGAGGTGGGAAAGAGGATATGAATGTGTCATATGTAGCATTTCAAATTCTTATTTTTAATTTTTAACTCCAATGTGTCGGCTAGATGTTCGAATTTATTGTGTCTAGTCTCAAGATGGCTAAGGAGTGGAGGGGTGGAGACCGACTTTAAAGGAAGAAGCTACACTACTTTCACGAGGACAGTTTTTCTTTCAAATTTTTTAGACGCTGTTAATTCGCGTTACTTTAACGGGCATGTTTGGGAGGTTAAAGTTTTTTCTGTATCTAAATGTTTAAACAATCTACGAAGAAATTAATTTGAAATTCGGTGGAGTTTTTTTTATATATATATATATATATATATATATCATCAAGCGCAGATGGTATAATCGTATGTCATCTTTTAAGCTACCAAACCTTAGATACTCCACCAAACACGTGGAATTTAAAAGAAAAAAAAAAAAAAAAAATGGCAGGGATCCGATCGTAAGGTGGAAAATTTTTAAAAAGGTAAAACCATATAACAATTATATTTGTATTTGCAAACTATGCTAACATGAGAAATTAGCGATTATCATATTTCCGGATGCAAAAAATCTTTTAGATCAAAAAGTCGAAATTTAAAGTATTTGCCTTCATGTCAAAATTTTTTTTAAAGGGAATATGTGGTCGGATAAAAAAAAAAAAATCTAATTTAAAACCCCAATGTTATTCTTAAGATACGCTCGCCTCCCTATCATTCCTTATATTTAAGTCCCATATTTGATTTTTTCACTTTACTCTATCCATTTACAATACACTTGCCTTCATGTTCCTTTCTTTTCTTTTCTTTTCTTTTCTTTTCTTTTCTTTTCTTTTCTTCATGCTTCTTTTTTTCTTCTTTTTTTCTCCATACCCCCTTCCTTTCTATTACACTCAATGTTACGTTTTCTATCGTCACGCGCCTGTTAATTTACTTTTTGAAAAAATAATTATGTAGCGTTCTTTGTGTGTGTGTGTGTGTGTGTTTTTTTTTTTTCAAATAAAGTGTTATGATGGTCATTTTAAGAAATATCGCCAGAAGAACCGTCAGGCTTTATGATCTGATTCAACACTGACCATTAACATCAAACACACACACAAACACACACACACACATTATATATATATATATATATATATATATATATATATATATATATATATATATATATATATATCCGGGGTAGATGTGGACGAATAGAGTACAATTCCAACGTTTGTAACATTTAATCTAAAAGGGAGCAATACAAAGTAGAGCAATATTCTTTATTTTAGGATATTACATTGAAAAACATGTCAAAATAGCTAAACAACTGCAGCCATGTATCGATGCGTATCAACCCATCTCATCAGTCGATTGCAAATTACTGGCGAGTGAGCGATTTATTTGTATTTAAAAGAAAAATGTACCCTCTTTTTATTAAAAAAAAGAAGAAAAAAATGGGGTGGGTGGTTAGTTTAGAAAATATGATGATAGTGGTCCAAAGAAAAGAAATAGAAATAGGAAGATCATTTAGTACACCCCCCCATTTAATGAATTAGTTAGTACTAAGTTAGGCCATAAGTTCCTCCAATTGATTAATAAACATTTTCTTAAAAGTAACCCTCATAGTAAAATATTTAACAGAAACATATTAAAACTAAGTTATAGCTACACCAATAATCTTGAGAAGATCATAAAGTTACACAACAATACAATTCTAAACCAATTTAATAATCTGAATCATAATACAAGTTCCAAGGAGAATATTGTTAAGGATACTGGCCAATGTAATTGTAAGAATCCTAACCAATCCCCATTGCCAAACAAATGTTTAACTAAATCTCTTGTTTATCTTTGTTCTATCTCTACATTAGAAAATCCGACGGTTGCAAAGTTCTATATTGGTAGTACTAAGAATTCTTTCAAGATTAGGTGATATCAACATATATTTTCCTTTACTAATAATACTTACAGAAATAATACATCACTTTCTAAATATTTTTTAGTGTTTGAAAGACGAAGGTGAAAAGGAAAATCTTAAAAATGGCAAGGACATGTAGATACTTTTTCCTGTTTTCTGTGTTTACATGAAAAATTGCAAATTATCACGTTCTTTGATAAAAATGCTTTACTAAACCAAAGATCCGAGTTAACAGTAAATTGTAAACACAGACTACCTTTTACCTTACAATTCAGTTAGACTTGAAATTTGACAAGGCTTTTTCCTAGATTGTAGCTGAACTATGATGCACTATAAATTGCCTTATCTTTCTGTTGGTAAGATTAATTTGGATTTAATATAATTTTGTATTAATCTTCTGGTAGTGTTAATAACATCTTGTACGGATGTATTGGTATTTGTTGGTATTTTGACATTTTTCATTGATTGGTTATTGTTCTCCTTATATAAAGAATCTTTAGTCAACAGTTGTATATTAATTTACCAAGTAAGTCTATACGTTTAAACTATTTGCTGGTTTCTTAAAGAAGCTATTTAGTTATCAACTATAAAAATATTTTTTTTATGTAGGAATCTTACAAAGCATATAATTTGTGTAGCATTTTCTTAGATTACCACTACATTTTTCTTAGGAAATGACATTGTCTAATGTATAATATGTATTCATTACATCCTCTCCTGTTTAACGTCTGTTGATGTCTTTTATTTCAAATCTACGGGTCATGGCCAATTTAGGAAAAATAATTTCCTAATTTTTGCTTCTTCTTTAAACTTAACGTAGGTCATGTCATATTTAATTGGTTGGTCTAAATAAAGCCCACAAACCTGATAACCCCACCTCCTTTTTCTTTTATTTTCTTTGTAAAAAGAAGCTATATTTTTTTTTAAATCTAAATAACTCGTTCACTCGCCAGTAATTTACAATCGCCTGGTGAGATGCATTGATACGCATCGAAACATGACTGCAATTGTGTAGCGATTTTGACATGTTTTTCGTTGTAATATCCTAAAATAAAGTATCTATATATATATATATATATATATATATATATAAATCTCTCTCTCTCTCTCTCTATATATATATATATATATATATATATATATATATATATATATATATATATATATAAGCAAATATATGGATATAGATCCGACAGTATGAAGAAAAATATACGGAAAAAACAAACAAAATCCTTATATACAATAATGCTGTTTTAATGTTAATATTAAATATTAAATTAACATATTAACATTAAAACAGCATTATTGCATATAAGGATTTTTGTTTGTTTTTCCCGTATATTTTTCTTCATATATATATATATATATATATATATATATATATATATATATATATATATATATATATATATATATATATATATATAATTTCAGCCACGTTAATTTCGCGGATAACAGAATAAACACTACTACTATAGGCATCACCCAACTAAATCTTAAAAGACAGCCATGAAACAAGTATTTATAAACAAGACCAAAAATGCTATTGATTTTTCAAAATTTTAGGTATAGGAGTGCTATTCAGGGAAGTTCATGGACGTGAGGTGATACAATTCAATAATTAATAAAGGAAAGTGAGTAGGAGATATTTTTTTATTTAAGATTTATCTAATTAATATTTCAATTATTTATTATATCTCCTTTCCCGAAAGAATTATTACTCTAAAAAATATTGACATTTTACAGATATACAATATCTGACATTTTTACATATATATAAAATAAGATATTAGTGTGAACTTGAAAACAATAAAATAAATTTGAACACTAAGACCTCATTCCAATTATTTTTGCTTTTTTTTGTATTCTTTTCTTTAAACATTTCGCTTTTTAGTTTCTTTCAAACAACGTTTTATTCTTTTTCTTTGTTAATATTACACACTTTCATCTTCTTTCCTTCTCTGACCTTTGTTTTTATTCACGCTTGACAAAGCAAACCACAAATTTTCTAAGCTATAATTTATCGTGCCATAGCAAACCTAAAATAGGAAAAAAAAAAAAAAAAACGTAGTCTATCGCGTGATTAATTAGCAAAGGCTCAGCTGATGAAAGTATTTTTAAATAACGCTCATTGAACGATCATGGGTAACTCCATATAAGGAAGATTTTCCAAATAACTATGTTACAACCAAGAATCAATAAAATAAATAGTTTTCATGGCTTTTGAAAATATCCACGACCACAAAAAATATCGTGTCTGCCCAATACAAACCTAACTTAAAAAATCTTGTACTATATTTCTTCCGAGGGAGGTGATGTTATCGAAATGGGGAGACGATCTAAACGTGCGATATGTGTTGGAATGGGCCTAAAAACCATATCATGTGTAAACCCAAGCCTTTTGAATGAAGTTGGGTAGACTGAACTGTTTAGGAGTTTGTAATTGCTATGTAATACCTGTACTCCTATGTGACAGACAAGGCTGGACAATTCCCTCACAGATGATGAGAAGGCTTAAGGCAAGAGATGTGGTTCTACAGAAGGGTGCTGAGAATATTTATAGCCTGAACATGTGAGAATCCAGGAAAATGGAAACAAAAAGAACACTTTTAATTGAAATAAAAATGCGACAGCTGAAATTTCTGTTTCACATAATGAGAAAAAAAGGCTTGGAGAATTTGACAGTCATTAAAGATATTGAAGGCAAACGGTCCAGAGGGAAATATTGAGAAAATATAATTAAAGTGAAAATAACCATAAAACTAAATTTTAAAAATTATTATTTATTTATTTATTTATTTATTTATTCTTTCTTTCTTTCTTTTTATGTTTAGTGGCACGATCGTGTAATGGATTGCGGCTTGGATTGAAGAATCTGAAAGCCGGGTTCAACTTCCAGTCGAGTTCATTAAATTCACTTCCGTGCTAATACCCTTGGAAAATTTATGAATCTAGGTATGAGTAAATAACAGGACAGCCTGGATTCTGTAGTCTTAGATGGAAAACAGTCTAGAAGAAAGAAAACTCTGAATTCAAACTAGTCTGGAGGGTTGGGCTTCGTCGCGCTATCTTTCCCAAGACACACCGCAAAGTGGGGTGTCTTGGGAACTCTAATGTGTTACTGTAGATAGTGATGTTTAGTGTTCACGTTTGTCAGCAACGATGTCCTCTTGTTGTTTTCTAGTATTCTTAATGTTTCCTTGATAGTGAACCCCAACAATTTGATATCAAGGAGAGAATATAAGTCATGAGTTCCCGTTCTCGTCTGCTCCACCCATAATTATGTAATATCTCAGGCGAAAAGAATTCTCCGTGTCCCTTTATATGCGCAATTATTATGGAAAAATGCACACTTCTCAAATAGCCGCATTGCGCAATTCGGGTCATGTTGAACCGCAACGAAGAATCAGAAGCGACCTGCTGCAGATTTTTCGACACTTTGGGCCCGTTCCGTTGTGAATTAATTTACAAGTTAAGGTAACCCGGCGCCCTACACTTGAGTGCAGAAGAACCGATTTAATAACCGGAGTTAGAAAACGAGTAAGTTGATTGGAGGAAAAAGCTTGCTCTAGATTGCAATGGGTAAGGCTGATGCATGTATATATGTGCACGCTGCACAAAAGGATTTGACGACAGGAGAAGAAATTTGAGTAGGAGTATGCATTTATTTGAAAGAATGTAGGAGGAAGACAATTTTTTTAAAAAATGAAAGTACTTGGGAAATAAAACGAGAAGGAAAGTTTAAAACGTAGAAAAGCAGACATCAGATGCATGAAGAGGACAGACGAGAAAGAAAAATTGTAATGTAAACTTAAGTGGGTAGGAAAGGAAAAGTAAAGAATGTAAACGAAAAAGAGCTTTGAAGAAGAGGAGGAGAATAGAGGAAGTTAAAGATAATAAGAAAGAGGTATAAGAAATAAAGAAGGAGTGGGCTATAAAAAGACGTTTATGACGTGTAATAAGAGATGAAGAGAAAAAGAAAAAGAAGGCATATGATGGAGGTGGGTATAATTTGAAAACAAAAGGATATCATGTAGGAATGGAAGA
Source organism: Acanthosepion lycidas (assembly GCA_963932145.1). Classification (NCBI taxonomy): domain Eukaryota; kingdom Metazoa; phylum Mollusca; class Cephalopoda; order Sepiida; family Sepiidae; genus Acanthosepion; species Acanthosepion lycidas. Next base: position 77,949,476 of record OZ010578.1, read on the forward strand.
CGGTGAAAAAGGAATATATTATAAAGAATGAGAAATAAGAGACGTATATAAAGAATGAAATGAACGAAAAGTGGGTTGATAAGAAGGATAAATTAAAGAAACGTTAAAAAAGACTAAAAATAAAAAAAAACGAATAAAAAATGAAGGAGAGAAATAAAGTTGAAAAATAATAAAACATGACGCATATATAAACGATGTTAGATTTAACTGATGCTGTCTGAAAACATAATGAGTAACTAATAAATAATAATAATAATAATAATAATAATAATAATAATAATAATAATAATAATAATTATGCAACACTTAGAGAAGAACGCGATTTAAGAAAAGAAAAACAAAAGACAAGTGCTTAACAATAACAATTTGACAATATGTCTGTCTTGTTCAAGTTTGAAAATTGTATACAAGTATAAGAAAGTATTAAAAAAAATATCTTTGTACAAAAGTCGTGTTTAACACTGTTAAGCAATATATCGACAGTAATAAGATATTGTCGAAATATTGTTAAACATTATTAAACACGACGTTTGTACAAAGACTTACATTTTTTTTTATATCTGTATACAATTTTTAAACGACTTGAAGAAGAAATATTGTTAAAAACTGTGTCTTTTCTTTTTCTTTTCTTAAATCGCGCTCTTCTCTAAGTGTTGCAAAATACTGGAAAAGTTACGTCAACCATTTTGTTTAATAATAATAATAATAATAATAATAATAATAATAATAATAATAATAATGAAAATGTAGGCATGGTTCTTGTGGCTTCTGATCTTAACTGATTTGAGTTGTTAATGTGTACTTATTTTGTCTTGTTTTGGTGAATTAAGATGAGCAACAAGAAATCTTTATGTCAGATCATTCTAGGAGAACTACGCATTATAATATAACCCATTACTACCTGCTGCATGGTTGAGTCATCGGCGACTAAACTCATTTCAACGCCAGGTTTTTTTTCTGTTGAGAGGGATGGCTAAACATGAAACATGACACAGCAGTGGTGGGCAGAGGACTGATGATGGTGACAATAAATATCCCCCTTTAGTAACATGTCAGTTGCCTAACCCTAAATAGTTTGGCATGTCCCGTAGGGGCTAACACATTGTACATCATTATCGGAAGTAGTGGAGAAGTATCTTGATCCGGTGTCAAGAGATTCTTTTTAAGTTTGAAATATGAGGCAGCCAAGGAGATTTCAGAGTCATATGTAATATACTTGGACCACCGTCCATCGGACAGCGTCTCAACCGACTGGGTTACGCAGCTAGTGGGTATTTCTAAGTAGTTCCACCTGTCACCATGTCACGCACACTTGGCAAGGCTACATATACCTGGTGTAGCCTTATCAGACTGGGTGTGTCGTGATGATGATACCAGGTTTTATTTACAATTTAATTTTTATTTTCTCTCCTTATTACGAATAGATAGGTTCGCTTATCGATCGGTTCACATTTCTCCCCAGGTTTTTGAACAACAGTAATTTGTTTCCTGTTTAGGATTGGGCTTTCGGTGGCTTCCAAAGGCAGTTCATTCTCTTTCAGTCTCAGTAGTCCCGTGCGTTTTTTTGGTGTTATCGCCTTGCATCGGTGTGAATTGATTAAAAATAAAAAGTAAATATAAAAAATTAGCGGTAAACTGAAGTGAATGCAAGCCGAGCTACTATGCATATATATATATATATATATATATATATATATATATATATATATATATATATATATATACAGAGAGAGAGAGACAGAGAGAGACAGACAGACAGACAGACAGACAGGCAGACAGAGATGTAATATATAATATAGTGAAGAGGAAGTGCAAGGAGTTAAAAAAAATGCAGTACTTATTATGAATGAACAAACCTAATATATAATTTTAAATAAGCAAATCCTAATTTCTTACAATAAAGAAAAGGTATACTTATAAGAAATAAGTTATACTTATAAGATATACATACATATATATATATATATATATACACACACACACACACACACATATATATATATATATATATATATATATATATACACTGGAATCTCAAGATATTAGTCTTTGCACACACACACACGCGCGAGCGCATATTAAAATCCACTAGGAGCTAAGGTATTAATCTTAGCACACACACACACACACACACACACACACACACACACACATATATATTTATTTTATAATTTTCAAATAAATAGTCATATATATATATATATATATATATATATATATATATAAATATATATATATAATGGGGAAAACAAATATTCGTACACATACAAATTTTTAATTTATTGTATTTCCAACTAATGAATAAACATACTTTTCATATAATTAACTGTACACAGATGCATAATAACTAAATATGCAGAGAAAACAAAAAATGATTTAACAGAAATAAATCCCATTTATTCATTTTAATGGGCGAAAAAGCTATTCGTTCAATGCAAATTTCAGATTTTAAAACATTAAATTGCTTTAATACTCTAGATTATTCAAGTGGGATATTCTAGAATGTTTCAATAATGTTATCAGTAGGTATTCTTAACCTAAAAAATACAAGCAGAACATTCTGTAATTGATATTTGTGCAAGAAGGTTATCTTCAGGGCAAAAGGTAAAGAATTGACAAATTCGCAAAAAGTACTGATTGTTAGGCTCTGGAAAGAAGGTAAATGTTAGAGGAAAATCTCAGACAACGTGAATATTCTATTTACTAACATTATTCCTTGTAAGGTATAAAAAACTCAAATTCTGTTGAAAACCAAAGAAGAACAGGTGTTCCAAGGAAGATTTCTTCAAGATCTTCCAGAAAATTGATGCGTCAGATTAAACAAAATCTAATCGTTACTGGTCAATAGTTGCTTTCATCGGGAATCTTTGTCACTAAACGGACAATAAACAATGAAATTCATAGGAACAATCTAAAGTCACGCTCACCTCGAAAAACTCCATTGCTATTGAAAAAGCATAGAGATGCCAGGTTGAAATTTGTTCGTGAACATAAGAATAAGAAAAAATCGTATTGGGAATGATTATTATGGATAGACGAAACCCAAATTGAGTTGTTTGGAGCTAATTCTAGAAATCATGTGTGGAGGAAAGATAGTGGTTCCTTCAAACAAAAGAACGCAGTTCCAACAGTGAAATTTGGTGGTGTCAACTTCATGGTTTGGGGATATTTTTCTACAAAAAGTACTGACAACATATCAGTAATAGATGATAGAATGAATGCTACAACATATCAAAATATTTTGGAAGCAAATTTAATGATTTCGGTTGAAAATCTTGAACTTCCACCTGATTAGATCTTCCAACAAGATAATGATCCAAAGCACACTGCAAAAGCTACAAAGAAATGGCTTGCTAAAAATAATGTTAATATCCTGAAATGGCCAAGTCAGTCTTCATATTTAAACCCAATGGAGAATCTGTGGAGTTATTTGAGAATTCAAATCCAATCGCGTGATCCTGCAAACATCCCAGATTTGAAGATCATATGCAACGAAGAATTTGAACAAAATACCAATTAAAATTTGCAAATGTTAATTGAGAACTACAGGAAGAGGTTGGATGCTGTAGAAGTGAATAATCGCTATTCTGCAAAGTATTAAATGAAGATTATCTATTCGTTTTTGTATTGTACGAATACTTTCTTCACCCATTAAAATGAATAAATAGGATTTATTTCTATTAAATCAATTTTTTTTTCTGTTTTCTCTGCATATTTAGTTATTATGCATCTGTGTACATTAAATTATGCGAAAAGTATGTATACTCATTAGTTGGAAATAAAATAAACCAAAAACTTGTATGTGTGCGAATATTTGTTTTCCCCATTGTGTATATATATATATATATATATATATATATATATATATATATATATATATGGTTTGGTTTGGTTTGGTTTGGTTTGTTTTTCAACCTCAAAGGGTTATTTAATGCCGACACAATTATTGATGCTGGTAATATTTTTTTTTAAATATATATTTCTGGTAATATTTTTTTCCAAAAATGTATTTCTGGTATTAAAACCTATTTTTACATTTTCATAGTATTTTGACCCCAGTTTGGTGGTTAACTATGTACCCATAGCTGGGATCCTAACAGGTGCTACCACCCCAGGTCAGGGTGGACCTGGAAGCACCAGTAATTAAGAGGTCGTTCCACGCTCCTCAAAACCTCCTGATCAGAGGCCTTGCTGTTGGATGGAGTTTATCATCTTACCCAGGACGTGGATGTAGTTTATCGTCATAGCCAGGACGATATATATATATATATATATATATATATATATATATATATATATATATATATATATATATATATATATATATATATATATATATATATGAGCTGTGATGCAGCGAAACAGTCTGTCTGTGGATGACATTATATTAGCTCCTGAATTAATTCCAGTTAAGTACTCGCGGACTGAGGTATGGGCTTGTAAACAGTGACTATTATAGCTATATGCGAGACTCTTCGCAAGCCGAATTGAGTCACTGTCGGTCACTGGGCGTGTTTCCTAAAATAAATATGCCAAAAATCCACCTTCATCCCAACCGACAGCTTAATGGTAGAATATCCGCCCGATACCAATTCAGTCGGGTTTCGATCCTAGCTAGAGGCAGCCGGATGTCTAGCCGCACTGATGAGCTGTGATACAGCGAAACAGTCTGTCTGTGGATGACATTATATATATATATATATATATATATATATATATGTGTGTGTGTGTGTACAAAGATTAATAGCTTAGGTTCTAGTGGATTTTATAATTACCGACACGTAACTGACGATTGATATCTTAATTTGAAATCAGAGCTCCCCTTTCAATGTGAAAATTGTAGACTGTAAAAATTAAAAGAATATATGACGATATATAGTCGTTAGAAAAATATATGACTATATATAAAATATATAGTCATTATATGACTAATAGATTCTTATATTTTTCAGTCTTGTAAGATAAACTATATGGAAAGCTGATTTTGTTAACGAGCGGCATAATTGTAAAAGAGAAATCTCCATTTTGAAAATCCCGCAGGATGAAACAGGTTGTTAATCGGTAAATAATAAAATAATTAAAATATATATATTTAATATTTTTTATTATTTACCGATTTTTGATTTCAATTCTGACTATACTATTAAAACTCGTAAATTTCAGAAATAAGTCATTCCCAAAAAATTTTGCTTGAAGATGGAACAGAGCCTACTTTAACTGAAGTTAATTCAAATATTATTTTGAAGTTTTCGGCTCTTGTTTTGAAACATGAGACCTCTTATGTAGCGAGTTGGAATCATATTTTTAAATAAATAATTATATATATATATATATATATATATATATATATATATATATATATATATATGCTATGTAAAATCATGAGTAGTCGCTGTCGTTTTTTCAAGCAAAAAAAAAAAGAAAAAGAAAAGATATATTCCAAATATATCTTACTGGCAAAGCTGTTGAAAAAATAAATGCATGGTTTCACGGTGGAGTAATAAATAGCGGCTCAGATTGAGGAATCAGAGATCCGAGTTTGAATTCCAGTCGAATCCATTACATTCACTTACGTGCTAATACCCTTTGGAAAGGTATGAATCCTTTTCTTCTTCCTCCAGCTATAGGTAAATAGCAGTACAGTTTAGGTTTTAAAGGATTACCGAGCGTTAGAGAATATGAGAAAAATATACTATTAAGGAGCGAGAATAATAAAAGAACAAGAATTAAGAAGACATTAGATATCGATTTACATTGCATTTAAATTTTTGAAGAACAAACTTGGCTTGAAAGAATGAGACCGGAACAGATGTGACAGCAAAATTCTAAGGAAGGAGGAATGATAGACTTATAAATAAATGATAGACTTTTAAATGTGAATTACATTTAAGCGTCTAATGATTTTTTTTTCTTTTTCTTTCAGATTTAACGACTTAGGTCTTTGGCAATTTCAACCATGGAAATTATCTACCAATTATCTGTTCGTTGTATAGCAAAAGTTAATGTTGATCATTCGCTGGATATTTCTTTGGTTGCATTGGACGACAGCGCTTGCTTTCTTCTGCTATGTTTGACGCAAAAGTTTCAAACATTAAGAAAATATTGATTTGTGTCTGATATCAGGTTTGATTAATATATGAGTTATAGGATAAATTCACATTTCTTCACTTTTCTTCAATTCTTCTAAATTCAATAAAGAGCTGCACATTCAATAGTGCAGAAATCTGCATCAATGCAATTGAAGTTTATTCGCATAAATACTTTTATGTTCACCTTACGGCTACATCACATTGAATTACTAGTTCCTGTACGTTCACCGAAGTTAAGCAACATCGAGCATGGTCAGTACTTAGATGGGTGATCGCTTGGGAATACCAGGTTCTGTCAGCTTGGAAGTGCGTCTGGTATAATAGAGAATGGCACGGAATTAGAATTCGGCGAGTCGAGGTCTAATCCCAGTCACGTTCTTTATATTCCTTTACGTGTAAAAGGTAATAATAATAATAATGATGATGATGATGCTATGAAATAACAGTATCACCGGAAGTCAGAGATGACTGAATACGACCAAGGTAACATCCTGTGAGATTTCAACGTCCAAACAGACTGCATTCTTGAAGCCACCAAACCAGATATGACCATCGTTGTAAAAAAAAAAAAAAATAAAAAGAGACAAGAAAATGCCTCCAAGTCGATGTTTCTGTTCCTAGTGGTCATAATATCAATGTCAAAGAAAATGACAAGCTTAAGTGCACCAACATCTGGATTGAAGTTGCCAGAATGTGGGACGCTCAGGCGATCATTGCCCCGATTATCGTTGGAGTGTCGGCGTTTATACCACCGTTTATATTAATTCTGAATAGCGCCTAGTATCCAGTTGCTTCAGAAGTATGTCTAGCTTGGCTCTGCAAACATTATACGAAAGGTGCTGTTTGAGGACATAAGACGATGAAGAACACCCATAATGCAAAACTTCGCGTAAGAAAATAATAATAATAATAATATGTATATATAAGACCGGGTCTAGTGCTATAAAAAAAAACTACAACACATATCAATTCCATTTTCAATGTCCTTCGAAGTAGTCCCCTTCTGAAGCCACACACTTTATACAGCGTCGTTTCCATTGATGGAAGCATTACTGGAACTCTTTTCGGGAAAGCGAGCATTTGCATTGCGTCGACATTTTGAAATCTTGTTCCTTTCAAGTGGGATTTGATTTTTGAAGAGGAAAAAGTCGCAAGGGGCAAAGTTCTGGGGAATATGGTGATTGCCGAACTTGGGGAATCTTGTAATTTGCCAAAAGCTGCTGCACAAGCCATGGTCACTGATGGAATCCATGTGGTATGGTGAAACAACCATACCTTACACTGTTTCCTTCCATGCTCGACTATAAACAACAAGAGTAAGCGACAACGTTATAACTTAGCGTGTATGTGCAACAGAGATCAAGATCAATCTGTGTCAAGCAGTTTCGCTCTAACAGTTCCGATACTTTTTGATCAAACCTCGTATACACTATATTAGATTTTATTATGAAAGCCAACATTTTTACAATAAAATTAGTATTAGCCAAAAGACATTGGAAAAATAATCAGTATATTTATATGATAAAAATACCATTTGCATTTCTTCTTATAACATGTAATTTTATTCGAAATATTTACAATAACTTATTTGGTGGTGTGAGATTTTCATTATTCTACATGAGGTTTGTTCATTGTATTGTATACACATATGCATACATACATACATACATACATATATATATATATATATATATATATATATATATATATATATATATATGTATATATATATAATATTATAGCTACTAATGTATTTTTAATATATTAAGATATATATTAAGATTGTCATGAGTCATAAGTAAGATATGATCTCAAAATAGGAGCAAGAAATTGAGTGATGAGAACACAAAGTTTGAAATTGTGAAAAAGTTGGACAGACATCACAGAACAATCAAGAAATAAACTGAAAACTTTGGCAAAAGATAAGAGAAAAAATTAACAGGTTTTAAGCCAAGAAATATTTGGAGAAGTTGGTGTTTTAAATTTAAACAGAAATAAAAGATACAGGATATTAATAACATTGACTATAGACATAAAAGAAACTAAACCGCCACACAGTAAGTTGGGAGAATTAAATGAAATGAAATTTTCATTATTTTTGGTTTTATTTGTTAATAAGCGATTATTTTGTTGATGGATTTCATAATTAAATTGAAACATGAAACCATTTATCGGCCTGGAAAAGGTATCCTTTTAAGTATTTCGATCTCAGGGAGTAAACGGGAGTAAGTATTATATGAAGGAAGGTAGGCAATGTTAATATTTCTTAATATTTTGAAAAATCTAACATATATTATTAACTAGCTTAAAAGCCACCCTATCGAGCGGCATTTAAGCTAGATTATGCGGAGGCCTCTTGAATAGGCCTTCATTACAATAGTTAGGGTGGAGTAGATGCGATAGGCAACAGTAAACTACAGAAGAACTTAAAATCGCTGTTTGCTTGATGCATTAAAATATTGCATTAATATTTAAGTTTATCTTTTAAAAGTTATACGATAATTCTTTTGCCGAAATTTAATTTAAAAACTATTTGATGTAAGTAGGTCCTTACTTTCTGTACAGACAATTATTTTTTATTTCGTAGGTGACTTTCGCTGGATTTCGCAATTAATTTCGATTATTCTCAAATTTATTTCCAAGTTAAAAAAATGTTATCGTCCAAAAAATTCGTCGCAAAACCACGTACAAAAAACACCGAAATCAATCGCAGTAATGAAAATTTCGGAATCCAAAATTTCATGATTGTGGGTCTGGACCTGGCCCAGAATGATTTTAATTTGCTCACAGAATCGGCCTGATTCTAAAATGGTATGATATGTTGGGCTACAGCCTCTAGGAGTAAAGTTGAAAAAGTGTGACACACTGACACACCGACATTCGCATTTATTATTTTGATTATAACAAAGTAAATGAGAAAAAATGATCAAAGTGTTGACAGCAATCGAATATTAAGGTAGAAATTCTTCATTAATAACAGTCTAATTGAACACCATAAACACATTTTAAAAAAATTTTAGACAATTTTTCTTGCTTCTGTATATAAAATTCTGTCACTTCCGTTAGTCTGCCCATCACACCCTCTAAAATACATACATTGACGGATCGAAATCAATTTATGGGGAGAAGTACAAACAGGTAAGCGGGTACAATGTACAGTTGGTTTTACTTGGCTGGGTAGCTTAGTACAATAAATTTTCATTCATATTTTTGGAAAATAAAGTTTTATTTAACATACAAAATACTCCCACTATTAAAAATTTAACGATTAAAATAACAAATACATATTTAATAAAAATGCAATATTGTTTTTTTCATATCTTTTCTTTAAGTTTTTATATACAAGAATCCAGTTTCCAGTTCGTCCTGCGTTTGTGAGAACTATAGACAAATCACAAAGCCAAACGCTTCAAAAAGTTTGAATTTGGCTTTAGAAAGAGATATTTACCCATGGCCAGTTGTATATTGGATGTTCAAGAGTAAGAAACCATGAGAATTTATTCTTCGCTGTTAAAAAAGAAAAAAAAATTCTTAAAAATATTGATTACCATGAAGTCCTATAAATTTAAATTAAATTTAAAAAATTATTAAACCTCGAAATAGGGTTTCTGTCAAAGTATTTTCCCAAGCAAACCAGTTTATTCAAATTTCATTAATTGGTTTGCGAAATTGAAGGAAACGTAAAGTTTGTAAATCTCGACAAAAAATGTTAGTAATAACATCAGCATTACTAAAAATACTTTGAGAATTTCGACACGTGTCAGCGTGTTACAAAAAATTCTGGTACGTAAGAAACAAGACCCGTCTGTATTGAGTATTGGCCAAGACACGATACGCATAAATGAAGACATCTCTAACTTTCAACCCAAATATTAGCAGACTGGAGCAAGTGTTGGTTTTGCACGAGCATTCACCGCTATAATCAATCAATCATATGTGCGAGTAGTCTGTCTGTTCGGTTCTAACCATTTATATGTTGATGGGTGATTTCAGTAGTATATATATATATATATATATATATATATATATATATATATATATATATATATATATATATATATATAATGAAAAACAAACCACTTTAAGGTACCATTACGATAATTTATTTCACCTAAATCCTTTTTTAAAGATTCAGGATCATCAGGTAAAACTTCCAACAACGAATTGAGAGGAAAAATGGGATTAGAAATTGGTGGGTAGTGTAATTTTTGTAATTTAATAGAGGGGGTTGAGAGTGGTAGTTAAACAGACAATATAAAGTATAGGGAGGGGTTAATTTTATATATCTCATACTTAAGAGAGATATAAAATTAAACCCTCCCTATAAGTTCCTTATAACTTATATATATATATATATATATATATATATATATATATATATTAGGTTGGTGCAAAATAATGACGTAATGATGTTGTTTTTTGACATATATTTTAACGTCAAAAAACGACATTATTACGTCATTATTTTTGCACCAACCTAATATATATATATATATATATATATATATAATGTGTGTGTAAAATTTAAGATCGAATATATCTGTAAAATGACAATATGTTTAAAGATAAGTTTTCCTTCTGGTTTCATATATATATATATATATATATATATATATATATATATATGTGTGTGTGTGTGTGTATGTTTGTTTTGATATATTTAAGATTGAATAAAGTATTTTGAATAGTACATGTTAATAGGTAGTATTATATGTCTGGTTTTATCTAGTTTATTGCGATTGTTGTTGTTGTTATCAATGTTATTATTCTTTTCGTAATTGTATAAGGCATGCAAAATCTATGGCTATAAAATGACAAAATAAAAACAATAATAAAACAACAACAATAAGAAAAACAATATAGCCGTAAGCATATACTTAATATGTGTTATTAAATTATTGTGGGTCAGATATTTAATGTGGGTCATTTCTTTTGTATAATAATAGCTTCAATAGAATACCATTAAGTACAGTATCTTTTACCACAAGAGATGTGTTTTAAATATTTAATACGCGTATAAAGCAATAATAAATTTTAAATTCTTGTATATATATATATATATATATATATATATATATATATATATATATATATTTTGTTCGAGCTGAAAGTAATGCATATTTTAAAGTTAATATATTTTTAAATTAATATATTTTAAAATATTTTCTTTAGTGAGAAGAGTTTACCTAGGAGATTTTTTGACATATTCCAATTTGCGATGTATTTTATAGTGTTTGTCCATCTTGGTTCCGGCCTGAGCACTGATCAAAAATGGTTGTTTCGCCATAAGTCACTTTAGTTTTTGTCCCCCTCTTAACAACTTCTTAAAGCCTTTTCCTTAGTTATATTTTCAAAAGCCCTGTTAAATCGTTCGATGCTCTTTGCGAAGCCCCTTTGATATCTCCAATATGGACAATCACCTGCACAATAACTGATGTGGGCTCAAAGTCGGGACCACAGAAGGAAAACACGGAACACGGATTAGAGGTAAGAAAGATATATTAAACAAAAGGTTACAAAGATAGGTTAAGTGTAAGCGGAGCTTACTATGTGCTAGTGTCCAATATTGGTAGTCATACGCGGCTGATACTACGGTATTAGAACACACTCACTCACTCTCACTCACACTCACACTCACACTCACACTCACACTCACACTCACACTCACACTCACACTCACACTCTCTCCTCCTAGAGTGTTATATCGCATACTTTATATAGTCCTGGAAGAGTCCATGTTGTAGGTATGTTACGGTCTCACAACAATAACTTTGTTATTTTTTTGTTTTTCAGCATTTATTATATTCTTTCCATTACACATGTAAAACATATATTAGAGAAAAAAGAAAAAAAAATATTTGATTTCAGACGGCTTAAACTAAAATTATTTTAATCTGCATAATAAATTCAGACTGCGTTTTCTTCTTTTGTCCTTAAACTCAGAAGGACTCGTTGGGACGCAGGCGTGATGAACTGACTACCCTGGCCACTTTATTCCATGGCCAGTGACCTGCGTTGAGGTTGTTCTTTGCCCAGTAATGCCGTGTTAACACCCAACTCATAGCTTAGATCGCCAGCTGGAACGGTTTACTGGGGTATAGCAACTTGGAGCCATCACGAGTGATTTAGGAGATGGTTGAGGACCAGTGATTCCCTTCCGCTTGAAGGTGCAGCGTGCCAGACAAAGATACAATCTCGATCCAGAGTCTCCATATGCCGCCCTCACACACACATATATATATATATATATATATATATATATATATATATATATATATATATATATATATATATATATATATGTGTGTGTATATGTGTGTGTGTGTGGTGGACTCTCCCGTATGAGGCTCAAGCAGCTCAGTTCTTAGGAATCGGCAGTCCAGACACCAGCACATATCATTTGATTATAGTGTAGAGGGTTTTATGCAGAACCAACCACACTTTTTGAAGGGCCGAATACAGAGACCTGGTGCACTACGTGTCACAAGGTCCCCAAACAACACTCCACAGGTTTTAAATTCAGAGTTGTTCTCCTCCTAGATCAGTTGCCATCCAATGTTATAGAACACAGCCTGTCCTGCTATTTCCCCATATCTGGAGGGAGAAAAAGAGGATTAATACCTTCCCCATGGGTATTAGCACGTAAGTCAATGTAATGGGTTCGACTTAAATTTGAACGCGGATATATATATATATATATATATATATATATATATATATATATATAAGGGGTGTCGGCGTGAACAGATCTTCATCAAATGTACCACTTTAAGAATTATCATTATATATATTGCAAACGATAATAATAGAAATCAATAAAAAATTAAGAAAAGAATAAAAAGTTATAAAATTAGTATAAAATATATGAGATTTATTTTTTTATTATTTTTGTTGTTAAAAATTATTAGACTATTCTGAGCCTATAATTGTTTTTATAATGAACCCAAAATATTTAATAAAACATGTTGAAACAAACTAAAAATTTTACTCAAACTTTATTTTAACGTCTAAATCAATCCTTTAAAATTTGACAAAAATTGTTCAAATCAGATTTCAGTTATTTAGTTGAATGTGATTTGAATAATAGCTTGAGACGGACTATAGCTGATATCGACAATTTTATTCTTATTGACCAAACAGCAATGTTCTTTTCTCGGCTTTTCTCACGAGACCATATTAGAGAATTTACAATATTCCTTAATTTATCTAACATTGTGAAAAGTCTTGTATATTTAGCAGAAAGTTTTCGAATCAAATATAGTTACGTCTATTCGTTGCTGTTATCTGAGAATAAAATATTTCCCCGGGTAATACTTCGCCAGAAGCACCCGAGATAAATCTTACTGCATTCATAAGACTGATTCATTCGTTTATCTCGCGTTTATTGAATCAGGATCAGCGTCTGGTATTTCAATGTAACAGAAGTTTTATAATATTAGAAGAATCTAAAATGTAAAATTTGGGCAAATTATTTACGTCATTTATTTAAAGTTGGTACACATTAATCAATGCTTGAAGGACCCGTGAAAATTTCACGCTTTTCCTGTTTTAATATTCTGATGAATCTTAATTCTTAAGTTAATGGTTGAATAAGTTCTTGGTGAGTTCTGCGCCAATAAAATATCCGTAGAAATTCCCCTATCGCATGGTTAAATATTTGAGCTTAAGTTTAATAAATATTGCAGTAACAATCATTAATATGAATGCTTGTCATTATTTTAAGAAGTGGATACAAACGAAAAGGTTTTTTCATTTCACTGAAACAGACGTTAAACATTTCCCTTCTTTCTTTCTTTCTTTCTTTCTTTCTTTTTTCTTTTATTCATTTTCTCACAGAATCCAAGTAACGTCTCTGATATGTGTTTTGTTTATCAAAACGAAATGGACTATTATTTATGAGATATTGACAGACATTAAACAGTTCTATCTTGCCTTCTTTCTTTTATAGAAACCAAATAGTGTCTTTCTCCATCTTTCCACACCATCAAAACAAAATAGTTCATTATTTATTAGGTATTGGCAGGCCATAACGGGTACAATCGTAAAGAACTGAAATTGTCAACTTTCACTGAAACAGACGTTAAACACTTCTTTCTTTCTTTCTTTCAATCACTGAAACCAAGTAATATCTTTTTCCCTCTTTTCAAAACGGAATAATTCATTACTTATGAGGTATTGGCAGGACATAAGGGTCGTGCGAACGAAGGGCGAGATAAGCACAATTATAATAGGATACTTACGACAGATTAATAATATTCTGACTTAGTACTTAATTTTCCGTATAAAATAGGAGAGCTGAGCATATCTAATTTGAATCATCTGTTGGAGAGTAATTTTCAGGAAGCTCCTCTTGTGAATCATTCGCTGGATGTTCAGTTACTGTCCCTGTTAGATTAACCCCATCTTCGGTTCTTTCTTTCTAAATATTTTAGTTGAAGCAGTTTCATCACCGTCATTATTATTGAGAAAGGGAGCAGCGTGTCAAGAAAGTTGCGCTTGAGTACAATTATACGAAGCCCAACGGACACACCATGACACAGTCTGTTAAGGGAATACCAGACACATGCATCACATGATATACGCAATATGGTGACAGGTTTCGGTAAAAGCAACGTAAAACCTTGAAGGTTGGAACCAGTTAGAAATACCCAGTCAGCTTAGACGGTCTCCGTCAAGTATATAGATATGTCTCTCGAGTCTCCTTGACTGCCTCATCCTTCAAAATAAAAAAAAACTAAAAAAAAAACAGCCCTCTACCCCGGCATTGATACTTCCCCACCAATCTCTCTTACAAACAGAGATGAACAGTGCGTCAGATATTAGAGGACACAATAAAATGGTTGTGGTCAGACCTTGTCAAACAGATCTGTGGTATTGAATGGGATATTTACTATAGCCCATCTTAATTCACGTGCACATGGTAACACATCTAATCAATTAAGGTGATTTTCTAAGAGTAGCTTAAATATGGCACAAAGCCGAAAACATGGAGCACCCAGTAAAGATCGAACTACCTATTATGTTGTAATTGTTCATGTGAGACAAGCTTTGAAGTGCTCCAGCCAGTCGATTAAGATCAGAAGCCACGAGAGACATGCTTAGTACTTCATCATCATCATTATAATAATAATTATTGTTATTGTTAGTTATACCATTTTGTTGTGTTTTATCACGAAACACTCAATCGTTCGAATCACCAACTTCTAAAGCGACTATTGAAACAAAACCGGCATACAGCAAAGAATGAACTCCCGGCAAAAATTCAATTTCAGGAAGTCGTTAAAAGGGGAAGCCGTTACGCGAGGAGTGGTTGCATTTAAAAGCACGAATCAAGAAAAATAAAACGACTTTACACTGCATTGTGAAGACGTATAGAAATCAACCTTACAGCTAAAGCTTTTTAGATTTGTGAATTTCTCTTTTGCGTTAAAAGAGCATATGACCAAACGTAATCATTGAATGTTTTATGAACTCGGAAGCCACTTTGACGCGAATAACATGGGATTATTTTGCTGCTTATCCAGTTTAATCTTCTCAAGTCTCATAGAAACAAATGTTACGCCATCTTAAAACGCACTCGAGATTATCAAATGTCAATGTTATGCGTCATTTTCCTAATCGAGAATAGAAAAAGAGGAAATATCTATTTCTTGATATAGTTATTCCACTTGACCGAAGTTTGTAAATTGAAGAATTCGATAAAACTACTGTTCTTGAAACGGAAATTGCCAAAATGTGGGAACTGATTACATTAACACTCCCAGGAGTACACTAGACGTAATAAAACGTGTGAGTGGATATCTCAAAATACACGAAAAGTTTATATTTCAAGAAGTCTAGTGGCGATATTAATGCTTTAAATAAGTTTGAGAAACGAAATCCTCCCTATAGCTATATCCCTCACACTAAAGATGTATGGATAACAGTGACTTCTATTTGATATCTAATATTAAACAATACAATTTTCTTATTAAGTACACACTGCAAAACTTACGAGATCATCATGCAGCTGGTACCATGAAACTCGGTACAATCTGTTACATACGACATGGATATGAGACGAGCATCGACAATTAAATTGGTTTAGCTCCGTAAATGCCATAAAGTACCCAGAATAGTTAAGGAACAATGTAGTGTGTAAATCTCTCCATCGAGGATTTGTAACTGTTGTGGTAGGATCCACCTGATTTGCATAGTGGAGTACCGACCATATAAATATGGTTGGTACCGGGAAGAGAGGGAATGAATCAAGAGATTCAGAGACCGAGAGACAGACTGCATTAGCAGAGGGGAACCCGGACGAGGCTTTGCCGAAGGGCAAGGTTTCGTCCGGGGAGGTTGACAGGGCCTGAACCCGTCTAGGCGGGTTCAGAAAGGCCATATTTTTGGCCGAGCCTACAGGCTCGGGGATACCCACATTAAAACGGCCTTGTGCCACATTCGATACAGGAATCAAGAGATTCAGAGACTGAGAGACAAACTCTCGGCGACTGTTGAACTCTCTGCATTAGCAGAGGGGAACCCGGACGAGGCTTTGCCGAAGGGCAAGGTTTCGTCCGGGGAGGTTGACAGGGCCTGAACCCGTCTAGGCGGGTTCAGAAAGGCCATATTTTTGG
The DNA here is from genome assembly GCA_963932145.1 of Acanthosepion lycidas. NCBI lineage: Eukaryota > Metazoa > Mollusca > Cephalopoda > Sepiida > Sepiidae > Acanthosepion > Acanthosepion lycidas. The sequence continues at coordinate 77,966,181 of OZ010578.1, forward strand.
CCGAGCCTACGGGCTCGGGGATACCCACATTAAACCGGCCTTGTGCCACATTCGATCCTCGTGGGTGGATTGATAAATGCAGGAACCAAGAGATTCAACCAGAGATTCAGTCAACACATTTTCCAGGAACGGTCTTCCCAGGAATATACAAAAGACTATATGTAAATATTGTGTTCACTTTCTTGTTTCAAAACATTTTGTTCTAAGTACATTTTGTGTTGCATTATTATTCCATGCATTAGTCAAGTTTCAACAGTAACACATCTATTTATCATCTCTCAATTGCGTCTCTGTCTTTGGGAAGAGTGCACTCAGGGATGACTCCGTCAGAGGACAGAGCCGCAACTGAAGAAAATTATACTGAGAGATGCCCAGCCCTGAGGAACAGCTGCCCGAGTCCGTGCCCTCTCATTGCACCAGAGAGCGGGATCGGTGGTCGCACCGAGGCCAGCGCAATCGACGGTTGCGGGAAATTCGGACAATTTTTGTTCCTGGTCCGAGTGTACGCACTCAGGTCCCCACCTTAAAAAAAAAAAACACCTTGTGTCACAACTCATCTTAGTGGGAAGACAGAGTAAATACCGTGTGTAAACCCCTCTCTTGAGGAGTTTTTAACACATCTATTTATCATCTCTCAATTGCGTCTCTGTCTTTGGGCAGAGTGCGCTCAGAGGCATCTCCGTGAAAGGACAGAGTCGGAACTGAGGAAAATTATACTGAGACGTGCCCAGCTCTGGGGAACAGCTGACCGAGGCTGCGCCCTCTCATTGCACCAGAGAGAGGGATCGGTGCACACACCGAGGACCGACGGTTGCGGGTGCTGCGGGCAATTTTTGTTCTTGGTCCCGGTGTACGTGCTCGGGTCCCCACCTTTAAAAAGGCCTTGTGTCACAACTCGTCTAAGTTGGGAGACAGGGTAAATACGTAGTTAGGGAACAATCTGAATGAATGATTCATTGATTCGCTTCTTACGGCTTATCAACCCTTTGCAGGTTATTTAAAGCCAGAAAATACTTTAGATTATAAGATATCTGTGGCGATAGTAAAGTTTTAGCGATACAAGTCTTACTAATTAACTCATAGCTGAGGGGAAAAGAAGTGGATTGATAACTTTTCCAAAGATATTTGCGTGTAAATGACTGCAACGAACCCGACTGAAATTAAAAGTCAGCTCTCTCCGACGTCACCCGAACATCCAAAGTTACAGCAGCTGGTATTCCCAAACGGTCACCCATTTTGATATTAACCAGGCTCGACGTCGCTTAACTTTGGTAATCGTACGAGAATTGATGTTTCAACGTGATATTTTGATTACCTCCAGAAATGCCAAAAAAGTATCCGGAATGGTTAGAGAATAATTTGATTGGATGAGAAGCACTTCTCAGACTAAAAACCAAACTTTTACTTAATGCCATCGCATTCCGAATATTCTGAACTAAGCAAAACACCTTTTAAAACAAATTATTGCGACAAAAATGCTTCTCACACAATACACTGTAGAAGACAAAATATATTACAATAAAAATAACGACCGTCCTCTCCCCCATGAAAATAGTTTTAGCCGAAAGCGCTCGGGAAATTTTCTATAGTATAGTTAGTATTATACTATAGAAAATTTATTTATTATCATTACTTATCTAGACAGATAATTTTTATTTATTTATTCGCCATCTCACAATTGAAGAATAGAGAGATTTAGTTATAAATTGTGTTATGGTTAAATAATTACATGTACATACTTCGGTTGGTCTGTTAAATCGTCTTTTAAATTACCATTAAACTCAGAAAACATATTTGGGAGATTTTTTAAAAGTAATTTTCATATTTAACATTAAATTTAACAAATGATATATTTTTATTTGTTGTTTTTTTTTTTTTATTATTTATCGTTTTAACAGAAATTATGATAAGAGTAATAATAATAAATGATACTTTTAGCGACGAACTATTCACTCCCACGTCCATTGTAATATATATATATATATATATATATATATATATATATATATATATATATATATATATATATATTTTTTTTTTACAGGGTGCGATGGGTAAATTTTCGCCATTTTATATTTTTTAATTTCGCGCATGTACGTTGTTTGTTTTTGATTTTGTCGACTGCATGATATGATGGTCAGTTGGGCACCGTCTATGAGAAAAAGAGCACCATGATGCAATTTAATCCGCCAGAAATTTGGACACGATATGCTGTACTGCTTGGCATTCGTACCAGTAGCTCCAATACAAACATTTCAGAGTGTGTTGGGTGTCAATCTGAGGACAGTGCAGAGAATCCGAAAAGAGTTTAATGAGTCTAATGGTGATTACGAAGGTGTTTGGAGTATTTTTCTTACCACAGCGCCTACATCAAGTGCCTTGAGATGGTAGTGCTACCCTGGGTCGAAGGCAACAGGACTCTGCACTATGACACACAAGCAGGAGAACCCAGTCATCACTGTAAAAAATCTCTGCCACCACATCACCCCTATACATGTGGTCACCTAACTCTAACTGCCACCCTCTTGATTATTATGTATGGGGCGCAGTTGAGCAAGAGAATAACAAAACTCCTTGTAACACCAAAGATGAACTGAAGGCAACGATTATGGTAGCATTCACCAATTTACACCAGAAGACCGCCCAGAAGAGTTACAGGAGATTCCGAAGTCGTCTGGAGGCCGTGGTTGAAGCCAATGGCGATTTTATTGAATAAATTTACTGGTAGTATTTCAAGATTTTTTGTGTAATTTTGGTAAATATATCTATTAAATTGAGATGATAGTGTTATCTTAATTATTTGCGTAATTTAGACGACAACCCACTCTGCATATATATATATATATATATATATATATATATATATATATATATATAAATTAAAAGGTGCAATTATAATTTATAAATTCATAAATCATTCATACAAAAAACAAATATAGAGGTTAATGATTTAAATGGCGAGAATACATCGTCGCAAACAATTTTTTTTAAGCATTTCACCCCAAGCAAGGCGGGAAGCCACTAGGACGCAAGGGGTTACAGAAAATTTAGAGCAAGATCAGAAAAGAGTGATAGCAGAAAGGACGAGGATAGTGGATAGATCGAGGCAACTGGAGATGTCGACTGACATTACATTTGAATAGCTGGAGATTATAGCTCACTGGGAAACAGGAATAGGGAAGGGAGTTCCACAAGCGAGAGGTGCGAAACATGAAGCTATTGGAGTAGAAGAGACGGCTACATTTAGGAGTTTCGACAGTGAAGGGGTGAGAGCGGGATGCCAGCCTCGTATGGCGCTTGAACTCATGACGTCTGGGAACCAGCGAATGCAGCTCCTGGGAGCAATTTCCATGGAAGTATTTGTAGAACAGACAGAGGGAGGCGACGGCGCGTCTGTGAGAAAGTGACTGTAGACGAGACGAGACGAGACGACAGAGCAGGGCCAACTACATTGCATATCCACCTCTGGAGCCTATCAAGAACCCCGAGGCAAACAGAAGGGGCACCAGACCATATATGGCAGCAATACTCCATGCAAGAGCGAATTGTTGATTTGTAGATCTGGAGGATCGACTCCGGGGAGAAAAATTTCCTGGCGCGGCTCAGGGAGCCAACTTTCCTTGCGGTGGATGAAGCAATTGACTCAATATATTTATTCCATCTCAGGTCAGCAGTCAACGTGAGACCGAGAAGCCGCAGAGAGTTGCTCTCGAGAAGTTGAGCGTCAGACATTCTAATGAAGGGAAGGATCACTGTGGTGATTAATAGAGAGCAGTTTTGTCTTAGAAGCGTTGAAGTTGACCAGCCAATTCTTGCCCCACTTCACAATCGATTGGAGGTCCTTTTTGAGACGCACGGCCAGGTGAGTTTTGTTAGAGAGACTAGATTTGTTTTTGAGGCAGGAATAAATTGTGGTGTCATCCGCGTAAATGCCAACTTGGGAAGTTATGGCGTCAGGAAGGTCATTTATGTAGATAAGGAATAGAGTGGGGCCTAGGATGGAGCCTTGAGGAACACCTGCGTTCGTGGGATAGGAACTGAATGAGAATCCGTTGAGAACGACCTTCAATTCACGGTTTCACAGGAATGATTGTATTAGGTTATATAATCGACCCGTAATGCCATAACCCTGGAGCTTGCGAAGAAGGCCGGCATGCCAAACCCTATCAAATGCTTTGGAGATGTCTAGTGCCACGGCACGGGCTTCCTCGTTATTTTGAAGAGCTCGGTGATGGCCGTAAGCACATCAGCTGTAGATCGGGCAAAGCGGAAACCATATTGCTTGTCTGAGAGCAGATTATGGGATGTGAGGTGGTTTACCACCTCGATATTGATTAGGGCTTCGAAGACTTTGCCGAAGAGGGGAAGGAGACTGATAGGATGGTAGTTGGAAGGGTCAGAGGGGTCGCCGGAGTTCTTGAAGACAGGCACGATCGAAGAGGACTTCCAGCAGTCAGGAAAACAAGATTCCTTGAGGCAGTAGTTGTATAGTTTAGAAAGGGCGGGCGCCAGAAATAAGATACATCAACCCCGAACCTGTATATGAATGATATGATCCCTGTTTACAAATTCCAGTTGCATAAGGTCTTTTTAATTTTTTACAACCTTTCGTCTGTTCCTACAGACATCATCAGGAATGGAAATAGATTTTGTTCTTGTTTTTACTTCTCGGTAATAAGGGGACAACGAAAATAGAGATGTAATCCGAAAAAATGCTATGAAAAATGTGTTATTGTTTTGGAACGTTCGGTCGCAACGCTGAGTTTGAATTTAAATTTTAAGGTTGTGCGTTTTTGTACAAATATAGCAATAAGAGAATTCTTTTTTACTGGTAGATTTTCCGTCAATATGGCATGAACTATATTGTTTAATAATTACAGTAATGTCACACTTATTATCCGAAAGTTGCACGTTGGATCAGTTATTTTAATTTCAATTAAAAGGTGCAATTATAATCTATAAATTCATGAATCATTCATACAAAAAACAAATATAGAGGTTAATGATTTAAATGGCGAGAATACATCGTCGCAAACAATATAAATAAGATACACCAACCCCGAACCTGTATATGAATGATATGATCCCTGTTTACAAATTCCAGTTGCATATGGTCTTTTTAATTTTTTACAACCTTTCGTCTGTTCCTACAGACATCATCAGGAATGGAAATAGATTTTGTTCTTGTTTTTACTTCTCAGTAATAAGAGGACAACGAAAATAGAGATGTAATCCGAAAAAATGCTATGAAAAATGTGTTATTGTTTTGGAACGTGCGGTCGCAACGCTGAGTTTGAATTTAAAACCTTCCATGCACGTTCCACAATTTTCATCAATTTTCTGCGTACTACTGGCAACATGTAATATATCTGTATGCTACTGGTGTCATTTATGAATACATATCTTCCTATATTAGTACAATCTGCATCGTAGACGTCTCTCCCACCGACCCTGATCTGTTGAGGAACACCAGCAGCAAAATAACTTAAGAACTGTTAAAGAGAGGAAGATCTTTTTATGGGTTAGATAGCCTCATTAGGCCATAACTGGTCAAGCGTATGGCTACACTCCTGAAGACTTGACAAAAAATAATCAGAACCAGCTCTGTCCAAAGAAACTCCAGAACACAATCCAAGGCAACGGAAAGAAGGGTGAGGGAGCAGAGGGTGTTAAGAATGACTGGGTTCGAACAAGCTACCACTGGAATATGAAAGCTGCGGTCTACAATACAAGGCCAGTCTCATCGTATCACCACATTATGCACAGTATACAATTCCCGTAAGCCATTAGGGTCGTATGGCCACTACATATACTGCAGTCGCAATGGTGATCCAATGGCAAACTGACGAAGTCCAAACCCCTCCAGGCTGATTTGAGTACAGATTTATCCATTTTCTACACTGGTTGCCAACAAAGGTTATAGAGCCCAGTCTTGTGTACTATTTTTCTCATGTTTTGAATTCTGAATTGTCCTTTTAGACCTGTTGCTATCCAAGGCCAGTTTCTGCTATTTATTCATAGCCAGGGAGAGAAGAGATGGATTCATACCTTTCTCAAGGGTATTAGCAGGTAAGTGAATGTAATCAACTTGGGGGAATTCTAACTCGGTCTCCGATTCCTCCATCATTAGCTGCTATCTATTATTCTAATTAGAAAGTGACCTTTCTAGCATCAAGTTCGACATTATCAGAATTAGTAAAATATTTAACATGTTAAGTCCCAAATAAAGGGACTCAAAGAAAAGAGAATGGTTCGTTTCTTAGATTTATGTTTCCTCTGAAAATATCGTTAAACTCGTTCAAGAATAGATACCTATTAATAAACACACAATTTTGGTTTAAAGATAAGAAGAGGAAAAATGGCCATTTTGAAATGTGGGACCAAACTTAATTATTTTTAAAGGAAGATATTTAATAGAAATTCATCTGCTCGAAGATAGAAAGTTTTAAAATTACTGAGATTTTAGCACAAACTATTCTTGTTGCCTGTATGCGCAAATAATATTTTCATAAGGTTTTCTATTTCTTTTTAAGCATTTTAGAAATATATCTGTTGAACTCGCCTGCTGAAGACACGACTGTTTCTTCTTTCCCTGCTGTGTTATTGCCAACTATCCACCTACACTATTCGCTTATCTAATATAATTAACACATTTCCATCAATGCATTTTTACTAAGTAGACCTGTTTACGTGACTTGTCAGTTATATGTGTCAGAAAAGCATTTTAGCTGATCCCAACTGAAATCAATTTTCTAAAATTGACTATAAAATTATAAAAAAAAAAAAATGGTTAACTACCAAAGAAAGGTGAATCCTTACAGGGTACATGGCTGCTTTTGTGTGAATGTCTGCGAAGCATTCCGCTCTTCAAACAAACTAGTACAGTCAAAGAATGTCTGTTTGCAGGGATATCGGTTTCAGCACCAGATTTCTGGAAGTGAAATTCCCAATGGTGATGGTGCCGAATGATGGTGATGGTGCCGAATGATGGAGATGGCAGCCTCTGCTTCGATGTTCGTCTTGCAAAACACGTGACTGGCTGTGCAGTAGAGATTCTAAATATATCCCAGATGCCCTCAAACGGTGTGAGAAGTGTGTCAATTGACAGCAGGTGGCGTTAGTGCTGATGGTGTTGCATTCTGTGGGTCTTGTACATATATATATATATACCCAGGTTATGTTGTTCAGTTAAACACAATTCTGTTTGATGAGTTGCTGAATACTTTCGCTTGTCTACTCACTCATTATTTTACACATTTGCTCAGGCGTGTTTACATGTATGTATATGTAATTAACTAAGCATGACAATCTGTTAACAAAGCGTAACAATTAATGAATATATATATATATATATATATATATATATATATATATATCCTTATATTAAAATGGTTATGATTCACATTCTGCTTTTGAGGGATGACGACTACATGATCTATCTATCTATCTATCTATCTATCTATCTATCTATCTATCTATCTATCTATCTCAGGTACTTCCCATCTCTCTCTCCCCCTCTCTCTTTCTCTCTCTCTCTCTCTCTCTATATATATATATATATATATATATCTACACAAGTATATAATTGGTGTATACTGAATGAATTCCAATAACCAACAAAATTTTCCTATACTTGTATTTTGATTGGTCATTCTAGCCTTTGTAACAACGTTTTCCCCTTGCGAAGGATCGTTAATTAATTTGAAACATTTAAAACCATTTATTTTACATTCAACATCATCACTTGATAAGACACCGGAGGTATTGAAACAAAATGGGTATTTTTGTAGTGATTTTATAACATATTTATGTTATAATTTTTTAATATATATATATATATATATATATATATATATATATATATATATATATATTATAAATTAATTGATTTAAAATATGGTTTTTCCGCATTGAGCACTATTTTGTAAAAATAAAAATATCTATAAGAACACCGGATTATATATCTTACTGTTCTTTCTTATATATATATATATATATATATATATATATATATATATATATATATATATATATCTTATTTACTGATTCTTTTTCTTTTTATGTGTCATGTCCTTTCAGGACGTAGGCGATCATAGCTCTCTACCTACCTCTTTCCCTTGCAGCTCTCAGCAAGCTCCTTCACTCTGCTTCCTCCCCCAAACCACGTTCTGTTATCCATCTGCCAAAGCTTGTCAGGTATGTCACGCGCTGCTTTCGCTTGTCTCTCTTTCCCTCTATTTGACCTGTGAGTATCAGATTCTCCAGGCCTTCCTTCCTCATTATGTGTACCAGAGATTTCAGCTGACTCTTTCTAATGTTATGTATAAGCCTTTTCCTTGTTTGTAAACTACCTAAAACCTCATCGTTGCTCACACGCTCGGTCCATGATATCCTTAGCATCCTTCTGTAGAACCACATCTCCGTCACCTCCAGTCACTTCTTCATCTTTGAGGAAATCGTCCAACATTCGCTGCCGTAAAGAAGAACAGATGTAAACGTAACAGCTCAGTATTCTTTTCTTTGTTACCAAAGAAACGATAGTTCACCCAAAACAAGGGCCACTCAAGATTAAGGGTTACCGATTGAGATTGTAAAGGAGGGGGAGGTAAGAGTGTATTGGATAGATATCATTTGACCCTGGACCAGAGAGCAAGATTGTAGTTGTTAGGGAAGTATTCTCTCCGGAATTTGACCCACAAAGTAACAGTTTTGGAGAAGCTGTCCGTGCGAAACTTGCTTTTTTATCAAAGGAAACCGAAGAGACTGAGAATGATTTGCCACCGTGATTATGGCCTAGCAGGTCATAGCTATGAAGGTCCGAGCTGGTGGCACTAAGGAATCTAACTCGTCCGAATATCAGACATAGCAATAGCAATATATTAGGTTGGTGCAAAAATAATGTCATTTTCTCACATATGTTACTATGTGAGAAAACGACATTATTTTTGCACCAACTTAATAGTTGTGGGATAAGGGGTGCAAGGTGGATAATAATTCATCACCCAAAACGCTGCGTAAGCGCTTATGAAAACGGTCGAGACTGAACAGTAAGAATTGGGAAGCACCAGTCCAAATACAGCAACAATACTCCATTGTTGGCCTGACCTGACTCTCGTAAAGATAGGACATGGCAGCAGGTATTAGGTGCTTTTCTGGAGCAATACAAGGAACCAACCATTCTTTCAGCATTTTTTGTGATGGCACTGATATATACGTTCTGTTTGAGATCGGTAGTGGGCTTTAGCCTCAGTAGGCGTCCGAGGTAGGGAGTCTCCTTGAGGATATGACCACTAATCAGGATTAGTGCAGGCAATATATCTATCTTTTTTTAATCAGTTCACCCCAAGCCAAACAATAATGCCACTAAGATGAAAGTGGACACACACAGCGAAAGAAAAATAATAAAAAAACTTTAAAAGGAACGGGAAAATCTTAAACAGGAAGCAATTAGAGGAGTGTGAACCGGGCGATAGTTAAACATATTTACTCCTATTAAAGAAAAAAAGAGCAGTAAGTTAAATTTCAGAGTTCAGGAGAGGATAGAAGTATAAATTTGTCTTTAGAAGGAACCGGAAACCCATTTCTAAACAGGAAACAAAGGTAAAAACTCTAAGAAGTGTTAATAAGTTAAAGTTAATAATAGGCGAACCTATCTATCTATGATAAATGATTGATGCGAAATATGTTAGGCGGAATGCATACAAATAAGTTGGATGCTTAAGGTCTTTAGGACCCTGTTAACGTTTTACTCCTTTCGCACGAGCATTATCTTATCAAAACAACTGAAAAAATATATATGAAAAGTCGTTACCATGGCAACCCAGCTCCATAAAAAGGCTATAAAATAAAAAAAATTATTCGCGAGCAAATCAATAAGATTTGTACGTAGGAACTATAGTAAAACAAAATGTAAATATGGTGTCTGACATAGGAAAGAAAAATAAATGAATTTATTATTATATTCAAATTTGTGTATCCACTAAAAATAACGTTTAAAATGATTATATATATATATATATATATATATATATATATATATATATATATATATATATATATATATATATATTTGGCTGGATTGATGTCAGTTTGTGACCCTGGGTGTCACGCTTTCGCGATCGTCAGACAAACACACACTTTTCACACACTTTTCACACACACACACACACACACACACACACACACATATATATATATATATATATATATTGTGGGTACGTGGCCGAGTTGTTAGAACGTTCGCATTCTGGCCATAAGAGCCGTAGATGTAAGGAGACTTCCTGGATGTTATAGGACTGGAGGGGTCCATTCCAGCATGCGGTACTTTTGGAAAGTGCCTGGAAACCATAACACGGGTTGATCCAAACCTTGTAAGTGAAATTGGGTAGACGTAACCCTTGGGGGTGGGCGTCGATAGCTGTGCTAGTACAAAGTCAAGTCATCGTGCCCGTGGCATTGAACGGGCTGGTCTTGTTCAAATTAGTGATCACACTAGATAACACACTCTTCCCCAGAAACTGTAACTAAGGTCTGCTCAGCATAGTTGCAGTATAAACTAAAAATACGCCTGAACAAGCGTCTGCAAAAGGGATTGGCTAGTCGTCAATATATAGGTTTTTTTAAGTTTAACCGAATATATCAGGATGCAAAATATAATAAAAAGTGTTATTATACTTTATAGTTCTCTATACCGCAATTTTTATTAGATTTTACTATTATTAGGCTGGTGCAAAAATAATGTCGTTTTCTCACATAAAGTTGAAAACGACATTATTTTTGCACCAACCTAATAGCATTTTGGACATTAAATCTGGATGGTTACTGGCATGTTCATGCGTAAAGCTTGAAAGTGTCAGTCTTCATACATGTTGATTTCTGTGGCCACACTGCTTGTAGACAGACTCTTTCCTCGATATTAAGCACTCGTTCCCAAGAAATATAACAAGTTTTAAACAATATAATCATGTAAATCGACGCTTTATACTTGCTATCCTATACAAAGTAACGCCTCTATTTTTGTATACTTTTTCAGGTGTATGTTGTATCCTGCACAGCCTACCATAGGGACCGAACTAATGACTGTTTGGATTTAGACGAACTTTGTTGCAGGAAGCGCATACGACATATACCTGAGGAAGGCCCATTGAAACGTTTTATAAATGCAACAAAGACAAAGATTTATTTCGGAAAAATCATTGACTAATAGTAATGTTATCTTTGGCAAATCCAGACAAGATGCATCTTTGTTAGTCTGAGAGAGTTTTCATAGTCGGAACATCGACGATGAAACCGGTTCTCTGACAAGGTTTTTTTGGAGAGGACGGTGGTTAGACTCTCCACCTACCCAGCAGCATTATGAATAAAATCGCTCAAATGGCGGGTGAACTTTTTTGTACGGTCATTGACCAACTAGTGGGATACAATGGAATCCATAACTATCTATGCAGGTAGTGTGGTAACAAGACATCATTGGTGGAGAGATTCCTAGACTGAAGTCAAAGGCCAAGTAGGTTTATTGATTAATTGATTCTTTTTTTACGGCTTATCAAACTTTTTCAGGTTATTTAAAACAAGGGAATATTTTTAGACTGTAAAAATTTTTGGGGACATAATGATTTTGTGATGCCGAACATGTGAGCAACGACGAAGTTTTAGAGAAAAAAATGAAAAAAAAAAGAAAACTAATAATTAAGATCGGGAAGAGAGAGTTGTGGTTTCTGGGGCACATAATAAGGAAGGAGGGCTTGGAAAATCTGACACTCACGGGGCAGATAGAGAGACAGAGGAAAACAACGCATAAAATACTCAGTGAGATTGACTAAATAGATGGCGGAACAGGAGAAATAACAGAAAGACAAAGTTTATTAAGGACTACAAGGGACAGGAAGATGTGGAGATCCATGATCGCTTACATCCCGTGGTGTCAAGGCATATAAAAAAGAAGATACAAGTTTTATTCATTAACTAATAGCTGAGGTGGGGGAAGAGTCGGTCTGGAATTTATGATGACGAAGACGATGATGATGACAGGTCAAATAATTTAAAGTATTTAAACTTCAGTTCATTCAAAAAAATAATTTCTCAGCTTGAAACTTTTTTGTTTTTATTGATAGCATTCGAATTTTTGTGAATGGTAGATCTGAGAGTAATCGATATTTGATCTGTAATAGTCATTTTTAAACTTGAGCATCGCATATTTCGTAAATATTATGACTGCTGTATGTTCCTGTTTGTAGGTACGAACCATGTTCATTGGCCAAATGTTCATATATGCAACGATATACAATTTAGTTATATCACTATATCTTAAAATTAATGACCATTCCGTACAAGATAGATGGAATATGGTTTCGAAAATTTAAACATGTTACTACTTGGAAAAAGTACGTGTCTATTGTTACGCAAAATCGGCGATCCGGGTTCAAATTCTAGCCTAATCTGTTGCGTTCACTTTCGCGAAAATGCCCTTTGTAAAAACATGAATGTGTCTCTTCTTCCCTAGATAGGAGCTACATAGAAGGGTAAATTGGGTTCTTAAACCTTGGGTGGCAATCAGTCTGTAAAAATGGAATTCAAATTCCGAGTCGTAGATAACGCAAAAGGGAAACACTCAAGAAAGTATGACAATTTACAGTGGCAACCATTCCGAGAGGAGAAAAGATATCCTTTGAGTGATTAATTGACCTGTATGTATCGAATTCTCCAAGGCTTCTTTCCTCGTCATGTACCCTACTTACGGATGTAAATGAAAAACTACTAAAAGAACAGCGTGTATTCTGAACATTGATTGATTGATTTGTTTTCTACGGCTTATCAACCCTTTGCAGGTTATAGAAAGACAGAAAATATTTTTAGATTGTATGTTTTTTTTGGAGATAATAATGATTTAGTGATGCAAGTCTTGCTAATTAACCCAATGCTGGGGGAAGAAGAGGTGGATTCATACCTTTTCCATTTGCGCGTAAGTGAATATAACGAACTTAACTACAATTGGAACTCAGCTCTCTGATTAACAATTCCAAGCCGTTACCCATTACACCACCTGCACATCCAAGCTTACAGCGCATGGTATTTTTAAGTGGTCATCTATCTAGGTACTGACCAGGCTCGACGTTGCTTAACTTCAGTAATAGTAAGGAAACCGGTGTTTCAACTTGATATAGCCGTAACCCAAATGATATCAGTGAAGAGTCATGAAATGGATATAGTATTAATTTATTAACAAAAAAGATCTTAATTACTTATTTGTTACTTGTTACGGGGTCTACGGCCAATTTTTGTTCCTTGCCCAGGTGTACGCGATCGGATCCCAACCTTAAAAACTGACCTTGTGTAACAACTCGTCTTAGTGGAGAGATAGAGTAAACACCTATTTATTTGTTACTTGTTACGGGGTCTACGGCCAATTTTTGTTCCTTGCCCAGGTGTACGCGATCGGATCCCAACCTTAAAAACTGACCTTGTGTCACAACTCGTCTTAGTGGAGAGATAGAGTAAACACCTATTTATTTGTTACTTGTTACGGGGTCTACGGCCAATTTTTGTTCCTTGCCCAGGTGTACGCGATCGGATCCCAACCTTAAAAACTGACCTTGTGTCACAACTCGTCTTAGTGGAGAGATAGAGTAAACACCTATTTATTTGTTACTTGTTACGGGGTCTACGGCCAATTTTTGTTCCTTGCCCAGGTGTACGCGATCGGATCCCAACCTTAAAAACTGACCTTGTGTCACAACTCGTCTTAGTGGAGAGATAGAGTAAACACCTATTTATTTGTTACTTGTTACGGGGTCTACGGCCAATTTTTGTTCCTTGCCCAGGTGTACGCGATCGGATCCCAACCTTAAAAACTGACCTTGTGTCACAACTCGTCTTAGTGGAGAGATAGAGTAAACACCTATTTATTTGTTACTTGTTACGGGGTCTACGGCCAATTTTTGTTCCTTGCCCAGGTGTACGCGATCGGATCCCAACCTTAAAAACTGACCTTGTGTCACAACTCGTCTTAGTGGAGAGATAGAGTAAACACCTATTTATTTGTTACTTGTTACGGGGTCTACGGCCAATTTTTGTTCCTTGCCCAGGTGTACGCGATCGGGTCCCCACCTTAAAAACTGACCTTGTGTCACAACTCGTCTTAGTGGAGAGATAGAGTAAACACCTATTTATTTGTTACTTGTTACGGGGTCTACGGCCAATTTTTGTTCCTTGCCCAGGTGTACGCGATCGGGTCCCCACCTTAAAAACTGACCTTGTGTCACAACTCGTCTTAGTGGGGAGATAGAGTAAACACCTATTTATTTGTTACTTGTTACGGGGTCTACGGCCAATTTTTGTTCCTTGCCCACGTGTACGCGATCGGAACCCCACCTTAAAAACTGACCTTGTGTCACAACTCGTCTTAGTGGGGAGATAGAGTAAACACCTATTTATTTGTTACTTGTTACGGGGTCTACGGCCAATTTTTGTTCCTTGCCCACGTGTACGCGATCGGGCCCCCACCTTAAAAATTGACCTTGTGTCACATCTCGTCTTAGTGGGGAGATAGAGTAAACACCTATTTATTTGTTACTTGAAACTGACTGATTTTCATAATGTAAATTTGAGCAGAAACTAATAACGTATACCAAAATTGGAAAATATTTCTTTTCTGGTGAGCATGCAATTTATATTTTCAGTGGTATGATTGTTTTACAGTCCTGAATGGTATTGTAAATTTACAGTTCTGAATGGTATGGTAATGTTATACTTTCTAAGGTGGTTTGCGAAGACACAATATTGTCTAAAATTCCAAGATTTTCATTGGATTATTTATGGCATGTAACCGCCATGAATTTTCACGGCGTTTGTCTTAAAATTTCTGAATGATTCATTCAGTTATCCGGACCTTTTCTGTCATCAATTCATTTTTCACAAAATTCTCTACTCTTACTTGGGTATGACGATAAACTACATCCGGCAGGAAGACCTCTGATCGGGAGATTGGAAGTTTTGGGGAGCCTGGAATCACCTCTTAATTGTTGTTGTTCCCAGGTGCATTCTGACTGGGGATGGTAGCACCTATTAGGGTCCCAGCTATGAGCAAATAGTGAACTTCCAAACAAAATCAGTGCATTTTTATAATAAAATGTGCAACAATACATTTTTTTATAGCGAAATGACATCAACGAAACACCCAAAAATATAAAAATACATTTTTATAGTAAAACGACCATCACTTCAGTTTATGATCTACAAACAAAAAAAAAATACCTTTACTAAAAAAAAGTATAAAATTATGTACAAAATATATTTGATGTGATAAAATTGTGTTTAAAATATTTAGATTTCGGCTTTAAATAACCGATAGAGATGTTGATATGCCGCTAAACAAAATCAACAACAAATCAGCAAATCTAGTCTTAACTACATTGAGTCTATACATATTGGTAGCTGGTAAACTTTCGCTTGGTTAGTGACCAACAAGTTGCTCATAGCAAATGCTAAGAACAATTGGCAAACATCATGTCTATATCTTTTGGCGTGCACGTTACTATTTGCTGTATTCACCGTCGACTATCTTATCTGATTACTATATGTGGTACTATAACGGGAAAGCAAACCAGATATTTATCGTGCTATTGTCGCGTTGCTTACAGCTGTGATATTTTGGGACAAGGTTTCTGAATAGAGTTTTTTTTTTTTTTAATAGCCCTTTTTATATTTCTCTCCATAGAGCAGACTAGTTTTGTTTGAACCCAAACATGCACACGTATACACACGAACATACACAAAAATGCTCCCGTACATACGCCCAAATACACAGGCATTAGTATAGACTAGCATAATCACACACGGGAACATGTATACGCATGATGGTGATTTTTTAAGCTTAGCTTAGAGAGAGTACAAAATCGAAAGTGTTGGGTATCTAGTGAGGATCAAACTCATTACTCAGTCGTAAACTGATCTAGCGAGACAAGGTTGCTAACCATTAGACTACGTCGGAATGCCCAGATATATGTACTATGAGTTACTGAAAATTGGCCTGACCAGGAAGAGCTTAAAAAAAATGTGATGTTTGGTCAGATTTGAGGAAATGGGTCGTGCCAATAACAGCTCAGCGCATGTTCGTCGACTACACACTTTCATGTATATGATCACAGTCTTGGAAATTAACGCATACACATTCGGTCAACTTTAAAAATGTATTAGGAAGGTAATGGATTTCTATTATTAAATATGTTTTATCTTAATAATTTTACTTGTATTTACATTTAGCTAATTATATACCTTATGGCGTGGCCTAGTGGTTATGACGTTAGCATTTCAATCATGAGGCCAGGGTTCGAATTTCTCAAGGGTGCATCTTTATAATATAGACCTGGAGAGATAATCAGCAAGTGCCTGAAAATCATACAGAAAAAAATCCCTGGTAGACCGTATTTACAAGAGATTTAAAATGGGACTACTCATTTAATCAGGAGTGTATTATCTCTCTCTCTCTATATATATATATAAATAACTATAAAATAAAAAAAAAAACATTAAGTAGCAAGCAGAAACAGTTATTTGTCATGCATGATACACGCTTAGGCGATCTTTCGATACATGACAGACCAGACAGATTTTTTCCTGTAGTAAGTTACCATTTCTTTCAACTGGTAGACCAGTTGCCATCCAAAGCTATAGAATCCGGCCTTTCCAGTTATTTTCCCATAGCTGGGATGGGGTGGGGGAGAAGAAGAAGATTCATACATTTCCTAAGAAAAAGAAATGAATGAAAGTGAACGTTATGTACTTGACTGGAATATCGAACTCGGCTCTCCGATTCCCCAGTCCGAGCCGCTATACATTACTCCACCCTGTCTCCTCGGAATGCCGATATTTATTATCTTACCTTACTTGATCTCGGGTAATGACTTGGTAAACGATTGCACGAAACAGAAATGCTAATAATAAGCAAAATGATTGACGCAACTCTTCCAATATTTTTAAACACTTAAGAGAAAAGCGCGATTTAAGAAAAGAAAAACATCCGATAATTTGATTTTCGTTTAATTCCTTTTAGTAACTAATCAACTAACGGCAAATTCCAAGATGTCGAAATTTCCTATTAAGCACGTTTCAGTTGCATGCCATCATGCTGGTGGCGTTTCATTCCTTTTGACGCGTTGATTACCACTACAGGCGTTTTTTTTTAATTACATGACAAGCAACTTATGTACAATATATATATTATATTATATATTTTTGTACTTGAATATATATATATATATATATATATATATATATATATATATATATATATGTATTACATGAATCATTCATACAAAAAACAGATATTTTTTGTATTCTGTTTTTTGTATGAATGATTCATGTAATATAAATTGAACTGCACCACATACTTGATATATATATATATATATATATATATATATATATATATATATATATATATATATATAACTTGAATATAGACATACTGACCAAATATTGCTCAACATTGTCAAACACCGCCTCTTTTCTTTTCTTAAATCACGATTTTGTCTTAAGTGTTAATAATAATAATAATAATAATAATAATAATAATAATAATAATAATAATGATGATAATAATAATAATAATGATAATAAAGTGCCTCCTTATTGATATGCCAGTTCCTGCAGACTACAATGTATCTTTGAAGATCTTCAAAAAGCTATCAAAATACAAGGAACTTGAAATCGAAATCTCAAAACTGTGGCACATGGGAACCTCAACAATCCCTTTTGTAGTTGGAGTCCTCGGATTGGTTGGAAAAGATTCAGGTAGACTAATTGAAGGGATTCCTGGAAGTTCATGCCTTTAAAGAAATACAAAAAAATGTTCTCACGAGTACAGCCCACACCTTACGAAAGGCTTTATCTATGTAAAATATGTGTGTGTGTGTGTGTGTGTTTAATTGGTGAGTTGAAAATGTCATGATGCCATATCCAACGTTAGGCCTCTGGGCGGGACCTGGAAAGAAATGTGTACACACCAGAACTCAAAGGAAATAATAATAATAATAATAATAATAATAATAATAATAATAATAATAATAATAAAGAACAATCAAGGCCAACCGCCCAGACATTGAAGACCACAAACAAAAAAAGTGCCTCCTTATTGATATGGCAGTCCCTGCTGACTGCAATGAATCTTTGAAGATATTCAAAAAGCTGTCAAATTACAAGGACCTTGAAATAGAAATCACGAAAATGTGGCATAAGGGAACATCAACAATCCCTGTTGTATTTGGAGCCCTAAGACTGGTTGGAAAAGATTGCAGTAGACTAATTGCAGGGATTCCTGGAAGCCCATGCCTCAAGGAGACACAAAAAATTGTTCTGACAAGTACAGCCCACATTTTACGAAGGGCTTTATCCATGTAATATTTTTTTTTTGTCAGTGGAAAGTGTCATGATGCCATCTCTAACCTTAGGTCCCTGGGCGGGACCCGGAAAGAAATGTGTAAACGCCAGGAATCAAAGAAAATAATAATAATAACATGTAACAATTTTATGGAACTTTACAATGCACACAGACATAAGGATCAAATCTACTTGCCCAGACATAGTGATCAAACACCACAGAAAGAGAATGTGCTTTCTTGTTGACATGACACTTCTTGCATACTGTTATGTTCTTTTGGAGATCTTCAGAAGAAAACTATAAAATACAAGCGTCTTGAAGTGGAAATTTTTGAAAAAAAGTGGCACATGAAGACATCAATAATTCCAGTTGTGGTTGGTGACCTGGATTCGATAGGAAAAAGCTTCTGATAGACTAATTGAAGGGATTCCTGGTAGCCCATACCTTAAAGAAATACAAAAAAATCTTCTCACGAGCATAGCTCACACCCTACTAAGGACTTTATCTATATAAAATATCTGTGTTCTCAGGTTTTATTTTTGCTTTTATTTTTGTCTCTCACAGATGCTGAGTGGGAAATGTCACCATGGCATTTCAGACCTTAGGTCTCTGGTTGGGACCCGGTAGGAAATGAGTATGCACCAGAAATCAGAAGAAATGATAAAAAATAAATGAAAATAATAATAATAATAATAATAATAATAATAATAATAATAATAATAATAATGCATTCAAATATAGATAGGGCAGGGAAATAACTATATTGTAGATATACTAACATTATAACCTACCCATGCATTAGAATGTCATTAACATAAATCACTATCGGTCCTAGAAGTTGAAAATGATACAGTTCTCAGGGATTTCTGATTATACAACGACAGCACGATACAGGCCAATAGACCAGACATCATAATAAAAACTTGAATTAGAGTCATGTTTGAAGAAAGGATACAGAAAAGGACGGGGACCAAGATGAAGGTATCAGAAGATGTCGATTGACATTCAGTCAGTTCTGTGCTATACCTGGTAGACACTTAGGCGATATTTCGATAACATGACAGATGAGGCAGGCTTTTTCCCGCAGTAGGTTGCTATTTCTTTCTGCGGTAGACCAGTTGCCATCCAAGTCTATAGAACCCGGTATGTCATGATATTTACTCATAGAGGATTAATACCTTTCCTAAGGCTATTGGCACGACTGGAATTCAAACTTATCTCTCCGATTCATCAATCCGAGCCGCTATACATTACTCCCCTGTGCCTCCACTGACATTGACTATTTGAAGATTATAGTTATTAGGAAATCAATCAAGAGGAAGGGAGTTCCACAGACGGGAAGTGCGAGAGAAGAAGCTGTTTGAGTAGAGGAGACGGCTACATTTAACCGTTTCGACAGTGAAAGGGTGGGACCGAGATGCCAGCCTAATAGCTCGCATAAATTCATGCAATCTGGGAACCAGCGAAAATAGCTCGTCGGAACAGTTTCCGTAAAAATACTTGTAGAAGAGACACAGGGAATCGTCTGTGAAAAAGCGGCTGTAGACGAGATGCCATGTTAGAATCTATCGCATTGCATATTCGTCTCTTGATTTTGTCGAGGACCTCAAAGCGTACAGTGGAAGCACCAAACCATATATGCCAGCAATATTCCATGCAAGGCAGATGGTTGATTTATAGATTTTTCTCGCACTGCTCAGTTATTGACCGTCCTGTTACCACATAGTCTAAATGCACATTGCCTGGCCCAGGGATTAAACTCACAATTACTATGCTGTTGGTTGGTGAATTTGTTGACATAGTAATAGTGTTTAGTCCTTGGGCAGGTTAGTTTTTACTTGGACTCATTGGAAACAAGGTGAGCAATAACTGAGCAGTACTAAAAATAAAATCTAGACAAGATATCCACATATGTGCAGTAGGGCGAGAACAGTCTACCCTGGTAGATTAAATAAAGGGTTAAGTTCCCTGTAGGTTACCCGTGTCGGGATATACCTGATGGGTGCCGAAAAAAAAAACAAAGCTGAGGACAATAGTCAAACAGTGCAAACAGTTTAAATATTGAGGAAAGAGAGCTTGGAAAATTTTGCACTCACAGGATTATCGAAAGAAACGGGACAGGGGGAGACATGTTTATGTGAATGGATTACAGAACGGGGAGTGGGAGGGAACAACAAACAATGCTAAGAGCTACAAAAGTAGGAAGTTGTGGAGAACCATGATTGCTGAAGTGATCCGACAGGAAGAAGAAGCTGAGAGATTAAAGTAGTAAGCTCATTTAATACGGGAATTACTAGACACCTTGAACGGGCGTTAACTAACGCTATTCAATAGAACTGCAAATGGTTTGCTTGTATAAAATCTTGAGAAAATGTAACAAACCAAGCAATACGTATACCGTCTTGCTGAGTTTCGGTTTCCTGTAAAAAATGACATCGAAGTTGTTAAATAAATAAATTAAATAAATAATCATGATGATAATATTGTCTTTTTTTAAGCTAAAAAACATCGGTTAATTCTCTCCAGATAAAAACGACCACTGTATTTGATTTGCTTTGACGAGATCTCATTTCTAGGCTAACGAATGAGGATTGATTTATTAATAGACCTGTACACTCTCCAACTGCAGTAAATATATTAAAATCGAATCACCTCAAATATAACAGTGTAACCTGTTTAAGAATGTCTTTGCCAAAAGAGTAGCGATGGCAAAGCTGAGAAATTATATAAACTCCAATGTACAAATGAATTATCTTACGAATAAAACATGAATGTTTGAAATGATGACAGAAAGTAAAAAAAAAAATAACCTCGTGTATACAGAAGCAGGAAAGAGATATCTCTTATCTCTGAACTGCCATGGAAAGACGGAAAACAGCATGTAAAAAATGGCTAAGAAATGAAAAGTTTATTCCTCAAGCAGAGTTTACAGATAACGCGGATGTTTTTTCTTCTTTTACATGTAGAGAGCGAATACGCCGAAGATGTTGCAAGTTTGAACTATATCGATGCAAATAATTGATTGGGTGAATATTCATTGTTCCACTTTATTTATAAAGGGTGCCCAGTTTAAAATTCAGAAAGACGTGAGGCAATCGTTGAAAACTGGTGACGACTGATGTGACTGAAAAATTCGGGAAGAATTTCTACACATTTCGTCCATCCCCACGTGGGATGTTCTTTTGAAAAGTACAATGACTTGGCGCTCAAAATCAGTGAGTTTAGCCATACGAGAAGCGAATTTGTCTGCAAAGAACCTTAAAAATGACGAGTCACAAGATCGAGCAGCAATTAATCAATCATAAAAGAACGAATCAAGTGTTAAGTAATTACGCTGATGTCGTATTCAAGGTCATGAATATTCAAGAATTTTATTCAAAGTCAATTATTTCTCAAAGATAAAACAGTGATAATAAATATTCCGCTTTTTTACTGGTCACCTTGTATTTGCGATAAAATGAAGTTGATAACGGCACTGGCATTGATTCTGTTGAAATACATTTTCAATAGGCCTTGATTTGCTAATATTTCACTCCTCACACGTGTGATTTAATTAAAAAGATTCATGTGTGAAAAGATGTGTACGTTACTTTTCTGTCTAAATTTATGAGATGTGGATTCATCATTATTTACATTATTTACAGCCGAACTAATGCGCTCAACTTTGTTGTTATTCTTACTACAGCATTTCGGTTGTTGCAGTCTCCGGCCTTCTTCTAATTTCTAACCTGATAACCTTTAGGGAATTTCAAAGCGAACCCTTTATTTAATCTACGGAGGTAGGTTGTTCTTATTTTGCTGTCTGTGTTTAGTGATATTTCGTTTGCTTTTTTTTTAGTATTGCTCAATTATTGCTAGCCATGTATAGTTTGAGTCTCAAAGGGAAAACAGGGCGAACAATAACTGGGCAGTAAAAAAATGCAAAAAAAAAAAAAATAGAAAAGAGTAAATCAAAATACAAGACGTGATATTCATAGACATGAACAGTGGAACGTGAAGAATCTACCCCCATGGATTAAATAAAGAGTTCAGTTCAAAATTTATCTGAAGAGGGTCGGAGAACAGAAGAGTCGAAACTTTGTGATAATAACAACAAAGATGAAGACGCTAGTCCGAATTTAAATAATGGAAATGATTTACATTTTTATTAAACATCATTCCTTGATTTAAAGTTTATATTTATTACAGTATATAGTCGGGTATAAAATGACTCTATGTATAATGCGAATTTTTAATATAAATTTTAAATTCACCCGATGAAAACATTACCTGAGTATAATGCAATCGGTCAACGAAAATGCATGATTTCTTGCTAACTATCGCTCTATTGTTGCGTTCTGATATTTAGGGGTAAGCAACGTTAAGAAATAATTTATGTATTGTTGAAATTGTGTTATGTAATGTTGACTTGACATACAGTTATTTGGATGACATGGTTTGCCACTTGCTATATATTCATCAAATAAAAAACTATGGCGGCCAGTTCTTGGCTAGACGTGTAATTTCATGCGCTTTATTACAAAGCCTTGGGCGTGTCAATTAGAGTACATTATTTGATGTTGTCTTTTTTTTTCTTTTCCTGCCGTCCTTCCATATGCTCCTTCTTCTTTTTGGTTCTTTTTCTTCTACTTGTTGCCTTTTTTCTTTTTCTGAATAATTTCTTTTTACTATATTGTTAAGGATAACATTCGTTATTTTGCTTTCCAATGATATCATGTTCCGTTAAATTCACGTATCCGTTTTTTTTTTCTTCTTTTTACTTTTTCTGGATCATTCGTTATTTTTTGTACTTTTAATATTTCATTCATTCTTTTCTTTTCTCTTTCTTCGCTAACGATTTTTCTTTTCATTCTTTAATTACTTTATTAACTCTGTCGTTTTGTTTCTGTTGCTTTTATTTTCCTAAAAGTCTTAAGTTTTTCATATGTTTTAGATGAAGAGTTATCATTATTTCTAAATCATTATCAATTCTTTTTCTTTCATTTGATAATTTTTGCTTTTTAGCATCAGTTCTTACCGATTCTGCAATTCAATTGTTATGCAACCAGGATGCATTATAAGGACAATATTAATGGCGATGTTTCATCTACGACATCTGAACAACTTAAAACTTTTAGTGGATGCCCATATTTGAGTAGACACTCTGTTTAGTTTTTAAATAAACACGATAAAAAAATTACATGAGTATAATACAATCAGTCACCGAAAATGGATGGTTGCTTTGCTAACTATCGCTCTATGGTAGACCTATTTTGTTTCTTACTGTATAAAGGATCATTTGTTTATTTTCGTCTACCAGCCTGAATATGTTGAATTAATAAATAAAAGTACATTATTTATTTAGAAATAGTAGTAGTATAACGTATGAAGAAGAATGTAGCCCTATAACAAAATTTGAATATCTGGTTAGTTTTCATGACCTAATCAGGAAGACACAATTCTGAGCAGATATATTATTTTTGTACTAAAATTTACCCAATAAAAGGCACGAGGGAAACTCAAGTTACAGTTAAAATGCTGGTAGGTTGTTGGTTGTTTTTTTTAGAGGCATATCAAACCTTACTGGTCATTATGCCGTAATCTAAATAATTTGAACACAATTTTATGGCTTCAACTAAATATATTTTGAATGTAATTGTATGCCTTCAACTAGAGATAAAATGTATTGTCGATCCTTTTTTTATATATTAAAAATGTATTGTTGGTATTTTACTAGTTTTAGTATTTTTAGACTTTCATAGTGTTTTTCTTTGAGAGGGGCTCACTATTTCCTCATAGATAGGACTATAACAGGTGCTGTCAACCCGAGTCAAGGTGGACCTGAGAAGAACAACAATTAAGAGGTGGTTCCAGGCTCCACAAAACTTCCAATCTCTCGATCAGAAGCCTTGCTACCGGGTGTAGTTTATCGTCATTCTCAGGATATACAGTTAAAATGTTTATGATGAATGAGGTATGTAAGATAAATGAAAAAGATATTAAGTAAAGTTTATGAGGATATGGAGGATAGATAACGACTAACCCTTGACTTGAAGCTATTAATAAAGTCGCACTCCTTGGGAAAAATTGCAAATATATTTTGACCAGGAGTCGGTGTTGATATATATATATATATATATATATATATATATATATATATATATATATATATTAGGTTGGGGCAAAAATAATGACGTAATAATGTCGTTTTTTGACGTTAAAAAATACGTCAAAAAACGACATTATTAGGTCATTCTTTTTGCACCAACCTAATATATATATATATATATATATATATATATATATATATATATATATATATTATGAAATGGTCAAAGTTCAACAATTATTTTAAGACATTTTTATGTTTATACGTTCTTTTTTTTATAGATACAAATATTTAAGTAAATGCTCTGTTTATAATAAACAGTTTAACGACATTTACCGGCTTGAATGTCCGAGAAATTTTCATAGAAAATGTGCGTCCTCCGATAGGAATCGCACCTGTATCCTACATGGAACCATCGTATAGCATATATTGGATACGCATCGAGCAGATATGAATGTACGTGAGAAAATTATGGAGAATTGTAGTTTAAAAACAGTAAAATCGACCTTGCTAACCGAAACGCTCCTCTGTAGCTAAATCGGTAAAGCATGTAAGGCTATATGACTTACCTGTGATCTCAATAATAATTGTAGTAATAATTAGTAATATTATATACAACGTTTATAGTAATACTCTTTTCATCTCTACCAATAATATAACGTTTTACATCAACAAGTAAATAAATAATAATGTTAAGTAATAATAAATAAAGAAAAATATATAATAATGAATACAACGTTATTAGTAATAAGAAATTCTGTCTGTCTATCTATCTATCTATCTATCTATCTATCTATCTATCTATCTATCTATCTATCTATCTATCTATCCCAGTCTGTTCGCATCTATCTATCTATCTATCTATCTATCTATCTATCTATCTATCTATCTATCTATCTATCTATCTATCTATCTATCCCAGTCTGTTCGCATCTATCTATCTATCTATCTATCTATCTATCTATCTATCTATCTATCTATCTATCTATCTATCTATCTATCTATCCCAGTCTGTTCGTATCTATCTATCTATCTATCTATCTATCTATCTATCACATTCTGTTAATATCTATCTATCTATCTATCTATCTATCTATCTATCTATCTATCACATTCTGTTAATATCTATCTATCTATATATCTATCTATCTATCTATCTATCTATCTATCACATTCTGTTCATATCTGTCTATCTATCTATCTATCTATCTATCTATCTATCTATCTATCTATCACATTCTGTTCATATCTGTCTATCATTCTATGTTGAAAAGAAATAAAATGAAATCTATTTAATTCTTAGATTCTTGTCTTAAAATTGAAAGTTTAAAATAGGTTAGCAATCTAACAAGATTTTATTTTGATTTAATATTTTTTTAAAAGAATTAGGTGAAATTATTCCAAAAAATTACTACTGCAATAATAAACAGAAAGATATTAAGTATACGTTTTATAAATATTTTAGGACAATCCAGAAATAATCAAATTGTTTGAGGACTTGGTGCAAATCAAACGCACAGTATCTTTTGTTGCAGTCAAATTCCAAATCTGATGGAAATAGCCAACTTTTATATGCATGGAAGGTCATAATGAAAATTGTTGACGCCTAAGTTAATTAAAGCCAGTTTGCTATTAAACACAAGAG
>OZ010578.1:77997289-78084789 GCA_963932145.1 Acanthosepion lycidas
AGGCACAGTTTATGGTGATATGTGGGGAAGGTAACAGGTAACTATAGGCTTGAACAGATTAATATTGTAGTAATCGAAGAAGCAGTTTTAGTAACGCTATTCTAAACACGAAGCCCCAAAACAAACAAAATGATTAACCCACTCTTAATACTCCGAGGAATTGTCAAAGCATTAGTATCATGGAGTTTTCAAAACCTACATTTAAAATATATATATATATATTTATTACTTTAATTTTAATTTAAAATTTTTATTTTTTGTGGATATCCGTGTTTGAATAGACGTTCCGTTTTATTTTAATCAATATTTATTTCGTCTGGATATGTGTTGTGGTGTAATGGATATCGGCTCGGAATGAGAAATCGGAGATCTGAGTGCGAATCAGAGTAGCGTTCGTTACATTCACTTACGTGCAAACACCCTTGGGAAAGGTACGAATCCATTTCTTCTTCCTCCAGCTATAGGTTAAATAGCAGGAGAGACTTGGTTCTATAGACTTGGTTTGACAACCTGTCTACCTCAGAAAGAAATGACAACCTACTACGGGAAAATCTTCTGCCTAGTTAGTCAGGGATCGAATCCCGTATGGCACTCAACTGACTAATTGGTTTATTTTGTCTACAGGCTTGCGTATCCGCAAAAATTTAATAAAGAATAAGTTCCCACCGGCAGGATTCGAACCTGCGTCGCCCTTTGCAGGAAGAAACCGCGTCTGATCGGGTGTGCGTTTACGAAGAGCGTAACAATAAAGCTAATTTCT
Source organism: Acanthosepion lycidas (assembly GCA_963932145.1). NCBI lineage: Eukaryota > Metazoa > Mollusca > Cephalopoda > Sepiida > Sepiidae > Acanthosepion > Acanthosepion lycidas. The sequence continues at coordinate 77,998,050 of OZ010578.1, forward strand.
ATTTCGTTTTTAAAGCACTTTTACTCGTTTAGATTTTCTCTAAACACATATTTGCTCAGTCCTGTATACGAAACGCAAACAATTTATTTTCTTGTTATATATTGTCTTAAACGTTCTTTCTGGGTTTTGTTTGATAAATACAATAAAAATAATAGAAAAAAAATGAAAGATTGAAAAAATAAGTTAAAAATGTATTCGTAAGTTTCAAAAATATGAAAAATATATTTCATTTTATATTCTGTGCGATTTTTAAGGCACGGTGGAGTAATGAATAGTAGCTCGGAATGAGGAATCGGAGAGCCGAGTTCGAATACCAGTTGAATCCATTACATTCACTTACGTGCTAATACCCTTGGGAAAAGTATGAATCCTCTTCTTCTTCCCCCATATATGGGTAAATAACAGGACAGACCGGGTTCTGTAGCATTGGATGGACACTGGTCTACCGCAGAAAGAAATGGTAACCTACTGCGGGAAAAATTTGTCTTTTCAGTTATGTATCGAAAGATACATAATCGCCTAGGTGTGCATGGCATATAACTGACTGATGATTTTTAAAACAATTTACGATCAAGGGGACTCATCTTCAATTATTTTTTTCACATTCCAAGCAATGAACAAGTAACACTGTAACCTTTGCAAATGCTTCTACCACAATGATTACAATGTTTTCTTTGCCATCTTTATGCAAAGTATCAGGATTAAAACCAGAAGTTTGGTGTTTGTTGATAGAAGTCTTGAGAAAGTTATTTGACTAACCGTAAAAAGTTGACTTCGCAATTGCTAAATATTAAGGAAAAATGTTTCTTGGTGTCTTCACAGTACTAAAGGAGAGTTCAGTGGGTATTATCTAATAACCGTTTTTTTTTTTGTTTATATTAGGTTGGTGCAAAAATAATGATGTAATAATGTCGTTTTTTGACGTTAAAAAATACGTCAAAAAACGTCATTATTACGTCATTATTACGTCATTATTTTTGCACCAACCTAATATTATTCCCAGCTTTTACTTTTTTTTTTTTTTATTGTAGCCTTTGCTTATCCCAAAACTCAGTCGATAAACTTTCCGTTCGCTTGTGCAACAGCGTGAAATTAGGAAATAAAAGATCTTCCAATGCGATTTGATCTCGTATCTTACAGGGAAGACATTTTAACTATCGTAATTGCTCGTGTATAATACACACCCGTCAATAAAACGCACAGGTAGATTTGGGCGAAGAAATTCTGACAGAACATCTATCGTGTATTTTTTAAGATACAAAATTACCAGAGATTTTAGGGTAAACACATGGATATTTTACCACAAAATACAAACTTGCGGCGAAAATAAGCTCATACTTGAATAAACGGAATTTTAAAGAAACACATATTCCAGTGGACAGCGAAACGTACTGGAGGGCAATGAAGATGCTCTACAGAATGTATAGGTTGGCTCTGAATGGCAAACTACTTAACATACTTCGTCGGACCCATATTCTTTTGTGGGGCAAGCCAGAACATGGACATGAGGTTTTGGCCAAGCGGTTAGCATGGGTCCTCTCTATTTTTCTCTTCGAAACGATGTTACAACTATTGTCCCTCGTACAAATGCAGACTATGATGTAGCTGTGGGGTCTGAAAAAAATGAAGCCGAAGAAGACGCGGAAGGCAAAAAGATGACCTTATTTTGAGGAAGTAGGTCGAGAGGACTGTGGCTGACGAACACGACGAAAACTTCTACGAAAAACATTCAAATCTGAGATGACATTGACAAAATAGTCACATCTGTCATGTCATTTACATTGGCATCGACAGCGTTGAAGTAGACCAACATACGCTTAATATCGACATGAACAAGTGAAAATCCAAAACCTAAAATGCAGTCTTTGTTACTCATTATATTGGGCTATAAATATAATTTAGTTTCTGTTATATCGCCCGGAATATGGTAAAGCGCGGGCCATTGATTTGTTTTACTGCCTATCAATATGATTTTTTTTGGCAAATAAATTTTTAAATTAACAATTTTTGGATACATATAAATTACATAACAATGATTATTCAAGGTACAACTTGCATGGAAATAGATTGTGATAAACTTTTTCTTTACAAATAAATTGTAGGACTATTCCTTGTATAAACCGTACAGAAATAAATCGTCGACGTATATTCTATTATAAAGGCCAATTTTATTTAAGAACTATAAAGTTTTACTTAGTCCAGTATTTTAGAACGGTTCCGTTATGTTATCTTCTTGGAAGTATTTGGCTTCTGTCTGTTGCAATTCGCTACAGATTATCAATACATGATCAATCGTGTATGGTCCCTGACATGGCATGCACAGCAGTGGTTCTTCGGTTTTGATTGAGTATTGCTGGGTGGCATACAAGGCTTTTCTACAACTGAACGCACGTGGCCAGAAAAATGTCATTTAGTTATCGTGTATAATATACACCCTGAACATCTGGGGGTGAAAACTGGTATTATGGCCAAATGATAAAGTTACCTACTCTGCTTAATCGTCGATCGTTAATCCGAGCATGAGACTGTGCTCATTCTGTCACTCCCCCAACTTTCTGATTATCATCTTTTTTTCTTACGTAATAATAGTTACTTTTTGATAAAATCATTTAGATAAAGAATTTTCACCACTTTTTTCATTTCCGGTTTTAAAAACGTGACGCAGGCTGGAAGACTTCATCAAGAAGAGAAATTTGAAATGGTATGGACAAGTCATAAAGTCGAAATGGTAAGGCCACGGTACAGGTATGCACAATCTTCCCACTACCACCATATAAGTTGATAGGTATGGACACGGTACAGATCTAGTTGAAATGGTATTGACATGGTATGGATATGAGTAATCCTTCGGCTGTTATCCTATAAATTTCTCCATAATGAAAAAGAAGAGGCAGACAGACGAAAAAAAAAATGGGCTGACAGCATCACTGACTGAATTGGAACAACATTCATAGCGACAGATATTGGCTTGCACCAGAGACATATGGAGGAAGCTGGTCAGGTGCTTCGCTGCGCAGTGTGACCACACCCGGTCAACGGAGATTAGTAACTACATCTACACACATTTCTATTAAACTAATTCTTCTGACTTGAGTGATATTTCATTGAGGTTGCAGCTGGATTATGAGTTTTTGATGAGACTACTTCAAAGAAGTAGACATTTTTGTTTTGAATATCGTTGCTTTAGGCTTATTTAATTTTTTTTGAAAAGCCTAACATGTGGGTGCGTGTGTATTAGTTTGTGTTTGCATTACCGACTAAAAGAATTCCACTCTGCAACAAAATGGTGTCTGCATGGTCAGTATAGAAAGCTGCCAAAATATCTAGCAGACGCTAAATGCTATAGGCATAAAACTAAGAGAAGTTTAAGAAGATATATATTTTTCTTTATATCTTATGGACCAACCCAAGTGTAGGCCAATAATTGAACAAGGGGAAATATCCTTAGATTAAAGAGTATCGTTTAAAAGCAAATATTTATCACAATATTGTAGACATATTGAAAACAATGTGGGTATTTCATTGATTGATTGATTAATTTGTTTTTTTACGGCTTATCAACCCTTTGCAGGTTATTTAAAGTCTGAAAATATTTTTAGATTGTAAGAATTTATTTTATAGATAATAATGATTAACCCATAGCTGGGGGAGAGTAGGTAAATACAATTTACAATACCATTCACAAGAGTATTTGCGCGTAAGTGAATATAATTAACACAACTGGAACTGGAACCCGACTCTCCGATTAACAATTCGGAGACGTTATCCATTACACCACCCGCACATCCAAGCTTAAAGCCAAGCGGTCACTCATCTAGGTACTAACCCAGATCGGCGATGCTTAACTTCGGCGATCGAAATACGGCAACAGTTATTTAAGGTGATATGGCCGTAAGCCGGGGATGTTATATAATCAACACCGTTTGAAGTGGAGCTGAATATATTGAAAAACGATAATGTATATATCACCCGTAACGTTTATACTATTTACATTGTTCGGACTCACGATATTTCGGCCGTATTACGCTTCAACCTTCTTCAGATAAATGTAATTTTCGAAGTGAACCCTTTATTTCGCCCACGGAGATAGATTGTTCTAGTACCATGTGCTATGTCTCTTCCGTGTGTATCAGTATCAGTTATCTCCCTTAACTCAACTTTCCAAGTTATTGTTCTCCTCGGCTGTAGCCAGGTACTGAACTCACGTTCAAGTCACTGGATTCAGCCAACGCGTTGCACGAGTGATATATATATATATATATATATATATATATATATATATATATATATATATATATATATATATATATATATATATATATATATATATATATATATATTAGTGTTTTTTCGTTTTTTTATATTTGATTGTGTTCTGTTTAATACTTGCCATATACAGTGCCAGATACGTTTGGTCAGAGCAAAAAAAAATAAAAAACAAATTTCGATTTTCCTAACAGAAAAATCAGATCTACATTGAATGTACGCCAAAGAAAAAGAAGATTGTCACTATGTTTTGAATAATCAAAATCAAATATAAAAATAATAATAATTCAAACGGAATACATTATTCCTGTGTGGTGTTGCCGAAATAAAGTAGGTATTATGTTTATCCCCGGGGATAGGTAAACAAATGAAGTCTGAATCAAAAAAAAAATCTCTCTGTCCAGAATTTTAGAACACAAAATGTCAACGTAGCTGGAAGAGAAAAAAATTCATTGATGTCTTTTAAAAGGGAATTTTTTTTTTACAGTTTCAATATCCTAATATACACTACTTTTAAGAGTTCGGGCTTTACGTTATTAATTTCCGCCTTTTTCTCTCCGAAACTAAGCTGGGAATTTCAGGGAGTATTAAATACTTAATAATTAAATCGCCATTTTGTATCTTCGTTCATCATGAATGGTAAACACAAGATTTTAGAAGTGGCAACATTTCGTTCTTAATGGACTCCATATGTATATATTTATGACTTTTTAATATATATATATATATTTAAAAGTATTTGGGTACAGATATGAATGTATGGGGCATTTATGTGTATATTTATGTCAGCGGACGTATAATTAAAACCATATGTAGATAGAAGCTTAACTAAGCAGTTTGTTTTTAGTCAAATTTTTGGAATTTTTCTTTAGACCAATTAATTGAAAGCAAGGAGCAAAGTGGATATTTAACACTGGCTAAATCGCGGATTCTGCAGACGCAATACTAACCACCTGATGATAAGTTTTCTTTCTCTTAGAAAGAAGAAATATTCATTTATCTTTTCTTTGTCGCGCTCGTTTATTTACAAATGTATTGTAACTTCTGCTTGTTACAAGTTCACCTCTGACCACGATGTGCAGGTAGAGTAACGGATATCTGTGCGGAAAGTCAAATCGGCGAAATTTCAGTCAAGCCACACTTTCGTACAAATTCTATTGCAAAAGGCACGAACCCCCATCTTTCTAGTTATGGGTTAAATAACAGGGTAGACTGGTCTATTCTAATCTTGGGTGGTAACCAGTCTAAGAGAAGGAAAACTCTAAATTTCAAACCGTGGAGAAATCACTCTTCTATCTTACCCGATGATGCATAGTAACTCTCAAATCATAAAGAGATGCAATTTTTGGAGAGCCATGATCGCCGATGCCCTGGAAAGACATAGCATTAAAAAAAAATAAAAAAAAAAAAAAAATTGACCTGGAGCTGGAAGAGTAAGTCGTCTTAGATTAAAAATCAAAATTTTCAGATACCCAGAACAAACCTCATAGGATATTGAATGAAATTAATGGCTTTTTGGTTTCAGTTTTTTCTGTAAATACTGGACTCTCGCGTCGATTTTCTAGACACTCGTAGCATGGATCCTCTCTATTTTTCTCTACCTCTTGCTTCCTCTTCGAAACGATGTTACAACTATTGTCCCTCGTACAAATGCAGACTATGATGTAGCTGTGGGGTCTGAAAAACTGAAGCCGAAGACGACGCGGAAGGCAAAAAGATGACCTTATTTTGAGGAAGTAGGTCGAGAGGACTGTGGCTGACGAACATGACGAAAACTTCTACGAAAAACATTCAAATCTGAGATGACATTGACAAAATAGTCACATCTGTCATGTCATTTACGTTGGCATCGACAGCGTTGAAGTAGACCAACATACGCTTAATATCGACATGAACAAGTGAAAATCTAAAACCTAAAATGCAATCTTTGTTACTCATTATTTTGGGCTATAAATATAATTTAGTTTCTGTTATATCGCCCGGAATATGGTAAAGCTTAGATCATTTGATTATAGCCGTGAAGGCATGTGCAGAACCAACCACACTTTTTGGAAGTGCCAAATACAGAGAACTGGTGCACAATGTGTCACAAAGTCTCCAAACAACCTTCAGCGAATTCTGAATTCAGAGTTATCCTTCACTCAAGACTATAGAACCCACTGTCCTGCTATTTATAGATAGCTGGCAGGAGAAGAGAAGTCATAACTTTTCCAAGGGTCTTAGCAATGAATTCGACTGGAATTCGAACTCAACTCCCCGCTATCCATTACTCTCCCGTGCCTCCCCTTTTTCTGTAAATATGGAGACATAAACGCAAATTCCTAAATTAAAGTCGTTGCTTGGATCAAGAAGCAACTGGAACATTTCTCTTTAATTGACTTAGACTCGAAGGTAAGTACTAGTCTTAATGACCAATTTGATATTTTCAAATTGACAATGTTTACGAAATTTACTCTGCTTAGACATAAACTTATTACGTCGTTACATAATAGGAGGTCAACGAAATTAAATTTATGCCCATGGCTGGTGTTCTGATCTTTGTAAAGTGCATATTGTTGGCGTAGACCTTTTTTTTTTTTTGCCCTGTCGCTAAATTTCACATGGAAAAGTTTTCCACCGCCCACCTGTGTAGTACGTATTCAAAAGCATACGGTGACGGATAAATTATATTTTTGACGGGCAATTTCCTACGTTGATAAATTCGAGATGGCCAGAGTGATAAAAAAAAATGTAAGAACAATTTTCATTATTTATTAAATAAAAATTATCCTGAGGTCACTTCTTAATTTTATTAGCAAAGTTGTTCTTGGTTTTACCTTGATCTTGATTTATATCCGAAAAAAAATTGTTATTTCATCTGAAGAACAATTTGAATGTTAATAACACTTCTCAAATCTATAGAAAATATCAAAATATTCCTTGTTTACAGGGATATTTATGTCTTATCTAAGAACGCGACTTTGTTTTCCCATTTAACCTCGTGTTTTTTCAAACACAGGTTCATATTTCATTTGAATATTTTTTTCCTGTAGTATATGTTGAAATACCATTTAATACTCAAAGTCCTATATCGCCCACCAAAATTTCCAATCGCCCATCTTTTTCTTGATCACCATCCACCTAACAGTTGATATCGACCACTGTTGGGTGATATTGCCCAGGTTAGGAAACCCTGGCTTTGTACAATGTTTCTCAAACGTGAGATACGTGTCTCTTAGTGAACGAATTTTAAATCTAAAGATGAAATTTTAGCCAAGGGAAGAAATAATTTCAATGTATGACGGTGAAAACTTACAAGGTGATAATTAAAAATGAAGGAGGTACTGAAGAAAACTGGGACCGTCAGAGGTGGGACGTAACCTGAGAATCTGAAAACCACTGATTTTTTTAAATGCATATTCACGCACCAACATTTTAAAATATTTAGATAAAGAGGTGAGGTATGAATCGTAAATCACTTTTATTATTTAGTATTACACCACAGTACCTTTAGCAGGGGAGTTCGCCATGTGCTTTTCAGGGCAGCTCGTCTGCCACTGGTCCTAACCTCTCACCTGTGGCTCCTAGAAGCTGTCTCATGAAACAGTAGCCATCCCGGGCAACAGCTTTGGCGGGCCAATCAAACCAGGTGAGGGTAGCCGACGGGTCTGAAACCCCCGGTGAGTTAGGCTTGGGCCGTGTCATCGCTACTGCATGCGAAGACTGACTCCCGGCGGAACGAGCGGAAGAGACCACCAGTGGATCCAATGATTGTGAAAGTGGCGGCAGCAAGTGTTGTGGAGCGCCTTAGAGCATGCACGTGACACCTAAAGAACTTCTGGTCATTCACTGCAGCCTGGCAGTCTCCCATCGTAACGGTTCCCCGTGCAACTGGATCAAGACTTCCCAGGCCGAGAGTGTGGGATTGTCCTCGTGTAACGATCTTCCCATTATAAAATCCTCACGCACAGGTCCGTTATATAACTCATTACTGTCAGGATTTAGCAGCAACAATTTTGCATATACTTTCTGCACAAGTCCGATTTTAAGACATTTTTACAAAGCTATTTCCACATGCATAACATCGCAGGCCTCTCGCTACTCGATTGCTATTTCCATGGCAAATGTTCTGAGGTGCTCCATTCTCTAGTTTCACCATTTCAAACCTTTACAGATAAAACCCGCTATTCTATATCACAGGGTCAAGTGACACTTATTCTCTTCATATTCCATTTGTAAGAAAGATCCACTTAGACATCCTCTTTCCAAGAACCGCTACCTTGTGGGACAGACTCTCGCATGGGATACAATATTAATCTTTTCAGATCTGTCTTTATATATCCTTCTTATTCTCATAATCTTCATATAAATTTGTAAAAATGATATGTATTAAATTTAATATTTAAGGAAAAATTCAATATTTAATATTTCAGGAATATTTTAATATTTAAGGAAAATATTTAATAAATTTAACACGTTTCGCTATTTATTTAGCTTCTTCAGAATTTTGGGAAGTGAAATGATGCAGATTTATAATTTAATTTTTAAATTCTATGTTTTATTTTCATTGGTTGTATTGACATGTATATATCCTATAGCATTAGTGGTTTTGTATATATCAATTTTTAAATTCTATAAATTCTATCTTTGTTTTCATTGGTTGTGTTGGCATGTATATATTCTATGGCATCAGTGTTTATGTATATATCAATTTTTAAATTCTATAAATTCTATCTTTGTTTTCATTGGTTGTGTTGGCATGTATATATTCTATGGCATCAGTGTTTATGTATATATCAATTTTTAAATTCTATAAATTCTATCTTTGTTTTCATTGGTTGTGTTGGCATGTATATATTCTATGGCATCAGTGTTTATGTATATATCAATTTTTAAATTCTATAAATTCTATCTTTGTTTTCATTGGTTGTGTTGGCATGTATATATTCTATGGCATCAGTGTTTATGTATATATCAATTTTTAAATTCTATAAATTCTATCTTTGTTTTCATTGGTTGTGTTGGCATGTATATATTCTATGGCATCAGTGTTTATGTATATATCAATTTTTAAATTCTATAAATTCTGTTTTTGTGTGAACATCACGTCATGTCATGACCTTAGTGCTTATGTATCAATTTTGAAATACTATTTTTTGTTTACAATAGTTTTGTGGTCGTTACGTGTATACCTTACTAGCAGTCGAGCCTAGCGTTGCTCGGGGATGTAACAGTAAGAGATAGATCAAGTATCGACCATCATAAAGACTGAAAAATAAAATTGACAAAGATTATTGTTTAAGGTTGACAGACACGCATGTCTTAATTAGTTTTTTTTTTCTTTTTTTTTACGGATTGGTTAAAACTAAACTCAAGCAAAAACATTGTTTTCGATCGTTATGAGTCTACCGATTGAATAGAATTTTATTATAAACAATTGTCTTGTAAATGGAATTTTTAAAGAATTCTGAATGTAAAAATAAAGAAAAAAAGTGTGCAAGACAATAAGAAACACTACCTGCAAAAAAAAAAAAAAAAGTGAAGTTTTGTTGAAATCGGTTGAAAAACGTAGGAAATCCGATCCCATATATAAACGAACACACACACACACACGCACACACACACACACACACACACACACACACACACACACACACACAACCTGGGTTTTATAATAAGTATAACTCGATATGAGTTGTCCCCCTTTCATTCTTGTGATGTCTCTTAATCGTGTTTTTAAATTCATTTCGTGCAAAAACAATTGCGTTTTTCCAATTTTTGGCGCTGTTATAACCACCGCAAGGTAATTTTACGTAGTCCTGTGAAGTTTTGTTGAAAGCGGTTGAAAAATGTAGGAAATCCGATCCAATATATAAACGTACACACACACACACACACACAATCTGTGTTTTATTATGAGTAAGATGATGTCTGTACTCGATTCTTGAAATGTTAACGTATATTAAATGTGTATTAAAAATGGGATTTATTAGTTTATCTTAATTGAATGATAATTAGAAGAATATTGAAAGTGAATGTGCAATAATAGGTTACATTATCTACATTGTATCTTTAGGAGAAAGACAACGTTTAATACGAGTTTCTGTTTTAAAAAAAACATGGAATGTTCAGAATAGATTTTAAACTACATTTTAGGTTATCTTCTCTGTAGTATTATTTTATTAATTGAAACTATTTACATTGTTCGGGCTGTTTTCCTCATCTTTGTTGCCACGTTTACGACGTTACGGCCATTATTTTTTGTTCACCTCTGGTGGATCCAGGTATTGAATCCACAAATTCGTAATAATGAAGTGGATTAAATTTAATATTTGATGGGTTGAATTAAAGGGAGATAACTGATAGTGAGATATCCAGAAGAGGCATGGCACGTGGAACTAGAACGATCTACACCGGTGGATGAAATAAAGGGTTCGATTTGAAATTCCAATCACCTGAGGAGGGCCGGAGCGTACAGCGACCGAAACATTTGTGAGCATGGCAACAAAAATGTGGACAACAGTCCGGACAATGTAAATAGTGTAAGTAATTATAGTATCTCATCTCAGAAATATAGACAGATATTATTTTATTTATTTTTAATTTATTTTCGGTTAGAATGGATTTTAGATTACAGCCAGGTTTTTGGTATTGATATTAGTGTTTCTCGCTCTCAGTTTCATTTTAATATGTAAAAACGTGCGCGTGCACATACACACATACTGAGATAAAACACGGAAGAAAACGCACACGTAAGTATGCTCCTCTCTACATACACACAACCCTCTGACGCACGTATACAAACATATGAACATATAAAAACATGCAAACGCACACAATCATATAGAGACACAAACACATTCATACAAACACCAGACCTCAGTATGACGATAAACTATATCCAGCATAAATGCCTCTGGTTTGGTTTGGTTTATTTTGTTTTACGGCATATCAACACCTCAATGGGTTATTTAATGCTGATAAAAATTGTTATTGCTGGTAATATTTTGTTTGGTCAAATCTGTTTCTGGTAATATATTTCCTTCAAAATTGTATTGTTGGTAATAATTTTTTTTCCAAAAAGTATTACTGATAATAGTTAACTATTTGCCCATAGCTGGGACCCTAACAGGTGCTACCACCCCGGGTCAAGGTGGACCTGGAAACACCAGCAATTAAGAGGCGGTTTCACGCTCCTCAAAACCTCCTGATCAGAGGCCTTGCTGCTGGACATAGGTTAACGTCTTACCCAGGACGCGGATGTAGTTTGATCGGGGGATTGGATTTTTTGAGGAGCGTGGAACCAGTTCTTAATTGCTGTTATTCCCAGGCACCCCCACCCCTGGCCCGGGGTGGTAGCATCTATTAGGGTCCATGGTATAGGCAAATAGTGAACCCCTAAACACAAACAAAACACCATGAAAGTATAAACATATGTTTTTAGAGTAATGTGTTTACTATAAAAATGTATTTTTATAATTTCATTGTGTCTTGTTATCAATACATTTTATATATATATAAAAAAAAGACCAACAAAACACATTTATAGGAAAATAACAAACAATACATATATATAGTAAAATGAGCAACAATTCATTTTTAAAATAAAAAGATCAGCAATGAATTTTATTTATAGTTGAAGACATACAATTGCATTCAAAGTATATTTAGTTGATACTGTAAATAGTGCAAATATTTAGTTGAAGCCATAAAATTGTGTCCAACATATTTAGATTTCGGCATTATATAGAGATTGATATACTGCAAAACAAATAAAACATACAAAGACATATGCATGGATAAATACGTTGCTACGCAAAAAGATAGACAAACTGAGGCACATTCACAAACTTATTCACACAAATGCATAGAGACTCACATAGACATACAAAAGGATACACAAAAACTTGTACTCAAACACAAAATCACACTCATACACGCACGCGCACGCACACATGACCGGAATAATTCAAATTTTAAATGTACGACTGAGTCTATTTCTAATTGAATTTTTTTTATTGAACAACTCAAGTATTCTAGAGCCTAAAATATGTTTCCATTGAAAGTAAACTGTCAAGATTTTCATTTTTTGGTCGAGTTCTTATTAATGCCAGGCAGTATTTTCCGAGTTCAACGAAGAAGAATCATTTTATCTTAGCAATCATCTTTATTCCAAGGGCACTTGGCTATCATAACTTGTCAAAATATAAGATTCGCCCTTCAAAAGTAAACACAAGCGTCTCTTCAAACTAAGTAGTTATTTGCCTCACGTGGCATATTTTAAAAGAGTGAAGGCAGCCTATTGATCCTGCTTCAAATCATCATCCTCTGAGGACCACTTGATTGGCGTAACTTTGGGGTGTGCAAGGAAATGAAAGTTTTTGGAAGTGGTTCAAAAGCCGAATATTCTATTTGAGCTGAGTTAGTTATTGGTGCATGTGTTTTCAAATACAAGACAAATGTCTCTTTTTTTTGTAGGTGTGATAAAAAAAGCTTTTACTTGGTTTAAGATTTAGTAGTAAATTTCATCTCATCTCATCTCACGTTTTCAAGTACATTCCTGTTGACAAGTTACTTGCATTATTTATAGATCAATAAATAGTGAAATAATTTTGCGATACTTTCGCCTTCAGTTTGAGTTTTTTTGAAATAATCTTCACTTAACACAAGGCCCAAGAGCCACCCAAGGTAGTGAGTTACTGTGCGGACTTATATTAGCATAGGTAAATTAAAATGCAATTATAAAATTGCTTAAATAATTTCATCATGTTTTTAACAGCATGTGTAAACTAGTATTTCAAATTCTTAGTAGCAATAACCATTTTTTTTAATATGCAAGAAGATGTTTTTTGAAAAAGATGTAAATATTTAATGTTAAAACAATGAAATTCATTAAAACCAATAAAAACCAATTTAAAGTTTACTCAACAAAACCATATACACTTGAATCAGGCCGGCCAATGGACTAGCCAATATATTATGCTCATTACAAAAAAAAACAAAAAAACAAAAACAAAAAAACAAAACAAAAAAAAAACAAACAAAAAACAAAAACAAAATGTCAATATTAATTTGCATGATTCATGGAATAACAACAATAGTGAAACATTAATCAGGAATGTTTAAACCTCATCCACACAAAAATCAACAAAAAAACAACCCCCCCCCCAAAAAAAAACGATGACATTGAAACCGCTACCACTTCAGCTACCTCCACTCCTCAGCAATATTTATTGTTTTAAAAAGCAATGATTAGGATTCCAATAAAACCCAAACGTATGAGAATTAGCGCAATCTATAATCATTTTAAATCTAATAATATATTTATCTTTGAAATTCTCGGATGTCCACTATGTAATTCATTTAATATCCGCTTTTGTAATATTATAGGTATTACTATCCTTTGTGCAAACATCAGTAACCCCATCACATAGCGAGTTAAATGTTCCTGCCTGGATTGCGTTCTAAAAATCATCTTACTTTCTTTTAGTCGTTTTTTTTTTTTTTTCGAAATAAACATGTCTTGTTCTGCTTTTACTTTTATTTTTTCCAGGGTAACTGGTAGTTCGTGTACTACACTGCATAATATATTTTCAAGTGCTATTTCACTTTTTAATGCTGACATAACACCGTCCCCAAACGGTTCAATATTTTTTGGTATTAATCTTGTTAAATCATTAGCATATCGTAATATTTTGGACGCTTTGTATTCCATCTTGAAATCGTAATTTAATAAGTTGGCACCCCAGCGTTATAATCTATTTTTTGTGTGCGTAGAAATTCCTTTTTTCGAATAATAACTATTGATAATAGAGGACAGTGGTCCGTCTGTCATCGAAAATTCTTTGAAACTTTTTCACTAAAAATATTATTGCTAAAGCCTCTTTTTCGATCTGGTTGTAGATTTTTCTGTTGGCAGTAGCAAGCGCGAAACATGAGCGACGGCTCCCATGTTACCATCATCATATTTATGTGGAATTACCGCTCCTATGCTATAGTCCCTAGCATCTGAAGCTCTATACGTTTTCTCGTTTTGGATCGTAGTGAGCTAATGATAAACCTGACGTTAGTATTTTCTTGATTTCTTTATACACCTTATGACACTTTATGCCTTTTTAACTTCCCCTTTATAAGCAAATTTTTCAGTGGCGCTCTCAAATTCTACATATTAGGTATATAGATTTGATAATAGTTTGCTAGCTTTAGAAATGCTTGTAACCTAGTAACGTAGGTTAGAGCAAAAAATTCTCCGTAGAACCCGCATATACGGTGTCGGGTTTATCTACCTCTTCAGACGAGACTCTGCTCGTACCTGCCATGCCACTGCTGACTAGATGCAACAGGCCAAGTTTTATGTGGGGAACTCGAGTGTTTCCACTTGGGCCTCTGTGCAAAATTTACCCAGCTCCCGCAAAAGTGGACTCGGGTACAATACTGATCTGTTTTTCTCAACCGTGTTTCTATCCGAAGACAGAGTCCTGACTGAATCATCCTCCGTCCGAAGACAGAAGTCTTGTTTGTCTTGTCTTGTCGTGAACCAGACGGTGGACTGCATGACTCCAGCGGACTTCCTTGACTCAGTTGGAGTTCTTTATTAAAGTCGTCTTGCTTAGTTCGTTTGTGTTTAGCGGGGTGGGGGTGTCTTATTTGCTCCACAAGAACATTTTAATTATATCGTTATTTTCCATTCTAGTTAGTTGTTGACACTGTTGGATATTTTCAAGTGATTTTTTTTTAATTTGGTAATGCACACATTGATTGTATAGCGTCAGTTAAATGAATTATATATGGAATAGGTTTAGAAAAGTACGATTTTATATGGAATAAGTTTTAAAAATGTACATGAATTTACATGGAATCCGTTTAGAAAATTATAAGCTTTTAGATGGAATAGGTGTAGAAAAGATTATGATTTTATGTGGAATAAGATTTGAAAATGCTATAAATATTCATTTTATTTAAATTCAGTAAAAATTGTGTATACTTTTAATAAACCTGAACAACTATACTTTGTTTATCATTCATGAAAAAATGTTAGGAGGATTACAGTTGTGATTAAATTAGTCTTAGATACAATAGCAGTTCTTTGATACTTCGACTTTGGGTTAATTTTTCATCTCACAAAATTCCTTGTTGGTGATTATTGTATTTGTTTACCTTGCATTTATATTCATAATTAATTTTGGCTTGATTTATTGGATGGCTTTTTACCATTCTATAAAGAAAACTTTGTGTAACTGGCAAAGATTACGGAATCATCACACTCAGAGAACCTTCATCCAGCATTTTATTCGTAGCAAATTTTCAATTAGATCAAAATCCAGACTGTTTCTTGGGTATGCTTTTGAGATAATACACCTTTCAAACTTTAACACACTTTGCACTGTGGCAAAACGCATTATCATCCTGAAAAATAGCTTTATCATTAAATATTAAACAAACATTAAGTACAAGATTTTATATGAAATAGATTTAGAAAAGTTTTTAATTTTATGTGGAATAGGTTTAGAAAAGTAGATGAATTAACCTATTTTCTACCAATGAAACGAGAAAAGTGTACAAAATTTTACTGTACCCGTGGGTAATTATTGATGGTCTAATGGTTGTCATCTCTGATATTTTACTTGGCATGCAACTCCATATCATAAATGAGTTGATAAATTTGCTTGTTTCATTTTAGAGGAGTCATTATTATATTTCAATGGAATAACGACAGAGAAAAGGTTTCAACATCATCAACTTGGCCATTCGTGATTCATTCGCATTCCATAATTGCTTTTCTGTAAAATTGTTTTCGTCTCTTTAGATGTTAGTCCAAGTTTTCAGATAACTTTTCTTAATGTAAATCTCATTTCATTCGGGCAACTTCCAAAATTCTTTCACAAACACTACCTCTTCTTTCTTTCCACGTTGAATCAGTAAATGCTAAAAACGTCAAACACTTCGGTGTATAGATCAGTTATATTAGGTTGGTGCAAAAATAATATCGTTTTTTTGACGTATTTTTTTAACGTCAAAAAACGATATTATTTTTGCACCAACCTAATAACAAATTTTGTATAGCAGATACGGAAATTGACTATAGATGAGGCTGCTTTAGGGGTAGTTTCTACCAACACTGAAAATATCAACAAAACAAAAACAAAAACAAAAAGCACATTAACCTAAAATCACGTGTCATATTTTTAAATAGACGCGTCAAATTGAGATTTTCATATGGCTGTCATGATCGACATAAAACTCGTTTAGAAATATTTAAATTATTAGCTGTATAGAACCACTTTCTCAAATCAATAGTATTATGGGGTCCACCCCTTTTTGATATAAGTGGACTCGACCTGCTGCCATTAAATACCTTCAGTCAGTCAGAATATAGAGAAGAGGAACGGAGTGGAAAGTCCATAGACATTGTGATTGAGTTGGAGGTAGAAGTCACAGTTACCAGCACGCCCGACTCTAGTTTACTTCGAGACTGTATATAGCGATCTTTGATTAATACTAAACGGCGTTCCTGGATTTACTAACAGCAGTACCTCTTGTATTTTGTGTAAATACATTTAATTTCTTAGCTTAAATACTTGCGTTTGTCATTTATTGGAGACCGATTTTTCATCTCGGAATCCACAACAAATAGTTAAAATGGCTTCGAGCGTATGAAAACTGTAGGTCTTAGCAAGGACCATCCTTCTTCGAACCTTGTCGATTGGCGCCGCAGAATTAAAAAAATAATAGTATCAAATAAGTGAAACCAAGACTTCCAACTGTAGAGAAAACTAAAATGTATACCAAGTAAGTCGAAGAGAAAATAAATACATAATCAAGATGCTGGCAATCTCTACACTACTTCAAACAAAAGGTTAGGAAGAAAATCACTACTGGGAAGAGCAATAACTATTACTGAACTTGAGAAACCTATTTTCCTGAAAAATTGTTTTAATAGAAAGATTTAATTAATTTGAACCGACAATAGCACTGGGTGCTCCAGTCAATGAATGCCGAATGTTTCATTATAAGTAAACGGCTAATATTACCAATTATTTTTCACTTGTTTTGTGCATTTTCTGTCAATGGCCAATGAAGTTTTGGGATTCCAAACTGAATGTGAATTTAATCCAATCGATTATTGCTTCTCTTTAAGCCATAATAACTTTTTTCTTTTGTTTAGTTTGTTTGTTTGGGTTTTATGGCATATCAACCACTGTGGGTTATTTAATGCCAACTCCAGTTTATATATATATGCCAAATATATGAATTTTAAATGCCTATTTTGTATGGAACATTTTTAGCAAGCTAGAGCTTATTTGCTTGCACACTGCTAAATAATCCTAGGTATTTTTGTTTAAGTCAAGAATTTCCATTTGATTGTTGATTGTTTTGTTTAACGGCATCTCAACCTTAGTGGTCACTTTATGCCGAAAATGATTTTGAGTGACTTTAAAAGTCAAAAACGTATAGCTGGCAACATTATTGTTTCAAAAACGTATAGCTGGCAACATTATGGTTTCAAAGACGTATAGCTGGCAACATTATAGTTTCAAAAACGTACAGCTGGCAACATTATTTTTTACAAAAAACGTATAGCTGGCAACATTATTGTTTCAAAAACGTATAGCTGGAAACATTATTGTTTCAAAAACATAGCTGGTAACATTATTGTTTAAAAAACAGATAGCTGGCAACATTATTGTTTCAAAAACGTATAGCTGGCAACATTATTTTTCTGAAAACATTATCTGAGGCCTTGCTGTTGGATGTAGTTTATCGCCATACCCAGGACGCGGATATAGTTTATCGCCATACCCAGGACGTGGATGTAGTTTACCGCCATACCCAGGACGCGGATGTAGTTCTTTTGTTTAGATGTTAGTGTTAATTTTCATTCAGTTTTTCTCGATGTAAATCCTATTTAATTCAGCGGCTTTCTTAGAGTTCCGTCAAAATCATTTTTCTGAATTTTGACACCTTTCATTAAAGAAAATATGCAATTTAATGTGACACCAGTTTTTGAGTTCAATATTCTAGTCAATTTACTCTTGTGAACGAACATGTTAATTTGAAGCAAATGTAAAGGAATTCACCTCCCTAGCTATGGTTCTCGTAATTATGAAGCCCGCGAAATCCACGTTACTATAAGTAACTACTGTTCGAGATAAGAGAGATAAAATTAAATTTGGCAGCCGAGGGAGAGAAGAAAAAGAGACTCGGATAAAGGTAAGGCATGGAGGAGAGGTTTATGAAGACTTAGACATTAAGAGTCTGTCTCGTGATACTTCCTACTCAAATACGTGACCCCGGTGAGTAAAAGTTAGGCACTTTACACGAGGTCTTTGTTAATGATAGCCTTGATTATCTTTAGGGTCACTATTTTGTTGAACTGATCTGTTTAAT
The DNA here is from genome assembly GCA_963932145.1 of Acanthosepion lycidas. Taxonomy (NCBI): domain Eukaryota; kingdom Metazoa; phylum Mollusca; class Cephalopoda; order Sepiida; family Sepiidae; genus Acanthosepion; species Acanthosepion lycidas. The sequence goes on from OZ010578.1 coordinate 78,016,683, forward strand.
GTTATTTTGACCCTGACAACTAAGTGTTATTTTATGTCTTGCTAAACACTTGTGTGGACATGTGTGAGGGGATAAGTACACACACACACACACACACACACACACACACACACACGTCCAGCTGGTCGCTAATATACGAGTATGCCTTGTCTGCGAAGCTGGCTGGCTAACACTTGCTGCAGACGCCTGCTCAGGCACATTTTGCTTGTTCAACACTCATAGAGCCAAAAGTGGTTTTTACAGCCACTACACTGATCGAACCTTAATTACCGTTCGTTTTGGTAGAGAGTGCATAATCTGGCGTGATCAGCAGTTTGAACAGGGACAAGATTCTCGGTCACGATCAATTGTGACTTCATGCTACTACAACCATCGACGGGTTCCTGAACAGTTTCGTCTAACAATTCTATAGGCAAGAGATGTACAGGCACTTCCAAACGGTGTCGAAAATTGAGATCGTCTCCTCAGGATCTGCGGTTAATTTCACACCAGGCCACGGAAGCCGGGTGCAGGTGTAACCTTAGAGTAATTCAGCCAGAGGTAGAGATCAGCGATTCACCCGTGGTTAGTAGTGAACTCACGAGGTGAACAACTGAGTAACTGACTGCGTCTGATATGTACACGTGTGAGAAAAACCACTGAACACACACACACACACATATATATATCGAATACGACGGGAGAGTCCACCATATATACCCAAGAGTATTAGCACGTAATATTATTTCAAATAATTATTCCTCTTGTTCTCCTTACAGGTCTAGCAGGACAGACTATGTTCTATAGCCATGGATGGCAACTGGTCTAGGAGAAGGACAACTGTGAATTCAAATCTTGCGGGAGCGTCGTTTGGGGGCCTTGTAGCACGTATCGCACCAGGTCTCTGTATTCGGCCCTTTTCTACACAAAGCCTTCACCACTATAATCAAATCATATATATATGGTGGACTCTCCCGTCGTATTCGACGTATGAGGGTCAAGCAGCTCAGTTCCTAGGAGCAGATAGCCCAGACACCAGGACATATGATTTGATTATACACATACACACACACACACATGTATATATATATATATATATAGATATATATATATATATATATATATAAATATATATATATAGATAGATAGATAGATAGATCCATCGCCCTATATATATATATATATATATATATATATATTAGGTTGGTGCAAAATAATATCGTTTTTTGGCGTATTTTTTAACGTCAAAAAACGATATTACTTTTGCACCAACCTAATATATATATATATATATATATATATATATATATATATAGTGCGATGGATAAAGTATTGTCTAAATTACGCTAAAATTAAAATAAAATTGACATTTTCAACCTCAGATGACTTCGGAATTTCCTGCAACTCTTCAGGACCGTCTCTTTGTTTAAGTTACTGGATACTGCCATAAACCCTGCCTTTTTTCATCTTTGGTGTTACATAGAGTTTTGTAGGTCTCTCGTTCAACTGCGCTCCACCCATAATAATCAAGGGGGGTTGCAGTCTGGAGGGGGTAGGTGGCCAGATGTAAAGGGTGATGTGGTGGCAGAAATTGTCTAACAACCATAACTGGGTTCCTCTGCTTATGTAGCTTGGTGCAGAGTCCTGTTGCCAGATCTAATCACCATTAGACTCCTTCAACTATTTCTGAATCCTCTGCACTGTTCTCTGATTGACACTCAAACTCTTTGAAATGTTTGTATTGGCGCTTCCGGCGCGAATGCCGAGCAGCATAGCATCTCGTTTTCAAATTTCTGGCGGAGTTAATTACATCATGGTGTTTTTTTTCCCATGAACGGTGCCCAACTGACCTTACTATACTAATCTAAAATGGCGGCAATTTATGCATCGCACACCATAATATATATATATATATATATATATATATATATATATATATATATATATATATATATATATATACACACACACATATATATATGCTAAAATGAATAAACGGTTTCATCACAGGAAATTTGAAAGGCAAAGGAAAGAAGTAAGTCCAGGGAAAAATTACTTTCCCATGGACGAAATGATCATCTGTATGAGGTAAATCGTTTGGCTCTCATTAATTGTAATTCACTAAAAGCTCTATAATAAAAATTATATTGAGATCTCTTTTGTGGATCAGTTTTAATATTTTATATTAATAGGATCTATTTGGATTACTTACCCATGGATTTCTTTTACCTACATATATATATATATATATATATATATATATATATATATATATATATATATATATATATATATATTACATGAATCATTCATACAAATTACATATATACGGATTACATCTATTCTTTCTTTGTCCTGTTATTACCGGGAAGTAAAAAACAAATCTGTTCCCATACCTGATGATGTCTGTATGCACAGATGAAAGCTTGTAAAAAAAATTAAAGAAAGACCTTATGCAACTGGAATTTATAAACAGGGATCATAACATTCATCTACAGGTTGGGGGTTAATGTACTTTATTAAATTTTTTTGCGAAGATGTATTCTCGGCATTTATATCATTAACTTCTATGTCTGTTTTTTGTATGAATGATTCGTGTAATGTAAATTGAACAGCACCACATACTTGATATATATATATATATATATATATATATATATATATATATATATATATATATATATATATACACACATTCCAATAAGCAGTTTGGCAGTTTATTCAACATAGCTGGTCGAGAATGTAAGGTCCAGGGGCAACGTAATCCCTTACATGCAAACTGGCTGACAGTAATGTATTGGATTGAAATAAAATATAATATTCAGTAATAAAAGATTCAAGTTTCGTGCTATTCATTTCGTGCATATCTTATTTGTCGGTGTTATATAGGAATAAAATGTCGCTCCCGTCACTTGATTTTGAACATAGATCGCCAGTGAGTAAACACAGGCGATCCCATTATTGAATTAACTGGATCACGTGACCATGGAAGAAACGCTTAAGTAGAAAGTAACGTGACGTCTAAACGATCTCCATTTCTAGTCTATCCTTTCTTACTATACGGTTCAGCATTTCTATACTATCCTCTATCGTTATACCATTCACTATACTATTCTCTACACGGATCACTATACGGGTTACTTTCCGAGCGAGTATTATCGAATAAGTACTATTAGTGCGATTGCTATTCGAAGGGGTCTGACACCAGCATTGTTAAACGGCGTTACTATAGTTTGTATCTGCAATTATAGTCTCTACTACAACGAACATTACGAAAGTGATAACGGGTATTCGTTGACATCGACGAGTGACAACGAGTGTTCGTTGACATCACAAAAGTCGCCATACCCATCTTATTACATTAGTGCGGAATACTTTGAGTGATAACCCTTGATAAAGATCCGTAGTTTATTCTTGACAGCAATCCCATTAAAGTAACCTGTCAAACTGGCATGGTACGATCTTAGATGAATAATTCTCGTGGCCAATAAAATTCACATAATCAATAAATACGTGATAAAAATATGAAATGGATGTTATGGCCGGCAATTGTTCCCTTGATGGACAATAGTGGTGACACGATCGTCACACATTAACTGCTCACAAGAGGGGGGAATGGAACAAAGAGAATAACAAGTTTGATCATTTATTGCTATTTGTAAAATAAACCATTCGTTAGAGTTTAGCGGAAACATATGGCAGCAATTTGTGGGGGAAAAAACACACAATTGAAATCATAGAACCAGAGACTTGATGACTTGAAGAAAAACTTGAACTATAGATACTACTATCCAGAAGAAAACACAAAGCGAAGAACGAAAGCTATTAAGAGAAACCCCTGTACACCACATGCCTCGTAAACAACTAGACAGTAGAGGGCGGAAAGTAGGTGTTAAGCTTGCATTCAAGAGCATCATAAGATGTAGGTACAGATATCTTAACAGGAGAAGAAGAGGGAGGAGGTGGAGAAGAGGCAAATGTGCAAATTTAAGCAGGAAAAGAAACTTCTTCCATTTCTTAGAAATTAGACATAAAGACACGCAAAATCAGCAACCGAAAAAAAAAAAGTTATTCAAACCTTACAGCCCATAGAAACATAAATGCTGAATGATCTGCTCTTTTATTTACAGTGAGGTTCACCCTGTACAAGGCTCAAAAGCCACTCGAGGTAGAGGATTACAGTAAGAGACAGTTCATGCAGATAGGAGGGTAAGATAACCGTTAACCCTAGACAGGTTAAGATTATAGAGATCGGAGAAACATTTTTCTTGAGAGGGTCTGTTCCGCAGAGCAGCGGTTCGCGGGAAGAAGCTGTTTGAGTGGAATTGCTTCTCAACAATGGAATACGGGGGAGAGGGTATGGATGTGGGTGGCTTGCCGTGTCCTCGCCGTGAAGGTTCTAACTGGCAGAACCAAGGAATGCAGTTCGTCCGAGCACTTTCCAGGGAAGTAGCAACAGAGCAGTGAGAGGCTTTCCAGGTCCCGCCTATAAGAGAAAGTTTGGAAGATTGACGCTAGATAAATTTCGAAGTAAGATGAAAATGCCGACCGACAAAAATAACAAACCAGCCTGGAAAAATAGGTTCTAAAGTATAGAAAAAGGCAAGGTTATCAAAAGACAAATCAAACAAAAACAAATTATACGTAGGTCAGGCTACGGGAAACCGAAAAAAATAAGATAAAAATGAATATCTGAACCAAATTAAGCAAAGAAACAATACAAAACCAGAAACAAAAAGAAAAGAAAAAATAATAAAAAATAATCAAAAAGTAAAGCATCACATTTACTGACTCTTTAAACGTACCTGAGGATGGGAGAAATATTTGAATAGATGACTAGATACTTACTCTGTCTCCCCACGAAGAAGAGTTGTGACCCAAGGTCTTTTTTAAGGTGGTGGAACAAAAATTGCCCACAGCCCCAGCAAACGTCGGTTCCACTGCCCTCGGTGCGGGCACTGATCCCTCTCTCTGGTGCAATGAGAGGGCGCGGTCTTGGGCAACTCTTCTCCAGGGCTGGGCACCTCTCAGTATAATTTTCCTCAGTTGCGATTCTGTCCTTTGACAGAGTCGCCCCTGAGTGCACTCTGCCCAAAGACAGAGACGCAACTGAGAGATGATAAATAGATGTGTTAAAAAATTTCTCGAGAGGAATTTACGCACTTCACACATTCATATATTTTTCAATAGATGACTAAATGCAGAAACAAGTTCATTCCAAAAGACAATGAGATAAAACGCAGGTGAGTAACTCTACATCGATCTCGTACCAACCCTTAAATGTAGAACCCACCAACGAGACAAATGGTAAAATAAACCTACCACTCTATTACTGGCAGAGAAACGTCAGTGTAAGAGTTGTGCTGATAATAGGATGCGTACCTGAAAGCGTGCTCAGAGGTGAAGAACTGAAAATTCGAGAGACGAGTGAGACAGTCCAGATTACTGCCGTGCTAACTTGTGCAGAGAGTCTAAAGAAAGTGATGAACTTTATATTTTCACTGGTGAAAAGATGCTCATTAGCCTACCAAATCACGTGTTTTTACGGTTTATCAACCTTTTGCAGGTTAAAACAAGAAAGATTTACTGATAAAAGTCCTACTAATTAACCCATAGCTGGGGGACGAAGAAGAGATGGATCCTTGTCTTTCGCATTTTCACATAGGGGAATATAATGAATCCAGTCCAATTCCCAATTCCGAGTTGTCATCCATTATAATACTCGCACATGAAAGTTTACAGTACCTGGTATTTCCATGCGATTACCTATCCAAATACTAACCAGGCTCAATGCTGCTTAACTTCGGATATTGTACGAAAACCAGTGTTTTCAACGTGATATGACCATAAGCCTTACCAAATCAGAGAATTACTATGTCTAATATATGTTAACACACACACACACACACATACACACACACACACACACACACACACATATATATATATATATATATATATATATCCCACACGGCTAAAAATATCACAAAACGAAGGTGAAAATGCAATTGGAGTCTTTAAAATATTAGTTTACAGTAACTTTACCGGTTTCATGGTTCTATGATTTCAATGGTTAAATTGGAGATATGTGTGCTTATCTTGTGATATCACTCACTCACATCTCTTCTGATATATATATATATATATATATATATATATATATATATATATATATATATAGTGAGAGTGAGAGAGAGGGAGAGATAGAGAGTGAAATATATATATATATATATATATATATATATATATGTATATATCACTCTTTATCTCTCCCTCTAGATAGAGAGTGATATATATACATATATATATATATATATATATATATATATATATATATATATATATATATATATATATATCACTGTCTATCTCTCCCTCTCTCTCTCCCTCTGACTATATATATATATATATATATATATATATATATATATCACTGTCTATCTCCCCCTCCCTCTCTCCCTCTGACTATATATATATATATATATATGGTGAGAGTGAGGGATATATATATATGTATATATATATATATATATATATATATATATATATATAGTGAGAGTAGGCGAGATAGAGAGTGATATATATATATATATATATATATATATATATATATATATATATATATATGAGCTAAAGATCAAATGCAGATGAATTATAGACTGGAATCCGACAGGATGATAAAATAATGAATACATAGGAAACATTCAGTCTGACATGCTTCATTTTTATTAAAACTTCGTCACAGATTAAAAGAAAACAGACAAAAAGACATCCTACGAGGCTTTAAAAAATGTTTTTGTTCTTTCATTTTATCACATATATATCTGTGTGTGTGTGAAGTGTATTTCGGCATCAAGAGTTTAACCATTCGAAACATAGAATAAAATATTGATTAGACCTTGTCAGTGTGATTAAAACTTGCTAACAACTTGTTTGTATGAACTCTTAAAATTATGGATAAACTGTTAAAATATTATGTTTTTTCTTGTTTTGTTCAAGTAAATGAACTTTCGATGGTTTATTCATTTCACTTTCTATATCGAACAACACTTTAATGCTTACCATGCTGTGGGGGGGGGGCGCTTAAATCCTCTGTCACTGTGCTCGCTTGCATCCAGACGTTGAACATCTCAATCACTCAATCTCTCCCACAAATATTGGACTTCATCACGCGTTTCTCCGGTATCCGTGACGGACACGCTTCTAATCTAGATCTTTTTTTTTTTTAATCTCTCTCCCTGACTCATGCAGTACTATGCAGCTCTTCTCTCTTGGTAATTCTAATCATGTGGTAGTGTCTGTATGCATCTCTTTCCGCTCCTCCCACCAGCAAATAACTCCCTATCAACAGAATTTCTTTCTGTTACCAACAAGCGGATTGGGAATCGTTCATTGATTTCCTTCGTGATGTCCATTAGAATTAAGTTTTTAATTATATTGTTCAAAAATGAGCGTCAGCGGTCTCCTCCTGCGTGAAAACCGTCATCGATGATTCCATTCCAGCAATGAAATGCCAAGTTAAACCGCGTTCATCTCCTTGGTTCTCACCCGCATGATGGGTCGCTATAGCCCACAGGGAACACTTTTTCCGGCTGTAGCAGAGTGGCATGTCTAAGTCAAACAGTTTCTGCTCGTAACGAATGCAAGCTTGTCCTCAAATAAGCAAAGTTACTGAGTGTTGATAGAATGAAACAACTTATAGCATATTGCAACTTCGGTTCTAGAGATTATTGGCAGCTCTGCAAGTGTGTGCTCGACAATGGAAAATCCTCAATCCCTCCTCTATATAATCAATTCGAAATCCTGACATCTACAGCAGATAAGGTTAAATGCTTTGCTCGGAAATTCTTTTCCAACTCAACACTTGACTCATTTGGAGTACCCACACCTGATTTTCCCCCTAGAACTGATGCTCTACTGAAAGATATGCGTATAACCCCGTCACTGGTCTCGGACATCATTTCTAAATTAGACTCCTATAAAGCAAGCGGAGGTGACGGGATCACCAGTCGTCGTCCTAAAGAAATGTAATCCAGTTCTCTCCAAACTCTAAAACTATTGTCCCGCTGCTTCCTGCTTTCCAGTTTCTTGAAAGTCCTCTGTAGTTTTTGTTTTAAGAACTCTGGGGAACCATTTGACCCCTTTAACTATCGCCCTATTAGTATCCTACCGCTTTTCTGCAAAGTATTCGAGATTTTAATCAATACTGAAGTGCTTCAGCATCTTATCTCTCACGACCTACTCTCTGAAAAACAATATGGCTCCGTTTTGGCTGGTCTACTGCTGATGTTCCATCACTGAATATGTATATAAATTACTTGATAATAACGGCGAAATACGAACTGTAGCGCTATATATCTCGAAGACATTTGACAGGATTTGGAACGCTGGTCTTCTGCGTATACTCCAGGGATAAGGTATTACAGGACGTTTGTTTGATTTCATCCAATCATTTCTATCAAATCGTGAAATGAATATCGTTTTAAACGGGCTCGCTTCCAGATCTTTTCAGATGAACGTGGGTGTCTCCCAAGATTCCATCCTGGGTCCTACGCTGTTTCTGATATTCATCAATGATCTTCCTGAAGTAGTTCCAAAGTAGGCAGCTCTCATTAACATTTACTCCTGTCTCAATCGCAAATTCGTCAGAGCCGATAAAATTAACATGGCCGCTACTCTTGAAAAGGACCCCCAATCAGTGATTAACTGATACAGAAAATGACTTGTAACTTTTAATGCCTCCAAAACGAAACTGCTCTCTTTTAGCCACCATAGAGAAACTTTCCTGTCCGCAATCAGAATGACCGATGCGAGACTCCCGGAGAGCGACACACTGCGCCTTCTTGGCCTCACGTTTTTAACTAACTTCAAGTGGAACGATTACATTGAATCAGTAGCTATATCTACTGCAATGAGAGTTGGGTTAGAAGGTTTTTATCGTCAGAGTCCGTCTTGCACATTTACAAATCTACCGTCCGTCCGGGTATTGAATATTGTTGCCATATCTGGTACTCCTGCCATTAATCTCGAGGTTCTTGACAAGATCCACAGAAAGATCTGCAATGTAATCGATCCTGACTTGGCATCTCGACATCAGTCACGTTCTCACAGACGTGATGTGGCTTCTCTGTGTCTTTTCTACAAATATTTTCATGGCAACTGCTTTGCCGAGCTTTTATCCTTGGGGTCCCGACTACGTGAATTTAATCAATGCTACTAGATTGGCATCCGTTTTACCGTCTCAGTAGTTAAACGTAACAGAAACTCCTACTTCAGCAGTCATCCTTTCTTCAATCATTCTTTCCCCAATCATCCTTTCCTCAATCATTCTTTCCTCAATCATCCTTTCTTCAATCATTCTTTCCTCAATCATCCTTTCTTCAATCATTCTTTCCTCAATCATTCTTTCCTCAATCATCCTTTCTTCAATCATTCTTTCCTCAATCATCCTTTCCTCAATCATTCTTTCCTCAATCATTCTTTCCTCAATCATCCTTTCTTCAATCATTCTTTCCTCAATCATTCTTTCCTCAATCATTCTTTCTTCAATCATTCTTTCCTCAATCATCCTTTCTTCAATCATTCTTTCCTCAATCATTCTTTCCTCAATCATCCTTTCTTCAATCATTCTTTCCTCAATCATTCTTTCCTCAATCATTCTTTCCTCAATCATCCTTTCTTCAATCATTCTTTCCTCAATCATCCTTTCCTCAATCATTCTTTCCTCAATCATCCTTTCCTCAATCATTCTTTCCCCAATGATCCTTTCCTCAATCATTCTTTCCTCAATCATCATTTCCTCAATCATTCTTTCCTCAATCATCCTTTCTTCAGTCATTCTTTCCTCAATCATCCTTTCTTCAATCATTCTTTCCTCAATCATCATTTCCTCAATCATTCTTTCCTCAATCATCCTTTCTTCAATCATTCTTTCCTCAATCATCCTTTCCTCAATCATTCTTTCCTCAATCATCCTTTCCTCAATCATTCTTTCCCCAATGATCCTTTCTTCAATCATTCTTTCCTCAATCATCATTTCCTCAATCATTCTTTCCTCAATCATCCTTTCTTCAATCATTCTTTCCTCAATCATCCTTTCTTCAGTCATTCTTTCCTCAATCATCCTTTCCTCAATCATTCTTTCCTCAATCATCATTTCCTCAATCATTCTTTCCTCAATCATCCTTTCTTCAGTCATTCTTTCCTCAATCATCCTTTCTTCAATCATCCTTTCTTCAATCATTCTTTCCCCAATCATCCTTTCCTCAATCATCCTTTCCTCAATCATCATTTCCTCAATCATTCTTTCCTCAATCATCCTTTCTTCAATCATCCTTTCTTCAGTCATTCTTTCCTCAATCATCCTTTCCTCAATCATTCTTTCCTCAATCATCATTTCCTCAATCATTCTTTCCTCAATCATCCTTTCTTCAATCATTCTTTCCTCAATCATCCTTTCCTCAATCATTCTTTCCTCAATCATCCTTTCTTCAATCATTCTTTCCTCAATAATCCTTTCCTCAATCATTCTTTCCTCAATCATCCTTTCTTCAATCATTCTTTCCCCAATGATCCTTTCTTCAATCATTCTTTCCTCAATCATCCTTTCTTCAATCATTCTTTCCTCAATCATCCTTTCTTCAATCATCCTTTCCTCAATCATTCTTTCCTCAATCATCCTTTCTTCAATCATTCTTTCCTCAATCATTCTTTCCTCAATCATCCTTTCTTCAATCATTCTTTCCTCAATCATTCTTTCCTCAATCATTCTTTCCTCAATCATCCTTTCTTCAATCATCCTTTCTTCAATCATTCTTTCCTCAATCATCCTTTCTTCAATCATTCTTTCCTCAATCATTCTTTCCTCAATCATCCTTTCTTCAATCATTCTTTCCTCAATCATACTTTCCTCAATCATTCTTTCCTCAATCATCCTTTCTTCAATCATTCTTTCCCCAATGATCCTTTCTTCAGTCATTCTTTCCCCAATCATCCTTTCCTCAATCATTCTTTCCTCAATCATCCTTTCCTCAATCATTCTTTCCTCAATCATCATTTCCTCAATCATTCTTTCCTCAATCATCCTTTCCTCAATCATTCTTTCCCCAATGATCCTTTCTTCAGTCATTCTTTCCTCAATCATCCTTTCCTCAATCATTCTTTCCTCAATCATCATTTCCTCAATCATTCTTTCCTCAATCATCCTTTCTTCAGTCATTCTTTCCTCAATCATCCTTTCCTCAATCATTCTTTCCTCAATCATCATTTCCTCAATCATTCTTTCCTCAATCATCCTTTCTTCAATCATTCTTTCCCCAATGATCCTTTCCTCAATCATTCTTTCCTCAATCATCCTTTCCTCAATCATTCTTTCCCCAATGATCCTTTCTTCAATCATTCTTTCCCCAATGATCCTTTCCTCAATCATTCTTTCCTCAATCATCCTTTCTTCAATCATTCTTTCCGCAATCATCCTTTCTTCAGTCATTCTTTCCTCAATCATCCTTTCTTCAATCATTCTTTCCTCAATCATCCTTTCCTCAATCATTCTTTCCTCAATCATCCTTTCCTCAATCATTCTTTCCCCAATGATCCTTTCTTCAATCATTATTTCCTCATTGATGGATTGGTTGGTTTGTGTGTTTGTTTTGTGATGGGGGTTTGTTGGGGTGGGGGTTTTGTAGGTGGAAAGTCGAGTATTCCTCCAATCAGCCTTTCTTCAATCATTCTTTCCTCAATCATCCTTTCTTCAGTCATTCTTTCCTCAATCATCCTTTCCTCAATCATTCTTTCCTCTATCATTCTTTCCTCAATCATTCTTTTCCTCAATCATCCTTTCTTCAATCATTCTTTCCCCAATCATCCTTTCCTCAATCATTCTTTCCTCAATCATCCTTTCCTCAATCATTCTTTCCTCAATCATCCTTTCTTCAATCATTCTTTCCTCAATCATCCTTTCTTCAATCATTCTTTCCTCAATCATTCTTTCCTCAATCATCCTTTCTTCAATCATTCTTTCCTCAATCATCATTTCCTCAATCATTCTTTCCTCAATCATCCTTTCCTCAATCATTCTTTCCTCAATCATCCTTTCTTCAATCATTCTTTCCTCAATCATCCTTTCTTCAATCATTCTTTCCTCAATCATCCTTTCTTCAATCATTCTTTCCCCAATCATCCTTTCCTCAATCATTCTTTCCCCAATGATCCTTTCTTCAATCATTCTTTCCTCAATCATCATTTCCTCAATCATTCTTTCCCCAATCATCCTTTCCTCAATCATTCTTTCCCCAATCATCCTTTCCTCAATCATTCTTTCCTCAATCATCCTTTCTTCAGTCATTCTTTCCTCAATCATCCTTTCCTCAATCATTCTTTCCTCAATCAGCCTTTCTTCAATCATTCTTTCCTCAATCATCCTATCCTCAATCATTCTTTCCTCAATCAGCCTTTCTTTAATCATTCTTTCCCCAATCATCCTTTCTTCAATCATTCTTTCCTCAATCATCCTTTCCTCAATCATTCTTTCCTCAATCATCATTTGCTCAATCATTCTTTCCCCAATCATCCTTTCCTCAATCATTCTTTCCTCAATCAGCCTTTCTTTAATCATTCTTTCCTCAATCATCCTTTCCTCAATCATTCTTCCCTCAATCATCCTTTCTTCAATCATTCTTTCCTCAATCATCTTTTCTTCAATCATTCTTTCCTCAATCATCCTTTCTTCAATCATTCTTTCCCCAATCATCCTTTCCTCAATCATTCTTTCCTCAATCATCCTTTCTTCAATCATTCTTTCCTCAATCATCCTTTCTTCAATCATTCTTTCCTCAATCATCCTTTCTTCAATCATTCTTTCCCCAATCATCCTTTCTTCAATCATTCTTTCCCCAATCATCCTTTCCTCAATCATTCTTTCCCCAATGATCCTTTCTTCAATCATTCTTTCCTCAATCATCCTTTCCTCAATCATTCTTTCCTCAATCATCCTTTCTTCAGTCATTCTTTCCTCAATCATCCTTTCTTCAATCATTCTTTCCTCAATCATCCTTTCCTCAATCATTCTTTCCTCAATCAGCCTTTCTTCAATCATTCTTTCCTCAATCATCCTTTCCTCAATCATTCTTTCCTCAATCAGCCTTTCTTTAATCATTCTTTCCTCAATCATCCTTTCTTCAATCATTCTTTCCTCAATCATCCTTTCCTCAATCATTCTTTCCTCAATCATCCTTTCTTCAATCATTCTTTCCTCAATCATCCTTTCCTCAATCATTCTTTCCTCAATCATCCTTTCTTCAATCATTCTTTCCTCAATCATCCTTTCCTCAATCATTCTTCCCTCAATCATCCTTTCTTCAATCATTCTTTCCTCAATCATCCTTTCCTCAATCATTCTTTCCTCAATCAGCCTTTCTTTAATCATTCTTTCCTCAATCATCCTTTCCTCAATCATTCTTTCCTCAATCAGCCTTTCTTCAATCATTCTTTCCCCAATCATCCTTTCCTCAATCATTCTTTCCTCAATCATCCTTTCCTCAATCATTCTTCCCTCAATCATCCTTTCCTCAATCATCCTTTCTTCAATCATTCTTTCCTCAATCATCCTTTCCTCAATCATTCTTTCCTCAATCATCCTTTCCTCAATCATTCTTTCCTCAATCATCCTTTCTTCAATCATTCTTTCCCCAATCATCCTTTCCTCAATCATTCTTCCCTCAATCATCCTTTCCTCAATCATTCTTTCCTCAATCATCCTTTCCTCAATCATTCTTTCCTCAATCAGCCTTTCTTCAATCATTCTTTCCTCAATCATCCTTTCCTCAATCATTCTTTCCTCAATCATCCTTTCCTCAATCATTCTTTCCTCAATCATCCTTTCTTCAATCATTCTTTCCTCAATCATCCTTTCTTCAATCATTCTTTCCCCAATCATCCTTTCCTCAATCATTCTTTCCTCAATCATCCTTTCCTCAATCATTCTTCCCTCAATCATCCTTTCCTCAATCATTCTTTCCTCAATCATCCTTTCTTCAATCATTCTTTCCCCAATCATCCTTTCCTCAATCATTCTTTCCTGAATCATCCTTTCCTCAATCATTCTTCCCTGAATCATCCTTTCCTCAATCATTCTTTCCTCAATCATCCTTTCTTCAATCATTCTTTCCTCAATCATCCTTTCTTCAATCATTCTTTCCCCAATCATCCTTTCCTCAATCATTCTTTCCTCAATCATCCTTTCCTCAATCATTCTTTCCTCAATCATCCTTTCCTCAATCATTCTTCCCTCAATCATCCTTTCCTCAATCATTCTTTCCTCAATCATCCTTTCTTCAATCATTCTTTCCTCAATCATCCTTTCCTCAATCATTTTTTTCCTTAATCATTTTTTCCTTAGCCCCATACTCAGTCTTTTCTCTCACTTCCACTCTCTGTAACCCCTGCATGCTAGTAACTCCTCGGTCTTGTTTGCGTTGAAATAATTAAAGGAAAAAATGAGTAGACATGTTTTTTACGTCTACCTGCACATTATTTTCCTATTGAAAACGTAAACAAAGAAATTTCTAAGGAATCAATCGATTCAATTCAATAACTAAGACCCTTTGTGTTGTGGATTCCGGGATGAAATCCGGTGCCAATAAATAACAAACGTCAGGAATTAATATAGGAAAATAATTTATTAACGTAATAATACAAACTGGTAAAGCAGGTTAGTAGTTCCAGGATTACGTGTTAGTAGCAAAATATATATATACAGTCTTTGGTATTGAAGTATCGCTGTATGACTTCTTACTGAGTCTACGTGCTCGCTCACTGTGACTCCTACACCTCACCCTCACTCTTCCGGTTAACTACAACCTTTTACTCTGCCACTCTGGACTCGACTCGACTCCTCAGTTATCCACTGGCAGTAGTATAAGTATACACTGGGTGAGTCCATTTGTATAAAAAGGGGTGGACCCCTCAACACGTTGTGTCTTTTCTACTAATAATTGTTCATATGAGCCCTTTGCTATGGTATCTAGAGTTTTTTTTTTAAATTTAAGCGCAGTACTAGACTGGCGTCGAGATCTCATCAATTTACAGTTGAGTTGGCTAGATGTAACCGTAAATTCTATGCTAACAGTTTCTTTTCTCGCACTTCTCGCTTGTGAAACTTCCTTCCGGCTCCATGCTTTCCAGCCAACTTTAATCTGCAAAAATTTAAATGCAATGTCAATCGTTATCTACTGTCCCTCTGATTACTCTTTTCTTTTTCCCCTCATTATTAATGTTCCTGTTCCTAATTCTTCCACACCCAGTAGCTTGTTTTTTTTGTGTGTGTTTTAGTTGCTTTACTGACTTGCATGGCGATTAAAAAAATTGATAATTGTTTAAGCGACTTATATTGCTTGAGTGACTCCATAGTTTCGAATAACACAAACCATCAGGATCAGAAGGTTCAATAGATGATCCTCAGGATAATTGCTTCGATAAAATCCCATAAATGAAACGTATCCTCCCGACCCCGATGAGTGGTGCTGCATAAAATTCACTAAAAATATTGACAGATTTTTGCTCTAGGTATCCATTGAGCATTTTGTTTGCAAAAGTCCTGATGGCTTAAATAAAAGTTAAATTCTTCATCTGCGCCAGAGGTTGGTAAAAATCAAGATTTCGTTATTTACCCTATTTACACGCGGACTATTATTCTCATCTTTGTTGTTTTTATCACAACGTTTCGGTCATAGTGCTCTCTGGTCGTCATCGGGTAACCAACAGGTAATTCCCAATTATTATGTCACCAAATTCACAGAACCACGCCTTAATCCACTTAATTTATTGTCTCACGTCAATAGTTTAGTTGATTGAAGCCTTGATTCGTGAATTTCCTAGCATAGTAATTGTGAGTTCAAGCTCGGCAGTGTGCCTTTGAAATCAATGGAAACAAGGCGAACAATAACTGAGTATTAATAAAAATATGAACTAGATGAGATATCCCTAGACATGGGCATTTAAACGAGAACAGTCAAACACCATAGATTGAATAAAGGGTTCAGTTCGGAATTTCCTGTGAGTGACCCAGATGAAGAACGAAAGACACAACGGGCGAAATGTTTTAATAACAACAACAAAAGTGAGGATAGTAGTCAGCATGTAAATAGTGTAAATAATGATAACTCTTCACCTCAGAAATTCAGACTGAAATGATCAAGATTTCGTGTGTTAATTTTTCATGGCTATTAACTTCTTCCTATTTGCAATGCAAAGCCTAATTCCAAGACCTAATTCCAAGACTTAATTCCAAGACCCAATTCCAAGACCTAATTCCAAGACCTAATTCCAAGACTTAATTCCAAGACCTAATTCCAAGACCTAATTCCAAGACTTAATTACAAGATCTAATTCCAAGACCTAATTCCAAGACTTAATTCAAAGACCTAATTCCAAGACCTAATTCTAAGACTTAATTCCAAGACCTAATTCCAAGACCTAATTCCAAGACTTAATTACAAGACCTAATTCCAAGACCTAATTCCAAGACTTAATTCCAAGACCTAATTCCAAGACCTAATTCCAAGACTTAATTCCAAGACCTAATTCCAAGACATAATTCCAAGTCTTAATTCCAAGACCTAATTCCAAGACATAATTCCAAGACGTAATTTCAAGACCTAATTCCAAGACCTAATTCCAAGACTTAATTCCAAGACCTAATTCCAAGACCTAATTCCAGGACCTAATTCCAAGACTTAATTCCAAGACCTAATTCCAAGACCTAATTCCAAGACTTAATTCCAAGACCTAATTCCAAGACTTAATTCCAAAACCTAATTCCAAGACTTAATTACAAGACCTAATTCCAAGACATAATTACAAGAGTCAGATCAGACCAAGTATTGCTGTCGTATCTGAGCTGAATTCAAAAGCGCTTACGCGGCCTTGTGGGCGACGAATTATTCTCCACCCTTAAACACTTATCTTACAGACGAAACGACGCCAGTCTTTCACTAATATATCGCTATTATTATGGCACATTTTCCAAAGCGTTACATTCACTAGTAGCTGCAGCTCAGACCTTCCCAACTATAATTCACCATGCCATGTTCGAGGTGACAAGCCATTCTCGTTGCTTTCGTGTTTTTTTTTTCTAAAAAAGCAAGTTCCATTTAGACAGCTTCTTCCACAGAACTGTTACTTTCTGGGACAAACTCATGAGAGGATGCTTCCTTGACAACTACAATCTTGTTCTTTAAGTCTAGGATCAGCCGATTTCTATCCCTCTCGTCCTCATAATACACTCTTATTTCACCCTCCCTTACAATCTCCCTCAGTAATCACGGTGGAGTAATGGATAGCGGCTCCGAGAGAAGAGTTCGAATTCCACTCGAATCCATTACATTCACTTACGTGCTAATACCCTTGCGAAAGGTATGAATCCTTTTCTGAGTAAATAGCAGGAGAGACCGAGTTGTATAGCCTTGGATGACAACTGGTCTACCGCTGAAAGAAATGACAAAAATATCTGCCTCGTCTGTCATGACTCGAATGATACATGATCGCCTAAGCGTGTATCACGCAAGACACATTGGCCACTTTATGGCACATAACTGACTGAGTCCTCTACATTGAGTGGCTCTTGGTCTTGGATTAGTGGAACTACCAGTAAAAAAAAAGAGTAATTATATCTTCCTTTTCTGTATGTTCTATTGAGACTATTGGTAATGTTTATAAGTAATAAAGATAATAAAAAAAAAAACGAGGTGTATTAAGAAGAGACGAATAATAAAGAAAAGGGTAGGAAGAAAATAATGGGTAATTAAAAAGTGCTTTGGCGAGAACTGCAAAAAAATGGTGAGGGCAAGCAAAAGAGGAGAAATTGTTACATAAAGGACCATTTGATGTACCCTGACGCCCTGCTGTATAATTAAATTATTTCTGGTAAGAATCCATTTCTGGATGAGGATTACCTAAGAGATAATAATAAAAAAAAAATCAAGAAAAACAAATACATAGTTAATCTTTAAGTTTTAATCTGCCGTCAAATGGCACGTATAATATCCATTATCAATACTTGATCCTGATGGAAGAAAATGTTAACTAAGAGAGCTCATGGCGCGGTTGGGGCTTAGATGCTTCAAATACTGAAAATATGCATGTGGTGACGTGTTGGGGAGGAGACACTTGCCCTTGTAATATGGAGGAGGTATTCAGAAATAGGGGTTAAAAAAGAAATATGAGACACAGACAAAGAGTGTAAAAAGAATGTAAGAATTAAGGAGTCAGTTTGGGTGGGAGAAGAAAGGAATGTCTGAAATTAGGAATGGGCAGAAGAAGAGATAGTGTGCTGAAGATAAATAATTTGCAGTGACAAATTGAGGGAGAAAAATAGTGAAAGTACTGAGTGAAAACAACGATTAAAGCGGAAAGACGAAAAGTGTGAAGTTTTTATATATATATATATATATATATATATATATTTGCGTGTTGGAATCATATTTTTAAATAAATAATTATATTTATGCTCTACTTTTGTATCGAGCACTATTTTTAAAAAGATAATAACAAAAATACTAAAGAACTTTGGATTATTTACCTAACGAGTTCTTTCCTATTTTCTATATATTTTCACTCACACACACACACACACACACATATATATATATATATATATATATATATATATATATATATATATATGTAAGTCGTAAAAACATAATATATATACATAATGAAATAATAATATATAAAATATACATATACAATTTAAAATTATAAACAATAGATATATATATATATATACATACAATATATATTTGTATATATAAAATGTAAAATTTTAGAATATAATACATATATATAAACGTAAAGTTATAAATATATATACACATAGAACGTAAAATTAAAACATTATATATACATATAAATGCATAAAACGAAAAATTATAAATTATAAACCATATAAAAATTGTAAATTTATATATATATATATATATATATATATGTATGTATATATATATATATATATATATATATATATGTATGTATATATATATATATATATATATATATATATATATATATATATATATATATAATATAAAAGTGAACATAGAAGTCAACACTTAGAGGCGACAGTCTGTTTCATGCTATATGCAATCGTCAAGCCACCTGTGGCTTGACGATTGCATATAGCATGAAACAGACTGTCGCCTCTAAGTGTTGACTTCTATGTTCACTTTTATATTTACACACGCTCTATCTCTGATATTGAGCACTTTATTCCATAAATATAGCACACCTTAAGACTATATTTCTTTATATATATATATATATATATATGTATGTATGTATGTATGTATGTATGTATAACACTGAGTTCAACACCAAGCGGCTACTGGCTGTTTTAACGCAATCTTCAGACAATGTGTCTTGTGTTTATGCTCGACTATTTATATAAAGAGGCCAATAGGTCATTACGGATAGCGAGGTCTGTTGCATTATCTTAACGGTTATTGGGTAGGCGGTAACAGTTTCAAATTATACTAGCGGCGATTTGTGCACCTCAAGGCGGTGTAATGGTTAGCAAGCTTGTCTCACTAGAACAATTACGACTGTGTAGTGAGTTCGATCTTCACTTGGTGTCCCCTACTTTCGGCCTTGTGCCACATCTAAGCTACGCTTGGAAAATCACTACTAACGGCTATTAAATAGGAATTATTGTGAATCCGAACATTCACACACCACTCTCTCTCTCTCTCTATATATATATATATATAATTATGAAATATAAAGTACGTTAGCTTTTCAGGAATCATCGTTATAATTATATTTTTTTTGTAAATTATAATTTCTTTTAAATACATATTTAATTACATATCTATATTATCTAATTATGCATTATTTATATAATCATAAAATATTTTTGCAAAATTGCATATGCCGGGGCAAATGGCAAAACCTGTGAAACTCATCATTAAGCATCTTTTAAAAAGAAAAACAGAATAAAACCAGCAAGAAATCACATAAAACCCCCTTTACAACTTTTTTTTTCCCCAACGTCGAATGCCGTGCTATCGTTGATGGGTCAAAGGAATGGAACATAGCTTGCTTGGTTACTGACGTGGGGCGGGGAACTCACTCACATTTTGTGACCTTAACATTGCGAGTGGGGGTTATTATAAGTGTTCAAGTGGTGGGCCAATGACGGATTTCAGATGCTATTAAGATGACAGCTCCGACTTTTTTGATTTTTGAAGGTATATGTGGGGCCATGCTTAAAAAAAAAAAAGAAGCCAAACGCTTTCAGAAAGATGACATTCAACAAAGAAAACAAATGAACATATGAATAAAATGAGTTTCAAAGCCTGATGTTTGATGAAATTGTTGGTATATTCACCTGACCTTAAGCCAACTAAAAAAAGTTTGAAGCATGCTGAAAAGGATAGTTTGCATTTAAGAAAGCTAATTTCGAAGCAAACACGAACATTCATCCTTCTTCGGGATGTTGTGCAGTTTTTTCTTTCAGACTATGAAATATAATAATACACGAAAGCAAAGAATGAACGTCTTTTAAAAGTAGTTTTCTAACATGAAGTACGCATTTGTAATCCTTATAATTTTGTTGTTATTGCAGTGACTGTGTTTTCAGTATTTTCTTTAATGATATTTATCTTTGTAAACTGTTCACGCGATTTTAATTTTAATTTTAAATCACCGACTAATATTTCATAATAATGTAAAATCCAGTAAAATTCGAGATGGAAACTAATCAGTGTCTGTACAATAGCAAGGACACTTTGAAGGCCGTCCACTACGGAAATGATGGCCAACGTGAATCAGAACGAACTGACCCGGGCATGCAGTCGATCCTGATGTTGCACTGAGGTTGAAGTTGAATATGTGTACAGTCTATAGCATCTGATTTTCTATTAAATATCTTTGTTTCACATTATATGAATATCAGAATTAACAATAGACGTATGTAAAGGGCAGAGTCTCGTCTCGGAAAACTGACTCCGTTTTTTACGTGGTCAATAGGGAATTTTTGCCTGAGCCTACGGGCTCGGATACCCCACATTAAATCTCGGCCTTGTGCCACATCTTGCTGTGTGGGGCAGCGGGTAAATAATCATTATATTAGGTTGGTGCAAAAATAATGACGTAATAATGTCGTTTTTGACGTATTTTTTAACGTAAAAAAAACGACATTATTACGTCATTATTTTTGCATCAACCTAATATAATTTGTTCTCAGTTACGAGTCCTGTACACACACACACACAAACACATACACATGTATAAGATGACAAATGGAAAAAAATCTTAGTTTTTTGCTGACGTGTTTCATTTTCCAAATTTCAAGGCAAAAATTAAATGTACTTAACAACAGCAAACCCGCAATGCCTCCTTTGTTCAACCAATTTGAGGTCCTGACCTAATCACCTGATTAGGCTGAGTGCTTTGCTCGGAAATTCTCATTCAACTTAACGCTCGACTCATCCGGTGTACCCACATCCGATTTCTTTCCTAGAACTGAGGCTCTGTTGAGCGAGTTGCACATAAGCTCGTCGTTGGTATTGGGTATCATTTCTAAATTAGACTCCCATTAACGGTGGAGACGAGATATCAGCTATTGTCCTGAAGAAATGTGCTCCTGAACTGGCCCCTGTCCTCTCTAAATTATATAACTACTGCCTCGATGAATCTTATTTTCCAGCCAGTTGGAAGTCCTCATATATTTTACCTGTCTTTAAGAACTCATCTAACTACGGTCCTCTCAGTCTCCTACCACTCTTCGGCAAAGTTTTTGAATCTTTAATCAACGCCGAAGTGGTTAAGCACCGTATATCCCATGATCTGCTCCCTGACAAGTAATATGATTTCCGGTTTGCCCGTTCTACAGCTGATGTGCTCACGGCCATCACTGAAACTGTTTACCAAGCACTTCACAATAACGGAGAAGTTCGTGCCGTGGCTCTAGATATCTAAAAGCTTTTGATAGGGTTTGGCATACCGGCTTTCTTCGTAAGCTTCCAGGATACGGAATTTCAGGTTAATTATTTGACTTAATATGACCATTCCTGTCAAATCGTGTAATGAAGGTCATCTTTAACGGATTCTCCTCCAGTTCCTTTCCCTCGAACGCAGGTGTTCTCCAAGGCTCTATCCTAGACCCTACTCTGTTCCTTATCTTCATTAACGATCTTCCTGGTGTCATCAGATCCCAAGTAGGCATCTATGCAAACGATACTACTATCCTGCTTCAATAGCAAATCTGGTATCGCTGACAAAACTAAACTGGCCGTTAGTCTCGAAAAGGACCTCCAATCGGTTGTGGACCGGGGTAGGAATTGGCTGGTTAACTTTAAAGCCTCAAAAACAAAACTGCTCTCTATTACTCACCACAAGGAGCCATCCCTGCCTCCCATTAGAATGTCTGATGCTCAACTTCACGAGAGTACCTCTTTACTCTTTCATACTGTGCCCTGAGATGGAACAAATACACTGAATCAATAGTTTCATCCACCGAAAGGAAAGTTGGTTCCCTGTGTCGCGCCAGAAAGTTTTTCTCGCCCGTGTCCCTCCTTCAAATCTGTAAATCAACCATTAGCCCTTGCATGGAATACTGCTGCCATATATAGTCTGGTTGCCCCCGCTGTTAATCTTAAGGTCCTCGACAAAATCCAGAGACGGATTGGCCCTGATCTGGCATCTCGTCTAGAGCCGCTCTCTCACAGACGTGCCGTCGCTTCCCTCCGTCTTTTCTATAATTACTTTCAAGGTAACTGCTCCGATGAGCTACTTTCGATGGCTCCCAGACTGCATGAATTTAAACATGCAACTAGGCTGACATCTCGATCCCACCTTTTCACTGTCGAAACAGTTAAATGCGGCCGTCTCTTCTACCCCAATAGCTTCATGTCACGCACCTCCCGTCTGTGGAATTCTCTTTCTATTACTTATTTCCCTGATAGCTATAATCTCCAACTATTCAAATGTAATGTCAGTCGACATCTCCAGATCTATCTCTATCCATCTCTATTCCTCTGTCCTTCTCTTCATCCTTTCCTCTGTCACGCCTCTTTGCTTTCGCTCCCACTCTCTGTAACCCCTTGCCTGTTAGTGACATACTGCCTTACTTGGGGTGAAATGCTTAAAGAAAAAAAATCAAAATGTTTTTTTGTTATGGTTACATTACAAAATTCAAATTTAAAAAAGCGAGAGACGCTTCTGTGTAAGCCTCGTTTTGGTTAATGTAAATTTCCTTGTCATCTTATGTAAATTTCTCTTGCCCACAGAATTGATCTGTGAATTTAACTGCACACACACACACACACACACACACACACACACACACACATATATATATATATATATATATATTAGGTTGGTGCAAAAATAATGTCAGTTTATATATAATCAGTGTCACCCCAAGCAAGGCAGTACAGCCACTAACGCGCAAGAGGGTACAGGGTGCGGAAGAATTAGGAACAGAAACATTAGTAATGAGTAGAAAGAAAAAAAGAGCATTCAGGAGGAGAGTAGATAACATTTGGCACTGCATTTAAATTCTTGTAGATTAAAGTTTGTTGGAAAGCATGGGGATGAAAAGGAATTCCACAAGCGAGGAGTTCGAGAAAAGGAACTGTCAGCATAGAAGTTACGGCTACATCTAGCTAGCTCAACTGTAAATTGATGAGATCTCGCCGCCAGTTTAGTATTGCTCCTAAATTCATACAGTCTAGGTACCATAGCAAAGACCTCCTCCCAATATTTATTATGAGAGTATTTATTAAAAAGATACAGAGAGGCAACCTTACGCGGTGAGCAAATGACTGAAGCCGAGCAGCCAGATCAGGACCAATAATATTGCTGATTAAGTGTTGTCATTTTCTCTTTATTTTAACTATTTAAGATGCATTTTTGTGTTGTTTTCAATACTAGTAGTAGCGTTTACGTCGAGCCTTCGCAGCTGAAGTTCGAGTGAGCGTCTATCTATTGAAAAAAAAAAATCAACAGATCATTCCCACTTTTAAATAAGGTGAAATTGATACTAGGAGAAAGATGTTAAATATACAGGGACTCTCTCATGATAAAAATATTTGATCTTTATTTTAATACTGTCGTAATTCACTGTAGTAGAACGTAGAAAGTGTAACGATGTGCAATTTTTTTTTTTTTAATATGCATGTAACAATACAGATTTTTCTAAGTATTTTCTTCTTTGTGTCGCGATCATAACTCTAGAATTCCTTATCCAGTATGACTCTTAGCAGTTTTTCTCCCTTTGTGAATGTCCCAGCCCTGTTCGTCAGGTAAGTGGTTCACTGCTTTCTCCTATCTCTCTTGCCCTCGACATGCTCTGTGAGGATTAACTTTCCCAACCTTCCTATTTAATTACATGTCCAAGGAACTTCTGCAGTATTGTCCTGATCAGTGTTCTTTCAGTTGCCAGTTTATTTTCGTCGCTTACTCGCCCCGTCCATAGAATTTTCAGCATCCTTCTGTATAACCGCATTTCTGCTGACTCTGGCATTTTCCTCATCCGTCGGGAAAATTGTCCACCATTCCCTGCCAAATAAGAGGATGGATATCATATAGAAATTCAGTACTCTTTTTTTTTTTGTTTCTAAGATTTTTTTCCATTTCTCAGAACCTTGCTTACTTTTTGGAATGCTCCTTTCGTTAGTCCAATGCGTGTTCGGATGTCGGGGTCACATTTTTCATCCTCTATTAAAAACGCTTCCCAGATATTTGAACTTCTGCACTGGCTTGATGTCTATATCTCCAATTCGTAACACA
The DNA here is from genome assembly GCA_963932145.1 of Acanthosepion lycidas. Taxonomy (NCBI): domain Eukaryota; kingdom Metazoa; phylum Mollusca; class Cephalopoda; order Sepiida; family Sepiidae; genus Acanthosepion; species Acanthosepion lycidas. The sequence goes on from OZ010578.1 coordinate 78,041,445, forward strand.
TAAATTATGGTCTTCTTAACTATAGTCAGTTTTATTAACGAATAGTCGCTTTTTGGGTTCAATAATCTTCGTTATTCTTTCTAATAGATTTTACGAAGTATTTTACTATTGTTAGAAACGAGCAGTTTAATAGTATTATAGTTCTTGTTGTGTTTGATAATGTGCTGCCTAACTGCACGTTGTTCTGATAAATGGCATATGAGCCTGTGAGAAAGAGTTTTTTTTGCATAAAAATATGTAGACTCTTATTAAAGTTTGTTTACGCATGCGTCCCCCTACTGCCGTTGTTGATATTTACTCTTCATAAATCCGTTCTGTTGAACACACGAGTTAAACTAAAAGATTAGCTAATATATTGTTTCACAGATATTCTGTAAGGGGCATAACATGTACCCTACCAAATTTGGTATGTAAATATAGGTAATTTAATCTAGCTGACATGTAATTGCCTTGAAAAAATGTTAGTTAAGGTGTATTATAATGTCAAATGTAGAACGAAAACATTGCGCTGAAAAGAGGGGGCGGCACAGGAAAAAGGTGAATGGATTCATTGCAAGAAAGAGAAAGTTAACATTAAGGAAGAAAAGAAATAGGGATATTAATAAAAAGATTTAAGGGAGAGGGAAGAAGAGAGAGAGATAGATAGATAGAGAGAGAGAGAGAGAAAGAAAGATAGAGAGAGGTGGAGAAGAGGAAGTATAATATATAAGTAGTAAGGAAAAGAAATAAAAAGAAAGTAAAAAGGTATAAATATTAGTTTAAAAAGACCGAAGTAGTTTAAAATAGAAAGGAAATGAGTGATATATAGAGAAGAAAGAAAAAAGAAATTAAAAAAAAAAGAAGTATAGTATAAGTAACAAGGATAAAGTATTAAAAACGAACTCAAGAAAGCAGAGAGTAATATAGAAAGAAACAAAAAAAGAAAGAAAGATATGAAATAAATCCGTCAAGAAGATAAAAAAAAAAGCAATGAACAGCTGTGCTAAAAGAAATCTGAAATATTCATATGTAGTCTAAAACCTGACGAAATAAAATGATAATACGAAACAGAACTAAATTACTAAAAAAAACAAAAAAAAAAACAGTTAATACGTAATGAAAGATAAAAAAAAAAAAAAAGACAGACAAAAATCGTTCATAGAAAAATGGTAAAAAAAAAAAAAGAAGAAATTAATGAAAAAATATCAAGTGTGGAAAAGAAACAAAGAAGATATGGAATTGTGTTGATATAATTTGAGGAATTTAGATAGAATTAAGGAATTTAATTTCAAAAGTGCATTCCTCACTCTCTACACACACGTGTGCGTGTGCGCGCACACACACACATACATATATATGAATATATACATACACTCTGTGAATTCCTGATATCGAACATTCTCATCCGATAAATTAAAAAAACTTCAACTTTAAACACATACACACATATATAATTTAATTACCCATAATATATATCTTCCATTTACATATATATATATATATATATATATATGTATATATATATATATATATATATATATATATATATATATATATATATATATATGTATGTATGTATGTATGTATGTATGTATATGAATATGGAATAATATGATATACTTTATATATCAGACTCACCGTGTGTAATTGAATGAAAAAAAATTTAAAACGCCATCATGAATCGTTTCGTTCTTTAAAATTATATTTTAAGATTAAATAATGTTTTTTTGTTCTCGATACAAAAATATACTCTTAGGGGAGGGAACAAAATACAAAAAAAACGTCGGTGATCATTATGCATTGAGAGAAACATTGAAAATGCACAGACGCTTAAATTTAAATTATTTTAATTTCTGGCGCCCGATGAGTCTAGGTGCACAGGCGAGCGAACTTCATTCAAGTTCCTACCGCTTCTATTTTTCTTTTTATCGCTGTCGTTTTTTTTTTTTGCTTTTTTTAATAATTAGTATTTGTAATTTTGACATGCTGTATGAAATTAGATGTAAACTTACTGTGTAGACTTAAGACATTAGTGCATAATTAACGACAATTTCACTGAATCTGCGTTCTTATATTCTTTTAGCCATTTCTTGTAACATTCTACAACTCTCCGCTGGTAATTTCTGCTTCAGGTTTTAAATTGACATTATTTTATTTTTTTTGTCTATTAATTAACTAAATCTATTATTGTTTTTGAAGTAGTTGTGACAAATTTTATATTAATTTTCGTTGGCGTCAGATCAGTTTCGTCTACCAATTTCACTCAAAGGTGTTAAGCGTTTTAAGACACTTCCCAATGGTGCCGCACATCTCCTCAGGATTTGCACTCAATTTCACATGAGGCCAAGGAAGCCAGGTGCAAGAGTGATCTCTCATAAATAAACATAGTGCGGCTTAGCATATCAACTCATGCATGTTCTCTTCGTGGTGTTGACCATCTCAGAGATGTAATATTCAAATCGTAGATAATAAGTTGAACTCTTGTATATTAATTATGTAATAGATATATTTGGTACTCTATGTCATTTTTATAATCCAAAATGGTTGCATTTAAAATGTCCCATCATTATGGGACACCATATATATATATATATATATATGCATATGCATATATATTTATGTGTGTTTGTGTGTGTGCAGGTATGTAGAAAAATAGGAAAGAACACGTTAGGTAAATAATCCAGGGTTCTTTAGTATTTTTGTTTTAAAAAAACTGTGCTCCATACAGATACAGATATATATATATATATATATATATATATATATATATATATATATATATATATATATATATATATATATATTATGAAACTTTGAAAAAGAAAAAAAAAGGTACAGAAGAAACTGTACCTAAGCTACCAAAAAAAAAAAAGAAAAAAGACACTCCCAAAAGAAAAAGAAACTCCCAAAAGAAAAAGTAACTCCCAAAAGAAAAAGAAACTCCCAAAAGAAAAAGACGGCCCCCATACATTATTGAATCTATCTTAATAAGATATAAAGTGCTCCATATTCGCTCCATTTGTCTTCCTTAACATAAATCTTCTTAGATTTATTTTTAACTTCTTTATACTACTGTAGCATTTTGGCGGGGATTTATCAATAGTTTTCCTAAATTTAATCTTGTAAACAACCCCAAGCAATTTTCTCTCAAATATCAGCATGTTGTACGGTGAGAGGTGACGGTGAGAGTATTTTTAGTTTTGAATCCTAATTTATTTCTAACCACATTCTCATTTTCCACGTTGGCACCGAAGAAATATTTCCACCTCATGCGTTTTATTAAGTTTTCTCTTATATCTATTAATAATACTTTATATTTATGGGGGTTCGATGCTGGGATATTTTTAATGAGTGACCAAAGGTAACTTTTTCCATTTTCTTAGTGATTCTACATGTATTCTTCAGTTTAAATGCTCTACCTCCTTATGCAAGAGCGCAAAAAAATAAATAAAAAAATAAATAATAATAACAACAACAACAGCAACAACAATAAAAACAACAACAACAACAACAATAACAATTATTATTATTATTATTATTATTATTATTATTATTATTATTATTATAAAATGACTTAAGCCGCCAGAAAAAAAAAACGGAAAAGATAAGACACTGTGCGTGTGCCGTCAGTGAGCACGCAAAAAATACTCAGTCGTTTAGAAAATTTGAGCACGAAACGAATTATCCCAAGGTCTAGTTTCAACCGTCACCTTCGAACTTGAGTCATTGCATTAGCTTACTTACAAAGTGTCATGTTCAAATTCTCCTAATGGTTCTATGCGTAAAAATGGGTAGATGATCGACTGATTTATACAGTGATGCAGTTCCATATAAGACATAATTAAACTCAAAGAAAATGACGATAATAAACAAAGCCAATAATCAAAGGCGGTAGCTTCTGGTGTGCAGGATTTAAACAGAAAATCTATTAACATGGGAAATTTTATATATAGTTATATGATTTTTTTGAAAATTGCTGTTGAACAAAAAGTTCTGAAAACACGCTTCAAAGATTAGAGCTTAAGCCTTAAACGGAAGATATCATCAATTGTTGATTAATACGTTTGCCAACGTTATAGTCATTACTCTTTCATGATTTTAGGGCAAATAACTAAATTAACAACTCTATGATTAATGAGGTTAATTGATTTTCTGGAGTATGTGCCTGCAAATAAAGCTGGAAGAGCAAGTCAAAGACAGTGCTATGTCTGCATCAATATTCCTCGAAGAGTAAAAGGCAAAAAATACTGGTGCAAAGAATGCATGGAATATTTCAAGGAGTTAAAAAATATTAAATTTTGGAACCTAACATTTGTTTTATTTTCATATTTTTCTTTATTTTGATAACCTAAAAGCGTTATGATGTCATTTTTATAGTTTTTGTATATGATTAAAATTAAAGATAGTGGTGGATTTTTTTTTTTATGAATCCGACAGATTTTATGACTTAAACGTTATTTTTAGGGGATACTCATATTCAGCTACAAATTTAATCGCAATTTTTCTCATGGTGAAAATTTGAATCGCAATTTTTCCCATGGCGACAAATTTGAATCGCAATTTTTCTCATGGCGACAAATTTGAATCGCAGTTTTTTTTCCAAATTATGAAGAAACACACACACACACACACACACACACACACACACACACACACACACACACACACACACACACACACACACACACATATATATATATATATATATATATATATGGATAAGCCATGGGTCAGTAATCTTATTTAGCCCATCAATTTGCCTGTGTTCTGAATTCGATCTTCACTGATATGTTATATTTTGCTGAATTTCTTCTATGTATCGCGTCCATTCAGGACGTTGATTGATCATGGCTCTCCACAATTTCCTGTCTTTCGTAGCTCTTAATTTTTTTTGTCTTTTGTGTTATCGCAACTAAATCCTCTTATACTACTGATTTACACCAGCTCACTAGGTAGCTTATACGTTGTTTACCTCTGTCCCTCTTGCCTTCAGTATGTGACCTGTGAGTGTCAAAACTTCCAAGTCATTTTCCCTCATTATGTATCCCAGAAACTTCAACTGCTTTTTTCTGATCTTAAGTCTAAGTATTCTTTCTATTTTCTCTAAAACTTCATTGTTGTGTCACCTGTTCAGCACATGGTATTCACAGTATCCTTCTGTAGAACCACATTTCTGTCGCTTTAAGTCTATTCATCATCTGTGATGAGATTGTTTAGAATTTAATGCCATATAAGATATAACTTAACAGTTCAGTTCACTATTCTTTGTTTCTAACTGAATTTTCCGACTTTCCTTAGCTTTTGGAAGACGCCTTTCGCTATTCTAGTGTACTTTCGGATTTTAGCGCCACACTTTCCGTTCCTCTGTTAAAACAATTCCAGGATATTTAAATTGTTGTACTTGTTTGAATTTGGTAGCTTCAATTTGTAATTTGCATGTTGGGTTGTTAGTCCTTCTCATTTTCCTCCACTGCCTTCTATATGAGCTCTTAAGTGAAATAATTTGGATCCTTCGCCTTAGATCAATAGCCAGCAAAACAATTATTGCAACATTGAGTTTGATCATCCCGGAGTGTTCACGTTTATGATCTTGTACCATTTATTAAGCGATCCTTAGTAAATGACTTTTAAAAGTTGCAATCGTTAAAAGAAAGTAAGTGGACCAGTTTCGGTGAGATTCCCGCAGTTGACCAGGAAAATGATACACAGTTATTTTACATTTTCGCGCCCCGCTTTTTTTTTGTGTGCGCGAGTAGAGTTTCGTTTTATCGACGCGAAAAGTGGGATCAATGAATCGAGTTCAACTTTCGACCGAAGCCGGTGCGCCCACTTTCGCATAAATGCCCTTGAGAAAAGATAGGATTCAGCGACTTTAACTGTTATTAGCGATGGGTTGACTAGAAAGGCAACCTAGGCTCTATAGGGGCAACCAATCTAGGAGAAGGATAACTCTGAATCGACATTACAAAAAACAAAAATATAAACTAACAAATAATTAGTCGATACAACTTACTATTTAGCAATGTTTAGGCCTTATTATTTATCAATTTCAACGGAATCGAATCGTCTTCATTCCCTCCTTGTTCTAAAGGTAGGAAGTAAGTTTCACTTATACAATTTTTTCCTCAACAAATATCTTTTTTTGAAACAGACGTCTGCTCGCGAGATTCCCTGAACGTTATAATCTTATAATCTTGACCTTTTCAAGTGAAACATAAATATTTTTCTATTATCCTCATTATATATATATATATATATATATATATATAAATAAAAAGAAAGAACAGTAAGATATATAATCCGGTGTTCTTATAAATATTTTATTTTTACAAAATAGTGCTCAATGTAAATTTACAGAGCATTAATATTATAAATTAATTGATTTAAAATATGTTTTTTTTCGCTACACAGTTCTAACCATGTGTCAAAAATGGAAGCTAATTTTTGAAACATGGTTACAACTGTGTAGCGAAAAAAACCCATATTTTAAATCAATTAATTTATAATATATATATATATATATATATATATATATATATATATATATAATCTTCACCTACCAACAGTTCCTCTTTTCATATGACACAGCTCATTCATCATTATTATTTTAACAGCAACCTTCTACCTAGAGTAGTTTCAAGCATTGTATTTAGTGAATTTTAGTATATATATACATACATACATGCATACATATATATATATATATATATATATATATATATATATATATATATATATCACTTTTATTGATGTCATCAGTTCTCGGGTTGGTATCTATGCTGATGGCAAAACTGTTTACTCCTGTCTTAATGGTAAGTCTAAGAGATCCGATAAGGTTAAATTGGTGACTGAGATTAAAAAATGACCTTTAATCTGTTGTCCAATCTGTTGTTTCGTAATTTTAACCCTCCCAAAACGAAACTGTTCTATTTTAATCGTCTTAGACAACGTCTTCCATCAACAAGGGTTGATGCTAACCTCCAGGAGAGTGACTCATTTCTTATTTCTCGGGTTAACATTTTTCACTCATATTAAGTGGAACGATTATATTGTATCAGTTGTTACATCTGCTGCTAGAAATGTTGGTTCAATGTGAATCTATCTTGGATATTTATAAATCTACCATTCGTCCATGCATCGAATATTGCTGCCACATCTGGCCTGCTGCTCCTGCTATGTATTTAGACATTCTAGATAAAATACAGTGAAGAATCGGTAATGTTATCAGTCCTAATCTGGCATCTCCGCTTCAGTCACTTTGCCATCGCCCTAACGCAGTTTTCTTGTTCCTATTCCATAAATATTTTCAGATTTGTTCTGATGTGATTTCCTCTTTGATACCTCGAATTTACAAAAATAAGCTCATTACGAGATTGGAAGTAAAGTCTTATAATTTTACAGATGAAATTGCTAAATGTAGCCAGTTCTTCTCTTGCACATTTCGTTCGTGGAACTCTCTTCGGGTTTATTTCTTTGCAGTCAACTTTGATCTTTCAAAATTTTAAATGCAATGTCAGTCGTCATCTTCTGTCTCCTTAATTCTCGTTCTTTTATTGGCCTCTCGCCTTAAATGATGTTTTTATTCTCAAATTCTTTCACACTTACTAATCCTTTACGTCTTTGTGACATTATCGCCTCGCTTAAAATGATATATATATATATATATATATATATATATATATATATATATATATATATATATATATACCAACGCCATTGGTTGGACTTAGAGCCAATATAAAAAAAACCCTCAAGTATTCGACTTATTTTAGAAGGCAGGCAAGAGCTTCGAACTTGAAATATTGACGTAATACAATATTCCTACCTTTCATTTAGGTTTATTTTAGAGTAAGTTAGGTGATACAGTTTTTCGTGTTAATAGGCATTGAAATGAGACTTGCTTTTAAAGTGTTGTTTATATGTTGACGTGTTTACAATAAATTTTCAATTTTTCCTTAGGTAGAGAAAAGTTCTAATTGAAGTTCTTGTAATGTTATTATTAATAAAAATTAAGAAAAGTAACAGACTATATTTACGTATTTGAATAATTTTGCAATGTGTTTATCATCGATAAAAATGAAAATCTATTTTCACTTATTACTTTAATCTTTTTCGTTAAATACAAAAATGTCATTTATTTCATTGACATATTTTTCAATTAAATTAAATTAGAATGAAATTAAAATTTGGTATAATTAAGTGATTCCGCAATGATTTTATTAATAATAATACAAAATAATAATAATAATAATAATAATAATAATAATAATAATAATAATAATAATAATAATAATATATATGTATAATTCGTGTGGTCTTAGTTTTTTTACAAAAATAAACAGTGGAAAATGTCATGGAGCCACTTCTGACCTTAGGTCTCTGGCAGTGAACCGGAAAGAAATGTGTATACGACAGAAATTAAAAGGAATAATAATAAAAAATTCACTTACTATTTTGTCATAGTTCGTTACAATTTTAAGAATATATAATTAAACAGATAATTTTGACTTATTTAAATAATTCAGTAACTTTTTTCGACTCAGCTCGACTGGTTTGTAGTAAAGTGTAATGTCAAACGACAATGCTTACTGCAGACGCCGCAAGAAATAAGATCGTAATCAACGTTGCCGCGGTTAAAATTCTATATAAGGGTCCCTGTATGTTTAGCGTTTTGGGTGATTAAAACCAGTGTTTGTTGTATTTCATTTCCCATATATATATATATATATATATATATATATATATATATATATATATATATATATATATATATAGAGAGAGAGAGAGAGAGAGAGAGAGAGAGAGAGTGAGTGCTGTTCGATAAAATCACTTACATGATTTTTTTTACTAAAAATATTTTTTGTCTATTGTTTTTGGGGTTAAAATAATTTTTAAGCTTACTAGCATAAAGGCCCCTTCCCGACCACCTAGGAAAAAAGTTTATTCACCCTAAGGTATTCTATTGATAATTATAAATTTGGATATAAATGAGATTCAGGAAAAAAACTCTATGCAAAAAAAGGGATTCAGATATCGCATTCTAATGATTAAAATGGTAAATTTAAAGTTTGACAAAATATTGAAAACAATTTTACAATACACTCAGAACAATGTTCTAGAGAATTCTAGAACAGCTTAAATTAAATCTAGACTATTCCAGAAAGCCTCATACAGCATAAAAACAGCTTGAAATAACCACTCAAGTCACTAACCAGATGAAAGGGTACAAACACGCATTAGAACCACTTAAGGCATCTATTATTGCCCTCTCAAAAGCAGGCAAGTCTACGAGAGAAATTGTTATAACCTCGCAACAAATGTCTCTCAAGTGCTTAGGGCACATAATGATGTCACTCCTGCTCCAAGGAAGGAAACAAGGGGACGAAAGAAAAAGATTGATGATAGAACTGGCAGGGTAATCAAGAGAGAAGTCGCGAAGAATAGGACTATAACCAGCCAAGAAATTGCAGCCAGTCTAAGCGAAGAGCAAGGTGTTAGTCTTGCCTCTTCAACAGTGCGTCGGTGGCTGTTAGAACAAATGTTCTAACAGCCACAAATCCTGTACAAATCTTGTACACGAAGGTTTAAGCCGCTAATAAGCAAAGGCAACAAAGCCAGGAGACTTGAATGGGCTAACTATTACAAAAATTTCACCGTAGAAGACTGGAAGAATGTTCTCTTCTCCGATGAAACGAAAGTTGAGCTAAATTCAAAGGATAAGGTGAGTGACTTTTATCGAACAGCACTATATATATATATATATATATATATATATATATATATATATATATACGTGTGTGTGCATATATATATATATATATATATATATATATATATATATATTTAAGAATTCTATATTTCTTTTATACAAGTTTCATTGAAGACGACTGACAAGGTATTGCAATTAGTTTTATTCAATTTTTCTTGTTTTGAAGTGTTTTATTTTCTAGATATCAACTGTTTAAAAATGTCCAAATATTATATATATGCAAGCGCTATATATATATATATATATATATATATATATATATATATATATATATGATGGACTCTCCCGTCGTTTTCGACGTATGAGTGTCTTTTAGTTCAGTTTTTAATCCTGTACCTGTCCCCGTCGCCTTAACTCTCTTGCCAGTGGTGGACTTGTTGCTCAGATGGAATAGCTAAGAAGGAACCCAGAACTGAATTGCTATCTATCCACACAAAGGATTTGTTTAGAGTGGTGAAAGCTTGTGTGGAACCAGCCACACTTATTGGAAGTGCTGATAACAAGGAGTCGGTGCAAATATTTGCCACGAACACAATGAACAACATCACTCAGGTTTTACCTCTCCTGTACCATCAGTGAACAGAAGAGTGCAGCGCTTTTCGATGGTAATTTCACGTGATTTAGCATTCCTGTGTGATCGAGAGAGTGTAAGGATGTGCGGATCTTTAATAGATAACGGCTCTGAATGAGAAATCGGAAAGCCGAGTTCGAATTTCAAGCGAGTTGGTTGCATTCATGTACGCGCAAATACTCTTTCGAAAGTTATGCATCCATATTTTTCCCCAAGCTATGGGTTAAATAGCAGGGCTGACTGAGGTCCCTGGTTGGCGTAGAAAGTAACGCCGGCCTACTGCAGCTATTCTGGCAAGTCAATCAGGAATCAAAAAGAGACTTGATCACCCAAGCGTGCATTACGCATCGGATATAAGGAAAGGAATAAATTTGAAGATGTTCCTTCTAAGAATACGTTAAACTGTTTTCTTCATTTTGGATTCGATTAAACTGTTCGTTTGATAGATAGATTTGTTTATCATCCGCATACTTAATAACTAACTAAAACTCTCATATTTTTAAAAATCATTTCTTTCAAAAGATTGTCATGGCAAAGTAAAATGCAGAAAATCAATTCCGTATATATTAAAACTTTCTGTTAAATAACATATCGCGGCTGAAAAAAGAAGTTCGACTTGTGTGAAAATAAATCAGTTATGAAAACAATGGCGTTCATAATTCCATCCGAGATTCGATGTTAGTAAGAAAAACTGATAGCTTTGATCGAAAACAATTCATCAATTTTTTTTTACATGATAATCGATGTCTTACCAACAAGTTCGGATGATTTGAGCAGCACGTTCGAACCAAAAGCGGAATTTTAAATAAGAATCCATCTCATCACCCTTTTGTTTGTCCGGGTCGGAGAACATTTAGCAATTGGGGAAAAAGAAACCGGCGTTCGAATTTCCAGGTTCGAATTTCTGCCTGAGTTCAATACGTTCGTTTTCACACAAAATACCTTTGTGCATAGAAGAAATCCACCTCTTCTCCCCACCCCAAGTTATGGGTTAAATAGTAAGGCTGACTCTGTGGCAACCACTTTCGAAGAAGGAAAACATCTAAATTCAAAACCAGTCTAAATCTTACTGGACACGTGACGATTCTTTGTGACCCACCATGCAAGAAATAGGAACATGACTATTTCGAAGAAGGTAGTGTAATTTGTTTTTCGTCATAAAATTTCCAGAACATTTCAGTAGCATGAAACATATCGATACTTCTGGATGTGTCATACGTGCAGTAATAGTTAGCAAAGTATCCTTGTCGATCATTACGAATGAGTATTATGCCGGAATAAATTTGGCACTCAATTTCATTCCAGACCGTCAAAAGACGCTAGATGCTGAGTTGACCTTAGATGATCCCTAGCCAGGGATGGATATCCGCGATTTAGCCGTTGTTAATGTTGATCCCAATAGCTGATCACCTGTAATCCTGATTGCGCCTGATATGTGCGCGTGTAAGAAAAAGCTTTAGATAGATGGATATATAAACAAGAGGGGTTGAGCAGTTTCTAACACATCGCTGGCAGTGTGTAAGGCCCATGTATCGAAACAGGTGCGATGGGGCTGCTTCACACACACATTGGTCGAGAATAAAGAATTGTTTGGGTGAATAAAATATTAAAAATAGGAATGATTCAAGTCTTGTGTATACGTTAAGTTTGCACATGTTATCATTAATCGGTTCGGCGAGTTATTTAAAGTGAGTTCGATCCTTACTGGGTGGCATTTGAAAGAAAGAGGTTTAGTAAGTAATTATACCAATGTTCTTTGAATATTTGTGAATAGTCAAAAATTTAGAAAAAGAAAACCTATATTCATTTCAGATATGAAAAATAATCCCACCCATAATTTTCAGTATTTTAAGTACCTAAAGACGGTGGGTGTGACAAAGCGACAGAAAAAAAAAGGCACACACCCGTTATTGAAATAAATGGTTCTGTTGGGAACTCCTTGAAAATGAATGGATTTTACATACGCCTTGGAAAGAGTGGAGTACATATCACCCGAAAGGTTGTGAACAAAACAACAAAGATAGGGATGGTAGTTTGAATAGCGTATAAAATGATAACTTTTAACGAGTGTTGTCAATAAGTCGACATTAAATACATTGGTCCGAATAACGTATGGAATAATAACATTTGACTAGTGTTCTTGTCGATAAGTCGACATTAAATACTTGATGATACTTTTATTAAATGCAGAATATAAATATAATGTCAATGTTTTGTAAAGGGCGCCCAAAATGAATGTGGAATATTCAAACTATATTCATTGCGCCATTGTGAAAGCTCAAAGTTATTATACTTGTCTGTTTCACATACAGATACCTTTACCGTCCTATATAACTATTAACACTGCTATTACATCTAAGCCTAAGCTAGTCGCTGCCGAATAATCAATACGATTTTTTTTATTTATTTAGCCTTACTTGGGCAAAAACAAGCTACTCAGGTGCAAACTTGAAGATGTTTTGCCAAAATCTAGCGGGAAATTTAGTGTTGCGTCTGGTGTTGTACGATACGATATAGTGAGTACGACTTATGACTGTGACGAATTGTAATGGCTCGCTTGCATAAAATTTCTGGAAGGGGATCATCGTGGGAATTTTTTTTTCATCTAAGAGCAGTGGAGCGGAATCAAGTACAATCATTAAATAAAAATGAAGCTAAAAAAAAAAAATCAAAAAACGGTACAGGTATTTAGTTGATAAGCTTTCATGTAAGAAAAAGTGAACGAGGGCGGATGATTAAGTCAGTAGTCTGACACTTCGAATTATATATATATATATATATATATATATATATATATATATATATATATATATATATATATATATTTTATACACACACACACACACACACATATATATATATATATATAGTTGAAATATTACATATATATACATGTCTTATAACTTTAAACTTTATATTTAGTGGATACACGTGTTTGAATATGCATCTCTGTTTTTTGTGTAAATCTATGCCTATTGGTCTCTGTATTTCGAGTATCTTGATAAAAAATGCGTCTTCTGGATATAAATCGTCGTTACTCTTGCGAGGGAAACCACCACACAGCCTGGTGAGCTTTTGACCGCTCAACAACGTAAGACTTTCAGTTTCAAGCAAAATTCAATGACTCTATTTTAAGAAATGCCCATCAATTTTTAAGATCAAGCTGAGTCCTTATCTGCTTATATTTGTATCTGAAACGTAATTTCAGATGAACAAACGGATTTTATTTATAATCCAACATTATCTTACGTTACTTTAAACGCTATATTTAGTGGAGTGTTTGAGTTGTTTTTTTAAATAGTATAAATATAAAGTCTATATATGTAAGATGTATAAAGTTTGATTAATATATATATACTGTGTAACGTTGGGGCCGTCTTATACTCCAGGTATAAAATGTGAACCTTAAATCCTGTGGTTTATGGCAAGTTGTTAACAATGGCGACGGGAGGCTAAAACCTGCCTTGGTAAATATGAACATAACTATTTTCTACTGAAACAACTTAATTCACATTATTGTGTTAGTGGGTAACGGTCAGTGTAAAGTGTGGTAGTTAATTGACAATATCTCGCCTCTTTTTTTCGATGATATTGAACAAAAGCACAACTGGATGTGTGTCCCAACAAGCCGTTTAAATATCGCATTCGAGAAGAGTAAACGAATAGATGGCTAGCAGGGAAAAGTAATTCAGGTCACCGTAATATCCTACCAAAAACACAGCATCCACCCATGAGGTACTGTAGATTGTAGTAGTTAATTGATATCTCCACACCGTTTCTTCATTGAATTTGAGTGAAAAGAAAATATATGCTTACTGAATTTATTAAAGAAATTCAATACAGTACATTTTAAGATGCGGATTGTAAGGGGTCGTGTTTTAACTTGAAAATTTGGGGGTCGTCTTATACACCCAGTCGTCTTGTACACCAGCATATAACGTATCGTATTTGACGACATCTAAGATGAGCATTTCTTTTAAAAAACAGCGAATTTTCTAAAAAAATTCCCTGCATCTTCGTCTTATATGCAAATTTGGAGCCTCTTGTAGGTTAATTTTATCCTCATAATTCACAACTAAGCTATAATTTGACTTCAGACTTCTACCTACCAAGATTCCGTAATTTAATTTACGCCAACGAAATTATTATTGATGTTATTATTATTATTGCTATTATTAATATGTTTTCTCATGCAGTATACATTTTTGAATACACCCGTTACTTTACGTTATGTAATAACAAGGACCTCAGACACATAAAACTTTCCTCAAAATATCCGCAGTGCTCTAAAAAGTCGATTTTTGGATGTCTCCAAGTTGGTATGGTATCTCAGCTGGTCAAGAAAGTTACACAGTTTTAATGGGATTGATTCAAATACGACAATCCCCACTGGAATCACCCCAATTACTACTACTGTTATTATTATCATTATTATTATTATTACATTTCTGCTTGATACATAGGGAGTTCAAAAACTTTGACAAAGTTCTTTGAGTTGTGAGGCGTGGTTCAGAGACAAATGTTTGACAATAATCTTGGTCATATGAGATTGATGGTTCAAGCACAGAGGTTTCATTGTTTTTCCCTTCATCTGGCTCAAATTTATACGATTCCGGTATTTCTAGGACTGGTATGTCTTTATTATGGGGGATCGGACTCAAAGCTGATTGAATTTTTGGATATTGTACTTAGCATTTCTTTTTCTTTGACAGTCAGTTAGCAATTGGAGGCACCATGCAGAAGTAGCAATCAGTGGCACGATCGGTTGGCTCTCCTTAAATCATGTACACTGCAAAAGGTATAGATCTTTTCTTCCTAGTTAGCCATTGACCCGGATTTGTTACACAGGTTTTACAGCATATGTGTGGTGCCCACTTCTTGTCTTGTTCTCCATTTTTTACTCCAAAATATATTTTGGTAAGCTTTTCTCACAACAGGTGTTATATTTCACTTTTGAGACGTAAAAATCACTTCGCCACACACATACCAGAAGTTATCCAGACATTCAGACATAGTGCCTTTATACACACATTCACGGGGCATTTTTCACCGTTTTGTTAGACATAGTCAATAGAAATTCCGATCTTGAGGCATGATGTCATTAAGATTCTTCACCAATCAAGAACGATTGCTTTTGTAATGAATGAAACTGTGTTCAATTAAAATAACTAAAACAATGAGCTTTAATTTTCGTCTGTATCTCTCAGATCACGAGTTATCATCATTTACATTATTACATTCAGACTAATGTTGCCATCTTTCTTGGGTTGATAATTTCTTGAAAAACTGTTTTAGGAGAAATAGTTTATAAATTTCAAACTATTAGGTTGGTGCAAAAATAATGACGTAATAATGTCGTTTTTTGACGTATTTTTTAACGTCAAAAAACGACATTATTACGTCATTATTTTTGCACCAACCCAATATATTAACACTAATTGCTAGGTCAGTGAATGCCGAGTATTCCCCGTATGGAAACGATTAATATCACATTTCCAACCACCATTTTGACCATTCGATGAATTCAAATCATTATCCTCGTCGTCGATATTACTATTTAGAATATTTCTTGCGCCAGCAGTCAAGGGTTTTGAAACCAGGAAAAGGGATATGTGGCCTTCATACTAAATTATACATAACATGTTAGTAGTAATATCTTTGAGTTAATGCCAGCTGCAGCGCAAGCAGGTAAGATATCCACTCTGGAAGGCCCGTCAGCGAAGCTATATTTTTTTTCTAAACAGCTCTCGTTTGCCAATTGAAACTCGGCAATGCTTTACTAGACTATGATACTCTTTCCATCCTTTTCGACAACCGGCGCCTGCTCCCTTGTCAGTGTCGCGCCATTTTTAACCTAAACTTCCACCTACAAACATTGCTCGAAATAGATCGTAAGATTTGCGTTCAGCACATGTTACCTCTTGCTCTGCTCTGTTCGGTACGAGAAAAATGCAGGACAATGTTTTAGTATCTCTTTCTCTCTGTAATTTCTTTTCCATTTTTTTTACCACTCTTTCTCTCTGTAATTTCTTTTCCCCCTTTTTTTTTTATACCATTCTTTCTCTTTACTGTCTTTGCTCTTCCTGTAGTTATGGCTCCAGACCTTTTTCTTTCTTTTCTCTTGTTAAGTTCTCTCAGAGCTTTTCTTTCAGAAAATATCACGCTTTTTTTTTTAGTTTTTCTCTGTGTTTTTATTCCTACATTTTTTCCATTTCCCTGAAGCAGACGATAAACATATGCCAGCGTTATCATCTCTCCTTTCTTTCTTTCTTTCTTTCTTTCTTGCTTTCTTGCTTTCTCTGAAACCAAACAGCGTTTCTAATGTCTTTGTGCCTTATCTCGCGATCAAAAGGGAATAGACAATTATTTATGAGGTATTGACAGTGCGTATCGTACCTGCTAATTAACTAAATAACCAACCAAGGAACAAAAGAACAAGAAATATTATATGATTTTTCTTTATCTTCATTTTTTCGTTTTCCTGTGGTCCTTATGATTTTATTTTTGTGAAATTCTTTGTATTTGGGATTTTTGTCTAATTAACTCGTTATTTCGAACTTTCGTCCACTTTTACTTTTCTTATTGTCGACGATTTTAGAAATAAAATATCCATTATTAATTATTGGTTTCAGCTATAACACATTAATACCCGCCGTTCCAAAAATGGTAGCCATTAATGGATTAAGCACGGAAAGAGTAATGAGAAAAGCCTACTCATGCTTATCGAATAAAGGGATTAGTTTTGGCGATAATAATGATTTACTGATATAAATCCTACTAATTCACCCATAGCAAGGGGGAGAAGAGGTGGATTCATACATTTCCCAAAGACATTTGCACGTACGGGAATATAAGAAACACGATTGAAATTGGAATTGGAATTGGGCGCACCGATTTCTAATTCCGAGCCTCATATCCAAGATTACAGCACCTGGTATTCCTAAGCAGTCACTCATCTAGGTACTGACCGGGGTGGACGTTGCTTAACCGGTGATCGTACGAGAACCGGTGTTTCAACTCGATGTAGCCGTAAGGCACCAGAAGAACTGAACGTCCGAAATTGTTTTGTCTGTGATTCGTCTAACGATATCATAGCACAGCATTCAACAACAGTAAACCAACAACTCTGTAACAGTACAAATATATATATATATATATATATATATATATATATATATATATATATATATATGTGTGTGTGTGTGTGTGCGTGTGTGCATAGCCTGCTCCTCGCCGAATCTGAAATATATATGGGTGTTGTTACTTACTTACCTAAGACGATATCTTAGTTCCCAACCGCTGCACGAGTTACCAAATATCATGCTATCTTAAAAACATAACTGCGTCGTCACGGTCAGATGAATCTCTATCCATTTGGCAGTATACCATCAACATCTTAATCCCGATACACCGGATTTATTTAATCTATACAGGAAGATAATCCTAAGAGAACTAGAAGACCTGCCAAGATTTATTAACGGCAGACATAATCTTGCATTTAAAAAAAAATAATTTCAACCAAAGCAAAGGTGATAACGCCACTAAGACGCAATAGGTTACCGAGAGTGAAAGAGAATGAAAAGAAAAGACAATAAAAGAACAGCTTTCAGGAAGAGAGAAAACAGTGATTGGCGTTGAATTTAAATTTTTCATGAACTACCTATTCAAAATATTGAATAGGTAGTATAGTAAGAAAACAAATATTACTTAAAGCTGTGATGGTTAGGAAGTTGTGGAGAGTCATGATCGAGACTTAAAAGAAGAATATAGAGAAAATAAATAATAATATGAATGCAATGTCGTATTCAGCAAGAATAAGACACGAAAAAATTCTGGAACTTGTTTGGTCTGTTCTACTCCAGCAGAGGATAAATAAACCGAAAGAGAGTTCCACAAGTGAAAAGTGCGAGAGAAGAAACTATTAGAATAGAACATACGGTTACATATTGCTATTTCAGTAGTAACACAATTAGGCCTATTTGCCATTCTAGTGGTACGCTTAAATTCATGCAGCAGTAGTACCAAGGAGGAGAACTCATCAGAACAACTGCCATGAAAATATTTATATTAATCTTAACAAGATACGCAGATCACACAATGTTGATATTGACTGATTGACTGGTTCGTTGTTTCAAGATTTATCAACTCTTTGCAGGCCATTTAAAGACATAAATCTTTTTTTAGGTTGCAAGAATTTATTTTTGAAAAAATAATGTTTAGTGATATAATTCTTACTAATTAACCCATAGCTGGAGGGAGAAGAGATTGATTTATATTTTTCCCAAGGGTATTTGCGCGTAAGTGAATATAACAAACCCAACTGGAATTAGAACTCGACTCTCTGATTAACAATTCTGAGCCACTATCCATTACACCATCCGTTACATCCAAGTTTACCGCACCTGATATTCACAAGCGGTCACCCATCTATGCAGTGACAAGACTCGATGTTGCTTAATTTAGGTGCTCGTACGGAAACAGGAATCTGCTGATAGCAGACTCATAAAAAAATATAAGAATTCTTAGACAAGGTCATAGTGTAAATCATGAAGGATCGTCTCTTTACTGTATGAAGACAGAATGCATGGTTGCCAGCAAAAGAACAACCCAATTATCTGAGCTATGTATCGAGGATGTCAGGCACAGAAATTTAATTATCTGGGTGATGCAGAAGCAGCCGACAGATCACGTGACACAGAAATACGAAGACACACTTAGCGAAAGCTGTCTCCTAGAAACGAAGCAAAGTATTAAGACATAGAAACAAATGAAAGATATAGTAGTGAATGCTGGACAAATATCCTCACAGATGAAGAAAAAAAATCCAACAACTTTCCTATCAGCAGACCTAGCAATTGCAACAGAAATGTGGTTCTACAGAAAGATGCTAAGAATACCACGGATAGAACATGTGAGCAACACGAAATTTATAATAGGATTAAGATGGAGACTTATATTTACGATCCGAAAGGGAAATTTCTGATACGTATAATGAGAAAAGAGTGCTTGCAGAATCTAAAACTCACGGGTCATGAACGCCAGCAAGGAGAAACATCGTGTAGCCTACTAAACGAATTTGCGTAGGTGAATGGCAGAACAAGGATAAAGAAAAGAGATGAATAGTCAAAAGTTACTTCGAGTACCAAAAGACAGGAAGTTGTAGAAAATCATGGCTGCCTACTTCCTGAAAAGACTTGGCACATCAAAGAGCCAGAATCCGGCTAGTGAAAACATCAGTTAATTATCGTCTATTTCTGCAAATCCACAGTATACATCTCTTCATCTTTTAAGTGCAGTATCTCTTCAGGAAGTGGGCGATCATGGACATCCACAACTTCCTGTACTTTGTAACTCTTAGCAATGTTTATCCTTTTACTATTCCCTTCTTGTCCTATCATCCATTTACACAACGCGTTAGGTTATTTGCTCTTTCCCTTGTTGCATTTAATATGTGCTGTGATTGTCAAATTTTTCAAGTCTTCTTTACTCGTCATGTATCCTATTAATCTCAATTGTCTCTTTCCTAAAACTTCCTTGTTACTCCCATGCTTCGTCGATAGTATTCTCAGCATCCTTCTGTAGAAGCAGATCTCCGTTGTTTCGTCTCCGCTTCATCTGTGAGGTAATTGAAGAGCATTCACTGCCATATAAAAGAACTTGTTGTGTAAATGGACGACAGGATGGCAAAATATTGAATAGGTAGTATAGTAAGAAAACAAATATTACTTAAAGCTGTGATGGTTAGGAAGTTGTGGAGAGTCATGATCGAGACTTAAAAGAAGAACATATCGATAAAATAAATAATAATATGAATGCAATGTCGTATTCAGCAAGAATAAGACACGAAAAAATTCTGGAACTTGTTTGGTCTGTTCTACTCCAGCCGCCATTTTCACCTGATCTGGCACAAATAGATCTTTTTCGGTGAGGAGATTCAAGACTGCGTCGAAAAGTTTTCACGTCAAAACACGCGGAATTTTATTGTAAAATTATCGAAGAACTGCTTGATAAGTGACACTCATCGCAAAAATGGTGAATATATAATTGAATAAAATGTAATTGTACTTTAGTTTTTTAAGAAAAAAGTCGATAAATATTAACGCGTGCTATATTACTGTGACCTTGTGCCAGACTAATAAAATTTTAGTCAACTAAACAAAATAAAAAAAGAAAGAAATTTTAAAACTGTCCTTGAAGTTAGTGCTGAGATATGACTTAACATCAGCTGACTGACACACTTGTTGACTGGAGGCAGGGAACCATAACTTTTACACGTCACACACATATCGCCCTTGAAGGGACGGGATATATCACATGGCCTCTCGAAAATCTCGTTTGTAGACGATTAGTTGGGCGAAAAAATGTGCAGCTGTTGACCGTATTTCAAGAAGTAATATTATTATGCGATGTCTGCGTTTTAGTCGAGTCCTTTCATAGTTAGTCCACGAAAAAGATAAATTTTGAAATAAATTCTTAATTACATAGCCTTTGTTGAAGTTTGTAACTTGGAGATACGGTGAATTTTGAAAGTGAATAGGTTAAGATTGCATGGATAAGGGAAGCATCCTATTGGGAGTCGCTTCTACAATGTAATACATATAACAGAAAAGCTATCTGAGTGGATCTTCCGCCTCATCAAGAGAATATGAAGAGAAGGAAGACGAGTCGACTGCGTATATGTGGCATGGAGGAATCAAGCAATGTACTTCGCCCGGATAATTGTCATGAAAATAGTGATAAGGTATCGAGACGCTAGTGAAGTTTCTTAAAAATGAATTTTATTTCTGTAATCAAATTAGTGCAGAAAATTCAGATATAAAGAAATATATCTGCAAAGAAAACATTAATACAAAAAAGAAAACGAGAAAAAAAACCTTTTATGTCGATGCATTTCATTCCTTGTGGAATTTTATCAATGGCAACTTTGTAAATTTTGATTCAGAACTCAATTAAAATTTCCGCAATTGCATTTGATGAAAATCTTCAAGAAAGGAACACATTAGCAGAAAAGCCTTTTCCCTTATTTTCCAAGTTAGTGTACATTATTTTTTTTAGCTGGAAACTTATAAGCATGACTTGGCTAAGATTAATGCAAAACTTAAGCTTATTTTAAGAATGAAGAGGGACCTTGATTTTTTTTAATGCAACCTTACAAAGCATGAAGCTTAGCGCAGATTTTTCTTGGGGCAGTCGTGGATTGGTAAATAGGATTGTACCTATTTGTATATATTAAGTAGAAGAGATATAAAGTGTATAGCAAAGTTAGAGACAGGTGTGAGTTGACTACTGATCACGTGTCGTAGATTGGTTCGGTTCGGTTCGTTTCGGGTCGGTTCGTTTTATGGCATATAAATCTCAATGGATTATTTAATGCCGTCAAAATTTTTATTGCTGGTAATATTATTTTTATTGCTGGTAATAATTTTTCTTCAAAAATTTATTGCTGGTAATAATTTTTTACAAAGTATTTCTGGTATTAAAACCTATTTTTACATTTTCATAATGTTTTGATCCCAGATTAGGGGTTTAACTATTTACCCATAGATGGGACCCCAACAGGTGATATCAGCCAGGGTCAAGGTGGACCTGGGAACACCAGCAATTAAGAGGTGATTCCACGCTCCTCAAAATCTCCTGATCAGAGGCCTTGTATTTGGACGTAGTTTATCGTCATGCCCTGGACGGACGTGTCGTAGAACAACACAGTATAATACAACACGATATAACACAACACAATACAATACAACAATATTGCGTCGCTGATAGGATGGTAAAGTCGCTTGGATGAACCAAAATTTGTCGAGACTTGGAACCGATGTTTTGCAACTTAAGCTAGGGCTAAAGTATTGAAAGACAACCAGGCAAGAGGGGAAGAAAATGAAAAAAAAACAAAAAAAAAAACAAAAAAAAAAACAGCTTTTTCTGGCTTCGGCGGGTTGTGGAGCTATAAATAAACAATTGGAGAATTTGACTTTGGTTGAAATTTTGGAAATTATAAAAAAAAGTATAAAACCTAAAAAGAAACTTGTAATAGCGAAAAAACAAAAAACAAAAACAAAAAAAAAACAAACAAAAAACAAAAACAACAAATTCTTGTCTCTTAAACAGAAACAAGATAAATCAATTATACAATATCGACACAGAACGTAAGTTCATTCTGAGAATTTGAGAAAGTTGGAACTGAAGATTTTGATTATTGGGGATGAATTGATTCAATTTACAGTTGATTGAAAGCGGAAGTTAACTAATAATCACATGTCGTAGAAAAACACAACACAACGGAGAGAATTTGATTTTAAAGTAAAATTTCTGTTCTCAAATTTAAAATTGAAATAACGCCTGAAATAACGCTTGAAATAACGCCTGAAATAACGCTTGAAATAACGCTTGAAATAACGCCTGAAATAACGCCTAGAATTGCGAATTTGTAAATCATGACCAGACTAATATAAAATAAGGAAAAAACAAAACAAAACAATCTATAATATATCCAGCAACGTGGCGTGATTAAAGGGCACGTCTATCATATTTGGTTTGATGGTGAGATTAAAGGCGGGGACGATATGTAGGCAGGCGCTGCTGTGAATTTGGCCGGAAAGCTCATATGAAAGCGAAATATTCGCATAGTGTTTGTGTTTGCATTCGTGTTTATGATCTCTTTACAAGCGTCCGGCGTTTTGGCGTAAGTTCGCTGTTATACACATTGTTAAGAGGGTCAAACTATTTAGAATAAAATCCATTGTTTGTCCTCATTTCCCCTTACGCCCTACATCCGAACAAAGCAGTAAGAATTACAAACAGGCATAAAATTGTTGTTTTCTACTACTTTAGATCAGTGGTTCTGCACCTTATTTTACCATGCCCCATCTAAGCAGCTCTAAAATTCTAATGTCCCACACCCGATCCTGCTATATATAACTCTTATTATTTAAAAAGTGAACTCCTCTTAACGTTGAGGAAGCCGAAAAGCCATTATCTTAACTTTCCTTAAGAATTTGAGACTGCATATATGCAATTAATTTTATATTATTTATTCATATATGCAATTTAATTTTAGAATTTTACCATATTTTAAGAATATTATATTACTAATATATATATATATATATATATATATATATATATATATATATATATATATATATATATATATATATATATATATATATATATATATATATATATATATATATACTGTACAGTACATACGTAATTACATATGTACATACATCCACACAAATATTTTTATGTATGTATACTGTATAGGCATCGTATATATTAACTCCCACACACTCATGCTCAAACCGACTCATTAGAAAAAACATCTCTGCTAATAATTCTTTCTCGAATTGCCCGCCTTAAAAATCAAATTGCCCCACTGTTGTGCGTACACCACCATTTGAGAATCACGGTTGTAGATCAATTAAAACAGAATAGTGAGTTCGATCCTCACTGGGCGCTTCAAGCTTTCGGTCTTGTGCCACAAGTAATCTAGGCTTACTGAATCGAGGGCACTTCGACGTGGTGTAATGGTTAGCAAACTCGTTTTGCTCGATCAATTATGACAGAGTAGTGGGTTCAATCCTCATTGGGTGCTACACACTTTCGGCCTTGTGCCGCATCTCAGCTATTATTAAAGAATAAAAGGGTTACTTCGATGTGGTGCAATGATAAGCAAGCTTGTTTCCCTAGATTAATTACGACTGAATAGCGAGTTGGATTCTTCATTGGGTGCCCCATACTTTGGGCCTTGTGCCACAACTAAACGAAACGTTGTGATAAATATGGCGACAAAGATGAGGACAATAATGTAAATAATGTTCATTAACTTTACTTTTTGTCCATTGCGTAATTATCACCAATCAGCTCGGTTTCTAATAGTATCTGTATTTATTTTCTTCTGTATCACAGAAGTTGTTGAACTGAACCCTGATCTCCGATGTTACACCATTTCAGTGTTGCTGATCTACACTTCTGACCGCATGGCGAGAAACTAGACGATCCTTCCGGTCTGGAAATCTTTGTTTTTTTTTAAATTTTCATATTATTTTCATCAGACAACTCATCCATGCTGTCTTAGGGCAACTGGGAATAGAGTGTCACATCGTGAAATCAGGAACAGAAGAGTTTATACACAATCAGGTTTAATGAAGGTTTTTTGCTTGCCTAAGGTGGCTTTTACTCGTGCCAAATACCAATCTATATTATACCCTCAGGATATGGCTTTTATATCGCAGATTTTCCTTCATTGCTTTCACAACGACTAATGAACCCCATCTACCAAATTTCACTCAAGGAAAGCGTAAATAGGGCCACAATTAAGATCATAATCATTTTGTTAATAAACAATTACCTATTTTGATTTCTACTCATAATTTTGTCTCATATTCTATGGATTCGTCTTTCAGTTAGCATCTGTTTATTGTTCTAACGAGTTAGGGTTAGGGATACATCTTGAAGAGTTTGGTAAAAGACATTTAACTGGGTATTTTTGCTACTGCCAATATGTAATTGCATTTAGGACACTTTCAAATAACATTGCATTACAATTGCCCCCTTTGATATATATATATATATATATATATATATATATATATATATATATATATATATACAGAGAGAGAGAGAGAGAGAGAGAGAGAGAGAGAGAGAGAGAGAGAATTAATACAAGTAAAAGGTTTGTCACTTAACTGATTGATGCTACCTTCATCATCCCGACTCCACAGTTTCATGGACGGAACCTCCAGGAATCACACCGTCCATTCGTCAGGGGTATCAACAATTGACTGCTTATATTTCTCGTTTTTTTTTTCTTTTTTATATCCACTTTTTATTGCTGCAATTTTTTCATGATGTATGTATACATGCGTATGTGCGTTCATTCGCGCGCATGCGCCAGTGCAGCTGTCTATGCGTATTAGAGTGTCGTTATTATTTATCATTTTCGTTGTTTTTTTCACTTTACACCCACTCTTTAAGTTTTTCTCTCTTTTTCTCTTTTCTTTCAGTTGTTGCCATTCTGACTTCCGGTTTTCTAGACATATGCTGACGTTGTTAATTCTTCTCTGTTAGTATGGATTATGGATAAATCAGAAATGAAAAAAATATAAAAAAAAAAACAAATTAAAAGTATTTGTTTGAAATTATTCGATGGTAAAGTTGTAAAACGACACTTTTTAGAAAATATCTCATGATTGATGTATTATATGGTATGGAAAAATTGCTTTCGAAAATTTTCGGGTAGTAAACGAAAAACTTAAAGCAAATGCCTGAAAAGGTCACGATGTGGAAGTTTCAGACCATATAGGTGACAGGCATGACTTCATCTGCGATGTTTGTGGTAGGGTTTCGCTTGAGTAAAGCAGGAAATTTGACTCATGCAATATAGTCGTACTAGACTCAACCAACTTGGAAATGGCATGAAATACTAGAAATTTATGTCACATTTATGGAAAAGTTTGCAAGTCAGCTGGTGGGCTGAAGAGACAGGCAAACATTCACGAATATAAACCTAATGACAACAGAATGCCTGTATCTCAAGTCTGGTAACTTTATGCCAGAGGTTTTAAAAGCCTGCCCGGCTTGAGGAACCAACATCCATTTAAGGCGCAACTGAGTCTTACTAGGATGTCTTGCGACAGTCATGCATGACTTCGAAGTGGCGGCCAACAGTATGTGGCATAATTATTTGGTAGACTTTCTCGTTACTTATAATTCTTTATGATGCCAACAATATTTATTATATTTTTGTTTAATTAAATGTAAAGCTTAATCGTCTGATGCAAATGAGGTTTTTATGCGGATTATTTACATATAATAGATTACTTGAGAGTACCAACCTGTTTCTTGTTTTGTTTTTACAATGATGTACAAGACCCGAGAGCCACTCGAGGTAGAGGGTTACTATTGTAGCATACCTACGGACGATAATGGGTATGTCCCCATTCACATAAATACAGTAGTAAATACTGTATGTTGGTCTTCAGTTGGAGATTTGTCTCCAGCTATGCGGGTCAAATTCTCTGCTTCCGGGCAGAGAGGATCGATCCCAAGATGAGGCTATGTCGAAGGGCAGAGTATCGTCTCAGGAAACAGCTACCCGAATCTGTTTAATACGAGGTCTACGGGGAATTTTTGGCCGAGCCTACGGGCCCAGATATCTCACATTAAATTCGGCCTTATGCCACATCTGACCCAGTGTGGCGGTTGGTAAATATCCTGCAGTTGGAGATTCATTGTTGAATTCACTTGAATTAATTCTAGCAGTTGACTACTACTTCTACGCACTGCTGGCGAATCTTATATGTGTTGTTCTTGTCCTAATTATTATCTTTTACTAGCAACCTTCGTGCGATTATTCTATCCTGTAACCTTCGCTAGGTTACAACAGTTACAGAGTAAGAGGCACAGTTTATACGAATATGTAGGGAAGATAACAGTTTTCCCTAGACTTGAACAGATTAAGGTTGTAATGATTGGGGAAGCATCCTCTTGGGAGTCGGTTCTACAAAGCAGCGGTTCGTAACTTGTTACATATTAAGCTTAACTTAATCTGCCACAAGGTCACAGGTAAGGTGCACCCAGTGAGGATAGAACTCATTATTTAGTAGTAATGGCTAACCAAACTCGCATATAAACCGAATGACAACAGAATATAAACCTAATGCCACGTGTCGAAATGCGTAAAGAATTAAATTTCCAAGGATTATTTACAATGTTTAATTTGGCATAAAGTCAGTGTACTCAGTGTTGATTGACTTCACTACACTGTAGTAATAGTTGACTAGGTCAAAATACCATTAGCCTCCATTGAGGTGCTTTAAAAATTTTTAACCTAGTTTTGGTACAAGGTTAGAAGTTTGGTACATCCAGTGAGGATCAGATTCACTCTATTTATCTGCCAACTTTTTTTGGCAAGTCAGCAATTATGGCTCTCCACAACTTCATTTTTGCTGCTAAAAGTAACTTTTGGGTCTTAAATATCCCTCTGAATTCTCGTTCGGCAATCTATTCATACAAATTCGTTAAGTAGGTTACACGCTTCTTTTCTCATGTTTTCTTTGTATTTTCTGTGCCCTGTCAGCGTTCTCTAGACTTTCCCATTAAGTGCCCCAGAAAATTCAACTGCTTCTTATTGTAAGTATATGCTTTCGTGTAGTTGTTTTCTTCCCAATTACTCACATGCTGTTTCCACTGTATTCAGCATCTGTTGGTAGAACCTTATCTCTGTTGTTCTAAGTCTCTTCTTCGTCTACGAACAGATTGTCAAATATTCTTTGTATTACGGAGGGATTAGATATTACAGAGCAATTTCTTTTTTACATTAAGGTTCACCTTGCACAAGGCCCGGGGGTGTTGTACAAAGTACAGGCTTAAGGCATAGGAGGGGGAGATAACGGTTAACTCTAGACTTGAACAGGTTAAGATTGTAGTGATCAGGGAAAACATCCATTTGGGAGTCTGTTCCACAGGGCAGTGGTTCGCGAGAAGAAATTGTTCGAATGGAACTTACTTCTCACCGATGGAATACGGAGGGACTGTAGGTGGTTTGCTGCATTGTAAGTGGCGTGCCAGGTCTTAGCCGTGAAGGTTAAGCCTGGCGGAATCAAAGAATGTAGTTCGTCCTGGCACTTTCCATGGAAATAGCGATCAGCACATACTGAAAACATTTCTTCTCGCTTATGACGCCTACATGTTTTCTTTTGTTTCTTTGTCTTAATACTTCGCTTAGTTTCTGGAAGACATTTTTCATTATTCGGATTTTCATGTCGTATTTTGCACTTTTCTCTTTAATAAAATGACATAAATGACTTCAGCATTTAATTTAAGGACATCGTTCTACATTAACTTTTATAGTTTACTTGTTGGTAAAAATGAGACTCCTTGAGGAGTGTATGTAGGCGTGGCGGGAAAGGATGGGAAAGTGTGTTAGACTCAAGAGGAATAATTTCGAAGGGGAAAATTTGTAGTTTATAATTTGGATTTTTCAGTTTTGTTTCTTTTCTGACATTATATCGTAAATATTATTTTTTCTGTTAAATCTGAGATCGTTAAGATGAACAGTAAAAAGAAACCCAAAAAAACAAAACAACACACACACACAAAAAAACGTAATTTGTTACCAGAAAGCCAATGACGATGTTTGGAACTTCTTGGTCGTAAGTTGTGATAACTTGTAAAGTGTTCAAAATATACCGCTTTCCATACAATAAATTTCTACACAAAATTGATAATTATTCGGATAGAAATAGATCTTGATAAGCGAAAAAAACATCATGTATGTAAATGTCGTCGATAAAAATAATGATGGAGGAAAAGAAATGTTTTGAAAATAGGTGTGACCACCATGGGAAGTGTGGTTTGCAAAAGCCAGACTTTTCTCTAAAAAAAATAGGCGTCATATTTGTCAAAGAGAATAAGGATTGGAACATGCACAATAGTGCTATTTGATTTGAGGTGACGAATCGAAATTAAACGTTTTAGATATTATGACCCCAGTACACGAGAAGAAATCTAGGTGACGTCAACCACCCAAAATGTCTTAGAATAGCAGATGAATACTGAAGAGGGGCTTCTATATTTGGAAATAGTGTCGGTCTGCTGCATCGAATTGAAAGAATTATGGATAGTATGAAAGGTGCTGAGAAATTCTCGGCCTGAATAAGAAACGATTTTTAAAAAATTCATGTTTGGTTACTTTGTTATATTTTAGGGATTGGGCGTGACCGGGAATTTTTCAGCACACCCTTTACATTTTAGAAATATCTGCAACTTATTTCGATTTTATTGAATCTTCTTTTTTGCCTTCCATCGGCTGGGCTGATGATAACCTCCAGGAGAGAAAACCATTGCCTTTTTTTTTATCTTCCATTTTCAACTTATATGAAATGGAATGATTATGTTGACTTATTTGCTATCTCCTAGGAAAGTTGATTCACTGTGCTGTGCCAAAAGCTTTTCTCGCCGGAATCCATCTTGCCCATTTATAAATCTACCATTCGTCCGTGCATTGAATTTTACTGCCATACCGGCTCCTGCTATATATCTCGAGATTCTCAACATAATACAAAGAAGTGTCTGTAATGTTAATGGCCTCTAGACATCATCCACTTTTCCCCCACCGTGATGCGACTTCCCTGTGTCTTTTCTATAAATATATGTTCTCCACCTTGGTACCCCGATCGCATGAATTTAAGCTTATTACTAGATTGTAAACTAGGTCTCACCATTTTACTGTTGATATAGCTACATGTAAACGTAAGTTCTGCTCTAATAATTTCTTTTCTCGCATTTCACCGTCTGTGTATCTCTCTTCCTGTTTCTTGCTTTCCTGCCACCTACGACCTTCAAAAAATTAAATGCAACGCTAGTCATTATCTACTGTCTCCTTGAATGCTATTCTTTAAAATACAGTAACATTAAATACAGCACCACAACTTCTTACCAAAATATTAGCTTGCCAATTGCATGATCATAATCAGCTAGGCGTGTCTCCTAGAGATTGACGCACTGTGCATATCTGTTCATGGGCAAGAGTAGTGATCTGTATCATGGTCACGTGTAGAAAGGGCTGTTCTAAGTTTGAAGGACGAGGCAACCAAGGATTGGGAGGGGCATCCAGATACATTGGAATACCATTAATCGGAGTCCGTCTGAGCATAGTAGGTAACTCGATCTGAAAGTATTTATAACTGGGTCTCACCTTCAGTGTTATGCTTTGAATTTATCAAAACCTCCGCTATATCGCCCATATTTGGCTGTGATGCATGTGCCTGTTATACTCTTGTCAGACTGGGTGTCATGATGGGCATAGTGGGCTTTGTATATTTGTACCCCAGTCACTTTCTTGGCGTGCTGATCATTACTCCTTAATAATAATAATAATAATAATAATAATAATAATAATAATAATAATAATAATTGTGGTTGTTGTAGCCCAGGGAAGGTTACTGAATAGAACAATCAAACGAAAATTGGTAATGAACGATAATACTTAGGACACGAACAACACATATAAGATTCGCCAGCAGCGCGTAGTCAACTGCTAGAAGTGAGTTAAGTGAATTCCACAATGAATCTCCAACTGCAGAATATCTACCAACGGCCCCACGCGGTCAGATGTGGCACAAGGCCGAATTTAATGTGGGATATCCGAGCCCGTAGACCCAGTTTAAAACAGAGTCAAGTAACTGTTTTCCAAGACAAGACTCTGCCCTTCGACATAGACTCGTCTGCCTCTGGGCAGAGAGGGTCCCCAAACGAGTCTATGTCTTAAACCAGTACAGCTGGAGACGAATCTCCAACTGCAGACCAACATAATATGTGAATGAGGAAATACCCATTATCGTCCTTAGGTATGATATAACAATAACAATAATATTAATAATATTACCGTATATGTTGGCGTACAAAGCGACTGGGCGTATAAGACGACTTCCAAATTTTCAAGTTAAAATGTAGGTTTCTGGATAATTCCGCCGTACAAGACATCTCCCCAAATCGTATTTTAAAATATATTGTATTGAATTTATTAAATAAAATCAGTAAGCATCTTTTCACTCAACTTGTAATGTAAAAATGGCGGGAAAATATTGTCATTTAATTACCACAGTCATGAATGCCATACGTCATGAGTGGATGCTGTGTTTTCGGTAGGCTATTACAGTAGCCTGAATGACGTTTTCCTGCTAACCATCCATTCGTTCCACTGTTTTCTAATGTGATCTTTAAACGGATTGTTGAGATATACATCCAGTTGTGTTTTTCAACATCATCGAAAAAAGGCGAGGCAGGGGTTAGCCCGCCGTCAAAAATCTTCAATGCTAACAACTTAGCATAAACCACAGGGTTTAAGATTCACATTTTATACCTAGAATATAAGACGACCTCCTATTTTTTTTTTGGTGGATGAGGATTTTTAAGATTAAACAATCACCTTGTACGCCAATATACGCGGCAATAATAATAATAATAATAATAATAATAATAATAATAATAATAATAATAATAATAATCAGCCAGAACTCGTTACAGAAATAGGACATGTAACAATTTTATGGGATTTTGCAATATACACAATCAGAACAATCCCAGCTAATGACCCAGTCACCTTGATCAAAGACCACAAGAACAAAATTTTCTTATTGACATGGCAGTTCCTGCAGATTGTAATGTATCTTTGAAAATCTTAATAAAAAAACTATAAAAATACAAGGGCCTTGCAGTGGAAATCTCAAAAAATGTAGCACTTAAGGACATCAATAATTGTAGATGGAACCATCGGATTGATTGGAAAAGGTACCGAAGAGATTCCTAGTAACCCCTGCCTTAAAGAAATACAAAAACATTGCATTCACAAATACAGTTCACACATTACAAAAAGCTTTATCGACATAAGATGTGTATGATTTTGAATTTTTTTACTAAAACGAACAGTAGAAAATATCATGAAGCCATTTCTCACCTTAGGTTTCTGGTTGGGACCCGGAAGGAAATACGTATACAATAGAAATCAATGAAAATACTACTACTACTACTACTACTACTACTACTACTACTAATAATAATAATAATAATAATAATATTAATCTATCTATCTAGCTATCTACTGGAGTTACCCCTAAAGTTTGAAAGCGTGTAAAATCAAAACAGCGAATTTCGGCTAAATTAATTCTTTCGTTCGAGGCATGAAGTCTTATCTTCCAATTAATTTTGTTGTTGGTACCATGTAGCACAATACGACCTTTGATGTGGATCACGAAGAGATAGACACCATCAAATAACCTGCCCTATCCCAATGTGTACCCACAGCCCAGAGTAAACACGCAGTTATTCTAGATTAGGTTGTTTTATACCAGGGGTATAAGTAGGTTAAACCAATTTATACCCTAGCGATAAATTGGGTTACGCTAGAATATACGAATATCGCTTCAATATAGCACCGCTCTTTTCCTATGTAACAAGATGTATATTTTTGTATCCATAGTTGAAACTGTAGATTAAAAAAACACACCAAATTCTTTAAAAAGATTTGTTGTCGCCAACAAGCATTTATATGGGAAGTTTATATTAGATTTAGTTCCCAACTATTTACTTTGTGGCGCCGTGCCTGGTAAGAATATGGAAAGCTTGCAATTAAAATATTAAGGAATATAAGATTTTATTACGAACAAGTTTTTATAATGAAGAGCATTTTATTTACAAAAGTTGTATTAATTATCATAAAGGTTAGTTCCTTTTTTTGGTTTACTACGACAGTGGGGTATAAACTTCATCGGCTGACTATGAAGGAGGCTAGGGCCGCGAAACCTTGCAAGCATTAATTTCGACTCTTCTTATTAATAACCTACATCTGACTTCCCTTGAAAAGGGACAACATTTGGCCTTGTGGTGTTATCAATTACCTACATAAAATGGCATTAACCCACAAAGTCATTGATGCTGACTATAAAATTAGGGAATAACATTCCAGCTTTATCAACACTGCAAGAGTGTGCAGCTGAATTTAAGAGAGGAAGGGAAAGACTTGAAGACGGACCCTAGTCTGGACCTCTTACAACTACCACTACCAAGGAAAACGCCGGTCGTGTTCAACATGTGGTCATGGACGGCAGGCAGTTGACTATAAATCAAATAGCCAATGCTGCTAACATATTTTTTTGATATTACGAGGGTGGGCTGAAAAGTTATGAAGGAGTGATGCTAGAGTTGTGAAATACTGCATGGATTAATTTCAACACTTCTTATTAATGACTTCATTATATTGATATATTGATATCTAATTGTTCACGGTCTGGGCGTCCTGCACCGGCCGCCACAAAGAAAAACATTGATCGCGTTCAATACATGGTGATAGATGACAGGCGACTGATTACAAATCAAATAGCCAATGTATAGCATCCTGTGAGAGAGTTGGGAATATTCTGCACAATGAACTTGGCATTTTTGCTCGGTGGGTGTCACGTCTTCTGATACCTGATCAAATGTGAACCAGGCTGATCGTATCACTGGAGAATATAACATTGCTTGTAGTAGATCCAGCTGTTTTCCTTGAACGTTTCCTAATCCAGGATGAGTGTTGGATTCATTACTTTGAGTCAGAGACAAAGGAACAATCCATATAGTAGAAAAACACCTACTCACATGCTATCGTTTCAGTTGCAGGGAAGCTGATGTCCTCGTTTTTGGGATGCAAAAGGCACTGTGTATATTGAATATCTTCAAAGGGGCTACATCATCAATGGAGAGTACTATGCCAACTTGCTGAGACAGACAAGAAAGGCTATCTAAACCAAACGCCCAGGAACCCTAACGAAAGGGGTTTTGTTTCATCATGACAATGCTCTAGCACATGTCCTTGGTTTCAATAGCTGTTGTACGTGAATGTGGCTTTGAACTGGTTGATCAACCTCCCTATATTACTATCATCTGTTCCCCAACATGAAACAAACTCTTGGTTGGGGAGCAGTATTGGAATGATAATGAAGATTAATTTTTTGACCAACAGGATGAAAGCTTCTTCACCAATAGCATCCAAGCCCCACAACACAAGTGGAAGAAGTGTGTGAAACGCAAGGGAAACAATATTGAAAAATAAACCTAATTTGGTCACATTTCATGAGAATATTAGCCGATGAACTTTTCCACTGACGCTCGTATTGAATGAATTCATATAAGCCATTATTATCAGTTTGCAAATAAAACAGAAAGATAGGTTGATAATAATAGTAAAAGGAGTAGGGCTATAATTTTTCTTAATTGCTTAGGTGGGGGTTATAGCTTAAACTATGCTATTTTATGCCTCTAGAACTGAAGTAGACTTGTCACTATTGTACCCCGGGGGGTAATGGGGATAAGGCAAAATTATACCCAGAGGTAAAGTTGGACTGGTTTATTTAGGGTTGCTACACTGGGAAATGCTATGTAATACTCATTTTGGTGCTCAGACGACTTGCTAAAATCATAGCATAATTTAAATTTTTATTAAACCGCCATAAAATCAGTTATTGCTAAGTACTAATGTTAGAGTAATAAGTTCATCTTGCACTTTAAAAAGTATTTTTCTTCGTTCATTATATCAATGATATTAAAGGCTTACACATTCTTATATTCACAGAGAGGTTTGGTATAATATTTGAACTATCCACACCCCTACTTGAGCGAGAAAATTCTCTTTTCTCGTGCTGAGTCTTGTATTTGTATAATGGTACGAATAACTGCACCCATACGTAGTCGCTCTGCAGACAAGTAAACTTTGTTCGGAGCGGCATTTCCCTTGAGTTGTCCTAATTAAAACTAATAATACGACAAGAAGAAATATAGAAAAAAAAAAAAAAAAGAAGCTTCCGTTCTCCAATATTTCGCAATTGGAGAAACCAGATTCTTTCTTTTGACACTGTTTTCCTTTCTTTCCATCCAATCCCAGAATTTTAATTCAGTTTTGCATCGCATGACATTGTCACCCCAATGTTTCTTCAACCCGGTTCTTTTTGTTCTTCTCTTTTACCTATGTGGGTGTAAAGCAAGCTGTTCGGCTAGTCGGTTTTGCGAAACAGGGGCTCATACACTGCACATCCGCGATCGTCCATATGTTTAACTTTTTTTTTTCTCGTGGGAACATTCAATATGAGAACTTGACTTGCAAATCCTTTCCCAGATTTATTCTTTGGTGGGAGACATGATTAGAATCATAAATATTTCGCATCTATCCATTCTGACTGACTAAATCTATTCTTTATTCTATATTTAACTCTCTCGGTGTTAATCTATTAAAGTCTAGAGTAAAATACGATATTAATTATAAAGATAAAAATAAAATTTGATTATATTAAGTCTGATCAAAAATTATCGGAGCTGTTAATATGGTAACCGAGCAGAAGTATGTAGCGATTTTCCAAGCGTAGCTTAGATGTGGCACAAGGACGAAATTATGGAGCACCCAGCGAGAATTGAACTCACTACTCAGCCGTAATTATTCTAGCGATACAAGCTTGCTAACCATTACACTACCTCGAGGTGCCCAAACTGAGCTGAAGTATGTAAAGTGAAGTTACTTGGCACAGATTATAACGTTCACGCTTAATTCCCTTGTTTATAGTAGTGTTTGGAAGGAAAGTGTGTAGAGTGTGGTAGTCTCAAAACACCACAGAGATTACATCAGTGGCCACGGCAGAGAAAAACTGAGCAGAGAATATGCACAAAATGACGCCAAAAGCTTGGTGATATCTGCGTAGAGACCAATGCAAAGTTGTAGAAAGTCTATGGAGAGAATTGTATGAGCCGGACACGAGTGAACGAGTGGTTCAAACGTTTCCAAGATGGCCGAAAAAGGGAAACACGCTACCAGCAGAATTGATGAAAGTATCGCAGATATGCGTGTCGCTATTCGTAGATTATAAGAAGTCCGATATAGTCGGTTGAAAAATCAGTATTAATTATAAGTTAGTAAAAATAGCGTATTATGGATAGGTTTTTATCTATAACTCATTAATGCCTACCTCCCCAACAACGGGAAAACATTCCAGGAAAAACCTTCCATTGCCTCAGATCTCTGATAATATACTGGGTAAAAGATTGTATCCAACATCAACAACAACAAAAACAAATAAAATGTTAGGCTAAAAGCAAATAGAAGAATACTAGAACCAAAAGCTTCTACATTGCCAGTTCCTTCTCCGAACACAAACTCCTGGTGTAGATCACTTCGCAACCCACCAGTGGCTAAGGATTTCAAGAATTAAGGGTGATACTGAAGGTTATTTCTTGCTGCACAGCGCCATCGCCTGCTTACACTTAACTACCAAGTTGCGTAATAATACAGACCGCAAATGGAGGTTCTTTGACCAATACATTGAAAGTATTCATCACCTTATCTGAGGATGATCAATACTCACACTAAGTGAGTAAAAAACCCGCCATAACAGGCTAGGTCATTATCGGCATTGGATGATTTGTCATCGCTACGGGATAAAACAGTTGCAAACTGGAATGGACATCATCCTGAATCTGTAGCTGAGGGAGTAGATGGTACCATACTCTGGGATTTTTTTTTTCAACACATCGAAAAATACAAGCAAATTGCCTAGACATTATTATTGAAGACAGAAAAGAAAACGTTTGCGCTCTGATTGACATGAGCGTATCAAGTGACAAAAACATCTCTGCAAAGTGTTTTGAAAAACTAAGCAAATACAAAAACCCGGAGTTAGAAATAGAAAAAAAAATCTGAACACTTAAGATCTAAAACCGTTCATGTTGTAATTCGAGTCTTGGATTCTTTTTTTTTAAACAACTAATGCTCACCAAAATAAGGCGCAAGAGCCACTCAAGGTAGAGGGTTACTGTGTGGTGTTATATAAACGTAAGAAAGGGAAAGAAGTGAAGTTTTTGTGGCTATGCAGGAAAGATAACGGCTAACTCTGAACTTGAAGAGGTCAAGATTTAATTAGGGAATAATATTTTAGAGCTCAGTCGGAGACGTCAAGGAGTCTAGTGTGGAAGGAAACTTTAGAAGGAACCGGAAACCCAATCCTAAACAGGAAACAAGGGATAAAACTATAGACCTGTTCAAAAGACCGGAGTGGAGTGTGAACTGGACAATAGACGGATCTATCTGCTCTTATTTGGAAAGGAAAATAATTAGTGAATAAAATTTCAGAGTTGAGATGAAGAAGTCAGAAGAATAGGGTTGAAGTGCACCTTAGAAGGAACTGGAAATCCAATCCTAAACGGGAAACAAGAGATAAACCTTCAAAAAGGCAGAAAGGTTGGTGAACCGAACGATATTCGAACCTATTCTGATAAAGATAGGAACTCAAGAATGAAAAAAAACAAAAACAAAAAAAACAAAACATCAACGATGCACCATCTCTCCAGGAAATCCCTTAAATAGTTCTAAATAGTACAGCCTAAATGATACGAATAGCTTTGTCCATTTAAAGGGAAAACAACAAAAAATGACATCCTTAACATGATCTAGGTCATTGGTTATGAACCGGCACATGATTATTAAACAAATGCAGGTAATAATAATAATAATAATAATAATAATAATAATAATAATAATAATTGCAGTAGTAGTAGCAGTAGTAGTAGTAGAAGTAGTAGTAGTAGTAATAATAATAATAATAATAATAATAATGTCTCCACAACGTAGCTGTTCCGGATGACCATAATATTAAAGTTAAAGAAATTGACAAGCTTAAGAAGATCACTGCCTTCTGGATTAGAGTTGCTAGTTTGTGCCTCAGCTATCATTGGAGGGTTGGAGTCTGTACCACCGAAATTGAAGTCTTACATTGAGAAATTCGGAATAAAGCCTAGTATCCCATTACTTCAGACGTCTGCGTTTTTTTTAATCGAGTTCATTCCAAGCAAGGCTGTAACGCCACTAAAACACAAAGGGTTACGGTGTGTAGAAGAATTAGAAACAGAAACATTACTAATGAGCGGGAACAAAAAAAGAGTATTCGGTAGGACAGTAGACAGCGATTGACGTTGCATTTAAATATATTTGAAAATTAAAGTTGACTGGAAAGCATGAAGCAGGAAGAGTACACGAGCGAGGAGTACGAGAAAAGAAACTGTTATCATAGAATTTATGGTTACATCTGGCCAACTCAGCGGCAAATTGATGAGATCTCGTCGCCAGTCTAGTACTGTGATTAAATTCATTAGGTCTACGTACCAGTGCAAATATTCTGCGAAAGGCTCATTGTGTCTGAAGTCATACGATTTGATGGAGAACACTTTAATGCAAGATATCAGCTTGTAAACGAAAAACCCTACCAGCAAAGAAAGTACAACAACAGCAACAACAACAACAACAACAACAACAATAATAATAATAATAATAATAATAATAATAATAATAATAATAAAGTTGTAAAGTACTGAAGATTCCCTGGAGAGGCACACCAGGGCATTCTTAAAATAAGCAAAAGAGTAACTCAGAAAGTTGAACTCATAACCCAGTTCTCCCCCAAAATGGCGAGGCATAAGACGCTCCCCACACACGCACGCACGCACGTGCGTGCGCTCGCTCGCTCGCTCGCGTGCGTGCGTGCGCACAAAACGAAATCAACAGTCTGTATATTAAATGAACGTGAAAACGACTGATCGGCGTCGAGGTCTGGGTTGCAGGGTTGTCCTTGCAACCGAGTGACACAAATAGGGCATAAAACGGAGCAAGGAAACATTACTTAGCGCAGTCAAAAACTGCGCTACAACCGATGAATGAAATGGAAAGAAAAACAATTATATTGACATTTTTGAAGGCAAACCGGAGAAATCAACATGGATAGAATTACACAGAGAAAAATGAATCGCGCTTAATAAGGAATCAAAACAATGACTTTAAGACCAACTTCACGAAGGTAAAAAAATATAGATAGAACCCCCCCCCCAAAAAAAAAACCCAAAATAAAACGCAGCAAATTCAAACCGTGTGGGAATAAAGATGATATATAAGCACATCAATTGTAGCAAGTTGGTTCAGAAAGAGTAGAAGAATAAACAAAACTGGGTGGGGGAAGCGATCCATAGGGAAATTTGCAAGCAGCAACATTTTGATGATAGAGAACAATGCTATGCACAAATGTTTATAATGTGTCCTGAAGAACGAAACAGTACATTTCTTTGAGGCTTTGAGTTTCAAACAGATCACTTAACTCAAGCCGGAAAAGCAGATCTTATTGTAGTAAAACAAGAAGAAAAAGAACATGTCAGATTTGGCCCCTGAGGCAGATCAGAGAATTGATGTGAAAAAAAGAAGACAAAAAAAAAAAAAAAGAAGAAAAATAGTGAAACACTAGATAAATATTTTTACCTTGCCAGAGATCTATAGAAGTTGCGAGATCTGAAAATGCGAGTAGTGCCAGTGATTAACAGAGCACAGAGAACGGTCCGAGAAAAATTACTAAAGGAGCTGGAAATTAAGGAAAGAGTAGGAAACATCCAAACAAGAGTCGTTACTGAAAATGGCTTGATTACTAAAAATAGCGTTGCAGTATTAAGGGGACTTGTTACTTAATCTCCAGTATGTGTCATCAGTTATTACTTGTGTGAACACTAAATGTGTAAAATCATAGAAAATAATGACAGAAACGAGATAGAATGGATTAACAATTTTAAAAATTGA
This sequence comes from Acanthosepion lycidas, assembly GCA_963932145.1. Taxonomy (NCBI): domain Eukaryota; kingdom Metazoa; phylum Mollusca; class Cephalopoda; order Sepiida; family Sepiidae; genus Acanthosepion; species Acanthosepion lycidas. The sequence continues at coordinate 78,080,901 of OZ010578.1, forward strand.
GACCTACTCGATCTTGGCCATGTTCGGGTCTTCAAGAGTACAGGACAATTAAGAAGACTTACTTTCACTCAATTTCCTGCATCAAGTATCATACATCTGGTTTGATCACGCAAATAATAATAGCAATAAGAGGGCTGATTGTGAAGCGGCTAGTAAATGAATGTGTCATGTTGACGTAACGAGAGAGACACGGCTATATGCATTGTACACCAGATGCTATAAGATATATACAAACGGGAGAGAATAGAAAAATATGAAAGACATGCTTGAGTGGAAAATGAGAAGGTAACACAACGTTCTATCAATGGCAGCCATCAGCAATTCTGGTATAGTCATACCTGTCCATTGTTTGGCATTGTCCAACCAGTTTTTGCGTTGGCATCCTCTCCTACATCTATCTTCAACGGTGCGTCCATGATAGTCTTGCACAGGATGTCGTGCCTTGTAATGTGTCCAAACCAAGCCATTTTTCTCCGTTTGACAGTGACGAGAAGAATTTCCTAGTGACCCACAAAATTTTCAACCCTTTTCCGCACAAACTCATTTTCTATTCTACATATCTTTATAATATACTTTGCTCCCTTCTTGTACACACTTCCAACATCCTCATTTCGTAACCCTAAACTTTGAGTGGCTTTTGTGCCTTGTATTGTGTGAACAATAGTAAAAAAATCGACTAAAGCTGACAGAAATCGAGCACTACTTTTGACTCAGCTGTATGACTATAAAAAAATCTCTGGAAACCAGTGGGAGTTAAGGTTTTGGAAAGACTGCAACTTCAGTTTTCTTATGCAAAAGAGAATGATATCTTTGCCATGAACTTCGACTTGCACCTGGTGTCTCTCTTATGACACATGCAATAGATGAGAGTTATATATAGTTATATATGTATTTCTAGTTTCACATTCTACTCTATTAAATGTCCTTTTTATTGTGCTATAAAAGTGTTTCATGCTACATTTAAATCATAATCTACATGTGACTAAATATGAGTGGTAGAAAGTATGACACGCCCAGCCATATCGACAGTGTTTTCTTCAAGGGAAAGTTGATTGTAAACTGAGTGCAGTTAATGCAGTAATATGACTATCATATACTTATGGGCTGTTAGCTCGTTTTTTTACGTTTGATGTAACTTGTAATTCAAGAGAATTTATTTAATATTGCATGTAATCGAAGATTTCTTTCATAAATATCTGTAAATTTATATGTAGTATATATATTAAATATGAATTTATAAACACATAAGTGTTGTATCCTTAAAGAAGGTTACAAATAGCCAAAGGTGGTACTCGAATGAAGGAACAGCAACACGCGTGTAGATGAAAGAAGAGAGGTTTATTGTAAAAGAGAATACCTTACTGAAAGACAGGTAATCGGGTAGCAGGCCAGTAATTCCTGAAGCAAGGTTATTTACCATACCTCCCCGCGAGGCAGGATGTGGCACAGGGCCGTTTTTAATGCGAGGCAAAACAGAGTACGTAGGCTCGGGCAAAATTTCCCCGTAGAATCCGTAAAAAACGGGGTCGGGTAGTTGTCTACCACTCTAGACAAGTCTGCCCTTCGGCATAGCCTCGTCTGAGTTCCTCTCTGTCTGAAGGACAGCTGGAGACGAATCCCCAACTAATTCCCGAAGCAAGGTTATTTATCTTACCTCCCCGTGAGGCAGGATGTGGCACAAGGCCGTTTTTAATGCGGGGAAAACCGAGCCCATAGACTCGGGCAAAATTTCCCCGTAGACCCCGTAAAAAACGGGGTCGGGTAGCAGCCTACCATCCTAGACGAGACTTCAACTAATCCCCGAAGAAATATATAGCTACTGACATAGTCAGTCCACATAGGCGATAGGCAGTGTGGGACATTCCATTACATTATCTATCTATCTATCTATCTATCTATCTATCTATCTATCTATCTATCTATCTATCTGTGCTAGCTATCACATTCTGTTCATATCTATCTATCTATCTATCTATCTATCTATCTATCTATCTATCTATCTATCTATCTATTTATCTATCTATCTATCTATACTAGCTAGCACATTCTGTTCATATCATATCTATCTATCTATCTATCTATCTATCTATCTATTTACAGGGTGTATTAATAAAATTCTTTAACAAAATTTTGGGGGCGGGTTCCTGACACCAAAACAAGGTAAAATGTCTACATAAACATATGTACAAAAGGCCATCTTTGTACATCAACACAGCAAGTCATAACAAATATTCAAAATGTCTTCTGCTTGCTTCTACACACGCACGCGCCCGTCGGATCATTGACTGGCGGACCCCTTCAAATACTCCCACACGGTGTTGAATGGCTTCGCAGGCCCTCGTGACACGTAGATGAAGCGTATATGCATTATTAATGTATGCTGCATAAACCAATAGTTCTAGGTGGTTCCAGAGATAAAAATCTAATTGATTGAGGTTGGAGGAATGTGCAGGCTATGGAACCGCTCCTCTGCTGCCTATCCATCTTTCATGGTAGATGTCAACAAAGGCATCACGAACAATGTAACTAAAATGTGCTAGACTCCCATCATGTACGGCCCACATGCGCCTTTGTATTAGTAGGGTTACGTCCTCTAGCAGATCCAGAAATGTGTTCGAAATATGTAAAGCCCCTGTAGATAGGTCATGTAAGACGTGCTGAGGGAACATATGGACCTACCAGACAGTCACCTACAATTCCAGCCCACACATTAATCGTAAACTGATGCTGGTGCCTATTCTGATCCGCCCACAAATGTTGGTTGTGTAAATTTGTTATTCTACCTCTTCCAAACGAAGACGGAAGTGACAAACAACAGATCGGTAGCTATTCTCAAATTTTATCCCGTGGTGAGTGATCAGAGGAAGAAACACCCTGCACACGTTGCAAATATTACAGATACAGGAGCTGCTCTTGAAGCACCCTCCATGTGGTACTATGAGACTTACGACAGGTTAGGACCACTTGACGTGTGCTAATACCTGGTTCGTCTCCGACAGACTGTAAAATGTGTTCTTCGTGGTCAGGTGTACGAGCGGATCTCAATCTTCCTCGATCCATAGTTTGTCGTGTCACGGATCCTGTCTAAGCAACGTGAAGATAAACAACAGCAACGTTTAAATAACTCGGCTGCTTTCAGTTTGGAAAATCAATCTGATACAGCTGCGCAGTCTCGTGTCAATTACCATTCACGCGGCCGTATGTAAAAATCATATCTGCCTGCTCACGATATAAATATCCTGCCATTATTAAACAGGACAATTCTCAGTTAACTGACTACTACACACGTTAACAGTCGAAGAGAGACTAGCGACAAATGTACACAAATGACAAATGTAACCTAGTGTACATGACATCAAAGCGAAAACTTAAAACTTTTTTAAACTTAATAACTCAAAACGAAGGAAGGATTTGCGGACATATGTTTGTATGGAAGTTTGTCCTTGTGTTAATGTGAGGAACCTGCCCCCAAAGTTTGTAAAAAGTATTTTTAATACACTTTATATATATATATATATATATGAATATTTTCTGTGAAAATTTTTCCGACATTCAGGCCGGTAAATGTTGTTTAATATTGATTATTATAAACAGCATATTTGTATCTATAAAAAGAATGTATAAACATAAAAATGTCTTTATATATTGAAAAGGCATGACATGTTCATAGATATGCTGTTTTTTAAAATTTAGGCAAGTTTCCCCAATGTAGTGTGAAGAGCAGTTATAACAGTTTATTTTATATATAACTGCTTCAGAATTATTACTTTTAATGGTATTCTTGATTCTGGTCATATTTATAATAGTTTTAGATGTGGTTGTAATTATTTTGATATTGTTAAGATTGGATAAATTGTTTTGGATAGTAGACGTTAAGGCGTTAGTGGGT
>OZ010578.1:78087289-78269789 GCA_963932145.1 Acanthosepion lycidas
GGAAAATAGCAGGTGTACCGGACCATATATGGCAGCAATATTCTAAGTATGGACAAATACTTGATCTGGAAGAGCAGAACTAAATTGAAGAATTCAAGCAATAGTAATGAGATGACACTGAACACTCCGAGTCATCTCTTACGTAGACCGTAGTACAAATGACGCAGTGCGAGACACCAGTCAGTTATGTGCCATGCGTGATATACGCTTAGGCGATCATGTATTTTTTGATACATGACTGACGAGGCAGATTTTTTTTCTGCAGTAGGTTGCCATTTCTTTCTGCGGTAGACCAGTTGCCATCCCAGGCTATAGAACCCGGTCTGTCCTGTTACTTACCTATAGCTGGTGGGAGAAAAAGAGGATTCATACCTTTCCCAAGTGTATTAGCATGTAAGTGAATGTAATGGATGTGACCGGAATTTGAACTTGGCTCTCCGATTCCTCAATTCGAGGACAAGAAACAGGCCTGTTAGCTGGCAAGAAGAGGGTGTTTTAATAGTATGGGTACGACATAAAAGCCCACAATCTTTTCATTGCCGTCCTATAATGTATCATCTTTGGTAAAAGAAGAAATAAACTGCGGGAAAGCAAATGAGTTGATAATATCACTGTGAGATTGGGTACTCTTTAGATCAATTACGACTGAGTAGTGAGTTTCACCTTCACTGGATGCTCCACACTTTCGGCCTTGTGCCACATCTAAGCTACGCTTAGAAGATAACCTTTGGGAACTTTGACCTGTTATAATGGTTATCAAGCTTGTCTCGCTAGAACAATTACGACTGAGTAGTGAGTTCGATATTCACTGGGTGCTCCATACTTTCGGCCTTGTGCCACATCTAAGCTACAATTAGAAAATTACCATTTACAGAGCCTTGGAACGTAACCGTGACATATGGAAGGAGATGGTCACGTGTTCCGTTATGCAATGATTCTACGTCCACACCCATTTTTAGAACTGATGTTGTTGTTGTTGATGACGATAATGATGATGATGACGACTTGGTGTGGAATAAAGTTAGAAAAGAGAATTTGTGAAGAGAATCGAGTTGGTTGGTTGATTTTGTTTAGCGGCAAATCAGCCTCTATGGATTATTTAATGCCGAAGTTTTGAACTCAATTTTATGCCTTCATCTACAGATATTTTATACTTTCACAGGAAACATATGTTTCTTTTAGATATAGAGTTTGTAGATAAAATGTATTTTAAGGTATTCTTTGTAATTTTACCGTTGTACTATTGACTTGTTTTGGGTGTCTATATTTGCCCATAGTTGGGTCCTAACAGGTGCTACCACTCCGGGTCAGGGTGAATTTGGAAACAATAGCAGTTAAGAGGTGGTTCCACTAATTCCCATAACGTCCAATCTCTCGATCAGAGGCCTTGCTGCCATATTTAGTTTATCGTCATACCCAGAACGGGAGAATCGAGTTCAACATACAATTAACCGCCATTGAAATTAGCTTTACTAACTATATTGTTCTACATTGTGATACGCTTAATGTTACTGAGCTTAGATTGGCCCAAGGACAACGGTTGAGCACTTAGTTAGAATCGACCTCACTAGATTGGTCTGTTTGCTACTAATTGTGCTGCCCTCGGCGGCCAACTTTTATGCTATGTTTTTTTTTCTGTTGGCTTCTTAAGATCGCAGCTTCTCTCGTGTAAACTGCGTAAATTTATGGATTTTATGTTTGTCAATGTAAGTTTTATGAACATAATTGTTTGTGATTTCCAATTAGATTTTTTTTTTTTTTAGATTGAATGCGCTGATTAACATCTCCTAGTTTTCTGCTTTGACCTAAATCCACGGTCTGTACAGTTACCAGCTGTGTGACGGGGAACATGTTTAGGTAAGCTATTGCAACATTTTCCAAGAATTGTCGACTCGATTTCGTTTTATGTTTCCTAACGAAAAGGTCAGTCGCTTAGCGTTTGGGTTTAAATAGCAGCCATTCATAAAATCATTTAGCTCAAAACGGAAGCAATTTTCTGGATCATTTTCTCGCCGATGAAGATGAAGAAAAATACTTGAGGCAACGGAGTTGTGGTTCTATAGAAGGATGGTGAGGATACCCTGGACGGAGCATGCAAATAACGAAGAAGTTTTAAGAAAAATGAAAATAAAAATTACGGTTTATGCTTAGAACTAGAAAGATCCAGTTGAAAGTACTGAAACATTTAATGAGAAATCCCAGATCATAGTGGAGGATAGGGGAAAGCAACGTGTAACCTACATAACTAGCTTGTATAAATGGATAGGTAAATAGGTAGTGGAAGAAGACAGTAAAAAGACATTGCCAAGAGCTACAAGGGATATGAAGTTGTGGTGAGCCATGATCGCCAGCGTCCTGAAGAGACATGGCGCATAGAAGAAGAATGGAAGAAAAGGCTTTCTTTAGGAAAAATACAACAAAAATCATGCTCTAAATCGAAACAAATATATTATTTATTTCATTATGGTTTGGTGTCTTTTTTACCATTATTGTTGCAGTTTGGACTTTCGACTGTACATCCAGTCATCTTCAGGCATGGAAATTATTTTAATTTAAAATTATTTAAAATAATTTCCATGCCTGAAGATGACGGAATGTACAATCGAAAGTACTTGCGTATTAAAGAAAGACCTTATACAGCTTATAATTTTTTAAAATCAAGGATCATAACATTCATCGAGTGATTTGTAGGTTAATGCACCTTTAAAATTTTGTTAGCGAAGGGATTTCGGCATTTTATATTAGGTTGGTACAAAAATAATGTCGTTTTCTCACATATGTTACTATGTGAGAAAACGACATTATTTTTGTACCAACCTAATATTATAATTAGGAGATCAGCCAATTCCGCTATCTTGTTTTCAAACCGAGAGGAAAGCAGTTGTCCGAAATCATCTGAAGATTTTCTATACTTAAAATCTCTATATGTTAAATTTTTATCTTTTTATTTGTGTATTGAGCATTTTAATAATACTGTTTCCTGGTTTAATTCACCTCCAACATTTAACTTTTTCGTTATATATATATATATATATATATATATATATATATATAAGGCAGGATGTGTGTGTGTGTGTGTGTGTGTGTGTGTGTGTGTAACGAAAGTAAGGCCGCAATTTTCGACGGATTGGCAAAAGCCAAGACCGACTTTGCATTTCCCAACTCCCATCGATAGTGGAAATAATCGATTTTTTCATGCTTCTACGGCAGTTTTCATGTAGTTTGCGGCCATTTTTTACTGGCCAGAGTGAGAGCCTATAGCTGGCTGCCACGAATAGGCAGGAAGATTCTATTGGCCAGCGTGAGAGCCAACAGCTGACTGACACGTATGTTAACTAGCATGCTAGCATGCAAAAAAAAGAAAAATCGATAGCTGCATTCGTCACAAGTTGGAAAAATTTAAATCTGCATGGCACTTTACTCCAATTGGCTCATTTGCTTGCTTAAACTCAACGTTGATTCTGATTCCGCAGAACTGGGTTGGGTGTGAAAAAGTATTTGTTGTTAACATTCTTTTTTCATTCGGTTTTTCCAGTTACGAGTCCTTTTTTTAAAGCTGATCGTCTTGTGTTCATTTTGTTTAGTTCTTTTTTGTAACAGATTTAATGTTTAGTATAGAGCTTAGAAAATATTCGCAGTGTGAGATAGGCAAGAAGTAAGGCATGTAGCAACATCAGAACGGCAAAGGGCACTCCTTTAAAGGCAAGGAAGGGCAAAAATATTTTAAGTCAAGTGATAGCGATTGCTGTATGAGTCGTACGATTTTTGAATCAAGCAAGGGCAACGCCGGGCCATGCTGCTAGTATATATATATATATATATATATATATATATATATATATATATATAAAAGAAGAAGAAACATAACTAAAGAAGTACCTTAACTAAGCCATCCGATGGGGCTGAGAGTAAATATGAATATCTAGAGTACAAGTAAAAGAGGATATGTATGCATAGTACAGCAAAAAGGTGAATGATTCTGGAAGAGGGAAGTTAATGCTTATGACAATATATATATATATATATATATATATATATATATATGCTTTTTGCTTATTTATCAAATATATATAATGTGACTCATGGCGACAAGTTACACGAATTTTAACCACTAGGTAAGTGTTTCCAGTTGAAAGGAACTGATTACAAAATGGCGTCCGAAAAGCACTACGAAGAAACATAAAAAGGGGAAAAGTTGTTGCCAGTTAGGTTCACTTCATGCCGGTATCACAAGCAGTCAAGTCGAATTATTACTGTAAGCTTTATGTGTGTCTCTAAAACAGGGCATCGTCAATATCATAGGATTATTTTTAATGTAAATAATGTTAATGTAATTTATCTGATGAATTTCTCGTAGAAGTTGGGTATTAATAGAAAATATTTTTTATTGACAGCACTATTTAAGTTAATATATAAACTCATTCAATCATTAATTTTAGTTTCGTATTTCTTTCATTTTACTTCTGTTATCAATTTTTTTTAAATACCATGTCACAATTTTACGACTGTTAAGTTAGCAGCGCAGATGATAAATAATAAAACAAAGTAAATTCATCAAGACTAGATACCCACTGGTACCTCGTATTTTCGAATTTAAGTGCAATACCAGATTGGTGGCTAGCTGCCATCATTTTAAAGTTGAAATGGCTTAATGTAACCGTATGTTCAATGCCAACAATTCTTGCTCTTGTAATTCTCGCTTGTGAAACTTTCGTTTGGTTACTTGCTGTCAGCCAATCAACTTTGATCTTCAAAAGTTTAAATACAATGTCAATCTTTTTCTTGTCTTATTAATTACCGTTCTTTTATTATTCTCTTGGTGACATAAGAAAAATGGACTTGCCCTATTTTACATAGAGTTGAACAACTACTAATAAGTAAGTCATCATTGGATATGCCGGACGTTTTTTAAAACATGGATTCGTTATTTTGCCGTCCAGGCGCAGGCCACAAGGTTGCAGGAGGAGTGAACGAGATTCAGTGAGTTATGTGCCATGACTGACAATGCAAATTTTTTTCCCGCATTAGGTTGCCATTTCTTTCTGCGGTAGACCAGTTGTCATCCAAGTCTATAGAACCCGGTCTGTCATGCTTGGGGGTAAGCACGTAAGTAAATGTAATTAAACCACTGTAAAATCCCGTATTGATTAAAATTAAAATGGGGGTGGAGAAGGATTCATACCTTTCCCAAGGCTATTAGCATGTAAGTGAATGCAATGGAGTCGACTCCTCAAACCGAGCAGCTATCCATTACTTCAACGTGCCCCCCCTACGAGATTACAGATCTATTTTTAGCTTCGGCAGAATGTGAGGCCATCAGGAGGATCTGTCATGCCGTATCCCAGAGAATTCGAGAATTTGACCTTTTCACAAATTTCGGACATTATAAAGAGAAATTTGCGACCAAAAATAAATTGGTTATTACTGAAAGGACAAAGTTTCTTGTGAACACACAAGAGACGAAAGAAACAATACAATATGTACACAAGCTATGGGAGGTTTCCAAAATTTTTGAGTTTGAAAAACTTGGCGCTGAAGAAATGGCCATCGAAGATGAGTTGATACAGTTGAAAACAATTGAAGGTATATGTGATGTTTCGTATGTGTGATGCTTCGTACAAACACAAAATCTTAGAACGGTTACAAGTGACTAAAATGTCCTTGAATGCAGCTATAGTCTCTGTAACAATTAGAGTTAACTGAAAAATTCAATACATCCAAGATTAATACCAAAGTATAGTGCATATCGAATTACCTTGTGTGATGTAAATACTGTGATAAAAGCTTGAACAGGATAAGAAAAAATATCCAGCTTTAGGACAAGTATGCTGGAATTGTGAAAACAAAACAAAAAAATCAAAAACATTTCCAGTCTGTTTGCAAGTGTAATAAGAAAATAGAAAGGGTAGATAATTTAAACTCCCTTCAGGAAAATACAGCTATATTTGCGATCCAAAAACATAAAGAGAAAAGTGAATTGTATAACTTTTTCTATACAAGTAGATACTGGGAGTGATGTCACCTTAATCCAAATAAAGTTCTGCGAATGAATGGTCAATTCCAAATTAAAGATAAGTTGCCTTAAACTAAGACAGTTCGACGGCTTTTTCATCAAAATGTTAGAAGGAAACTTTGACACCGACATACGTATCGAAATTACTCCTGTTACAGTAGTGAAATTTTGAAAAAGTCATGTACTCGTGGGAATAGATGACTTGAATGTGGATATGACTGCCCATTCTCATGTTGACTTTAGTAGTTGCTAAACTGAAAACAATGGTAGAGAAAAGAATTTGAGAACATGTCCCCTCCTTGTGGTAGTAAATGTGCCTCACTCATTGTTGTTTTATGAAAACCGAATGGAGATTTAAGGATATGAGGGAATTACAAAATAGGGGTAAACCACAAAATATACATATTCCTAACATCGAAATTGCTATTGACGAGTTGTCGGGAATTAAAAACTTTTCTAAAATTGACCTCAGTTCTGCTTATAAGCTAATACAAATTGATGAAAGATTTAAAGAGTTCACTCTCCGATAGGCTTACTCAGATGGAAGCGTATACCTTATAATTTAAAAACAGCAAGCGCTATTTTTCATAGATCCATTGAAGATGTACTAACTGGTGATGTTAAGAATATGATCATCTATCAAGACGCTATATGTATTGGTGCTAAATATGTCTTAACTTGCGACACGATTGAATATTTGGGATACCAGATTTCCAAAGACAGAATTTCACCAGACACAAATTTTATAAAGAAAGTAGCGGAGACATCTACACCTACAAATAAAAAAAAAAGAATTGGAATCGTTTTGAGGAATAGCCAATTTTGCGATGAACCATAAAGTTCACTGAATTTGACTTCCATGTCGAATATGTGAAAGGGAATATTATTCCACTCTATCTATCGATGCTCTATGAAGACTGGAGTTCAACATTAGAACGATGAATCCAGAAGATAAAATATTGCACTGGATCGAAACAGATGTATTACACTTAGATCGTCTTGCATTTGAAAACTTACATGTTCCAGTATTAAGCAAGATTGTACGTAGAATAAAAAGAAACAAATAGTGATTGTTCTAGGATAGATAGAATTTATAAAGAGATAAGCGTTACGAATTTTATCTTTCAACAAAGTTCGAACATATGGCAACGAATGCGGTTCATTTAAACGAAAAAATATAAGATTTTCTACTCAGTTACAGACGCAGACAACGTATCGAAAACAAATACGAGACGTAAAGTTATAATTATTTTAATATATAAAACAGGGAACGAGAGAAAAAGGAAACATCAAATAAGGAATAAGAGAAAGGAAAGAAAATGTAAGAATTATTATAAGAGAAATGTTCAACGGCCACTTATGTTATCAATGATTTTGCTGATCAACGGCCATTTATCTGTCATATAATGTTATCAACGATTTTGTTAATTATAATTTCTCTTTTTTTTAGTTCGAGTAGATAGTTCATAGTAGAAGGATCTTGAGATATTTCTCTTCACACGTAGAATTGCTTCTGTCAATCAGTGTGGTTTGTTGGGTTTATCAACTTGAAAGCGCTTTGCATTTCATTCACAGAAGATAGATAATCCTGGCTTTTGAAGTCCTGATAATCGCGGAAGTTTCTTTTTCTTTGTACTTTCCGTCTCTGGAATATCAGTAGTCATTTTTAGGTGGTAGCTAGCCTACGAAGAAAGGATAAACGTTTTTTTTTTTACGTTTTCTTGATACAACAGCCGCAATCTTTTTATTCAGTTAGTATAGGGACGCACCTTACCGTTGAACGACACACAAAATTAAAATCGTCGAACGCTTCATATAAAATTGACAATTCGACTGTTAACCTGATTTAAAAGCTGCCAAGGCCGTATTTTTAAGAAACAAAAGTTTTAAGAAATAGAATACAGAATAAAAGATAAATTATTAAATTTTAGGTTGGGGATTTATATTAAATATCGATACTTCAAATGATTGATTTAATTCAACTTAATTATTTTTTAATATAAATAAAGAAGATCATGTCAATATCACGTATTAAATTAGGTTGACTATATATTAGGTTGGTGCAAAAATAATGTCGTTTTTTTGACGTTCAACTTTATGTGAGAAAACGACATTATTTTTGCACCAACCTAATAAATTATAACTACAGAAAAGGGTCTTATAGGGAATTAAGATGTTTTGATATCGCCAGAGAGATTAAGAAAAGACCTAATAAAAATATACATGTTGATTAGGGAATAGCAGAACCGATTAAAATTTGATGCGTAGTGGACTGTGTATTCGCGTGCTGCAGAATAACAGGTACAAAAATGCCCAAAATGTAGGGAAATAAAAAACATTCGCCAAAATATGATACATTCATAGCGTAAAGATAAAGAACTATGGGCCCGCGTTCATATGGATCAGGCACAAGTTAAAGGCATAAGACTACTTTTTATCTTGGTCGACTCATTCTCTGGATGCCATGAAGTGGTTAGAATTCCGGATAGGAAGGCATCCACAATAAAGAAAATATTAGGCGTAACATTTTCCAGAAAATGGATGCCAAAAACGTTAGTGTCTGACAATGCATCAGAATTTTGTGATGAAACTTTGTGTTTGTGGTTAAAACAAACAGAATGCCTTCCTTATGAAACCCACCATACCATCCGCAATCGAATGGAATTGCAGAAATAATGGCACAGACGGTGAAAATGGGGTTGAAAGCATTTTCCCCACCCAGAGACACCATAGATAGTTAACTACCTCGACTGTTACTATTCAGCATACTAGTAAAATGCAAAGCCCCTCTGCATTGATGGGAAAACAAATTAAATCGCCTATAACAATGCTCTAGTCAACAAATGAAAAAATATGATACAAAAACGACAGAGAATCAAGTGCTGAACAAGTTAACTTTATTGCACAAAAAGAACATTTTCGTAATAGGCTTCGATAACTTTAACACGTCGTTTAATTGTTAAGCGTTCCATGGTTGAAATTGCCAAAGACTTAAGTTGCTAAATCCGAAAGAAAAAGAAAAAAAATCATTAGACCCTTAAACTTAATTCACATTTAAAATCTGCCCAAGTTATTGTAACACTCTTTATTTATAAGTCTATAATTCCTGCTTGCTTAGAATTTTGCTGTCACGTTTGGTCTGTTGCTCCTGCTATTTAGTTAATTTATATATTTATACATATTTATATATAAAGGGTGTTTCATTAAGACGGATCAGCAGTAAATAAATCAGTGTTATTTGTGAAAATTTATTTATTTCTCTATTGGATCATGTTATTGGAGTCATGGCAATTATGTGTGAAAAATAATATCACCCAAATGTCTGCCACACCTCCACTCGATGGTCAACATTTCTGATGACGTCTCTGCAATATGTCTTATTATTTCATCCTTTAGCTGCTGAATTGTTGCTGGCTTGTTGGCATAGATCTTACTTTTGAGATGACCCCAAAAGAAGAAATCTAAAGGCGTCAAGTCGCACGATCGTGGTGGCCAATTGACTTCGCTGTTACGAGTAATGATGCGACCTGGAAAGTGCTCGAAATGCATTTCTGTTTGAACGTCCATTTTCGTAATAGGCTTCCATAACTTTAACACGTTGTTTCATTGATAATCTTTCCATGGTTGAAATTGCCAAAGAAAAAGAAAAAAATCATTAGACTCTTAAACTTAATTCACATTTAAAATCGGTCCAAGTTATTCGAATACCCAATATTTTTATTTAGATTGTATATTTATCTTGTTCTTGTTCTTATTTTATATGTTTTTTAGGTTTATCACGTTGAAGTTAAGCAACGTCGAGCCTTATGAACAAAAAATATTATCTGGCTTTAATCAACCTGCAAAAGGTTGATAATTCGTAAAAAACAAATCAATATATCTGTTTTTTAAGCGTTTCCCATAATAGAAAAGTAACAGGCCTTGAATTAAACCCCAAGAAGAACGTTTCAATGACTATAGAGAAAGCACATTTTTAATATTTAAATAAACGGAAGAAACATTGATCATAGTTAGAAGCTAACTTATAAGAACGAGAAAGGAGTTGCAATAAAACACCAAGTCTTGAGCGAGATGCTTTTGGAAGACTTATAGCTAAACTAAGAATGCCAATCCGCACTAAAGCGATAATATGCCTTATCTATGCAATTCCAGTTGTTTTTATAGGGCTTAGATTCAGCTCAAATTGAAACATTCCCAAATCAAACAAGTTGAATCATCACAGATCACAAACTGATAGACAAAGTGAAATCTAACTACTCCTATCTAACTAACCAATTTGACTCCTCTGTTCGATACCATCAGTAGAAAATTCTTGAAACTATTTGGAAGCATTAAAAGATCTGCTGCAGGCCTCACAAAATTGTGTCTTAGGTCTATGGTGCCTAGAGGGAAAAACAGAGTGAAACCAAAACAGAGGTGGAGGGATAGCATAAATTAGTCACGGCAATTCGCAATCTGTCGCAGGCGGAAAGCGCGACTAATGATGATGTGGGAATCCCTGCTAAATGAACACATTACATTTCTAAAAAGCTATCAGAAATCTTACTTTAAATCATGCACTTAAGAAAGTTTTTCATAGTCATTCAGTATGGTTCACTGTAGGCAGTTTCTTTTTGTTTGTTAAATTGACTAAACCCAATAAACTGGAAATGTCAATGATAAAAATAAGCTGCTGAATGCGAGATCTTCAAAAGAATATATATATATATATATATATATATATATATAATGTTGGATTGACATGAATCATTATGCTAAGGATATCGGATATAATTCACTCTCCTGAAGAATAAACGGTCATTTTGCCGATTATAGATATTTACAAACGACTAACACTGATGAATTCAGAACATAAGCTAGCCTATTATATGCGGGTTGCGTAACGGTTATCAGTATGGAAAATAGAATCTGCAAACCGTGTTCAAATGAATCCATTTTCCTTCCGTTCCAACTCCAGACTAAATAGCGTTGATGACTGTGTTATCTAGCCTAGGATGGCAGCAAATCTAAGAGAAGAACAAGTCTGAATTTAAAATATGTATTTCCACTAATTCCGTATATGTAATATTTACAATGAATTTTTTAAAAAGAGAAAGCTTTCTAAAAAGTTTCATTTTAGCTTTAATTGAAAGCTATAGGATTTAAAATTAACTATTTCTAGTCATCAAAATACTCTGTGGTGTATTTCAAACAAATTATATTGATCGCAATCGATTTGTTTCAGTAAAATCCATAAAAATCAGCCATTATTGACCCTTCTGTAAACAAGAGTTAATTCCCGGTTTTAAAAATCTTACAAAAAATAAAATATATATTTCGGAAATGTTATTTGAGGAAAATTAGAAAAATTAAAGTTAAATAAATCTAATTTGAAAAAAATATTACTTACTTTTAGCAAAAAATGTTGTATACAAACATTTCTTAACTACGGGGTGTTGTTTTTCTTATATGTTAATCGATTTAATGACAGCCGATAGACAGCCGAACGTAGTTAAGTATGGTGAAGCAGACGATTAACTTTATAAGGAGGACAACCCTTAAAACACGTGATCTTTCAATGATAGATTTATCGGTTTGTACATCAATACTTCAGAAATTCTGCAATAATCTCAAAATACAAAACAAATCGAAATTCTTTAAAAAATATTCGGGGTCGTCAGATTGTAATAAGCTTTACAACATATGATTAGTACATATAGTTTTACTTAATAACAATATTTTCTAAAAATGAGCACATTGAAAATGAATTTTAAAGGATTTAAAATTTTATAAATTATTCAATTTAAAGTTGCTCAAAGTTTCCAGCTAAATTTAATCTTCAAAAATTTAAATGCAGTGTCAATCGTTTTTTTCTGTCCTCCTGATTACTCTTCTTTTGTTCTTGCTCCTTAGTAAATTTTCTGTTTTCTAATTCTTACACACCCAGTAACCCCTTGTTTCCTAGTGGCTTTACCACACTGCTTCGGGCGAAATTTATATATATATATATATATATATATATATATATATATATATATATATATATATATATATATATATATATAAACACTTAATGATGTTAATTCATGGCATTATTATTAATACGTAATAAGTTCATCTCATTATTCAGATGTCAAAGTATTAGGTTGGTGCAAAAATAATGACGTAATAATGTCGTTTTTTGACGTTAAAAAATACGTCAAAAAACGACATTATTACGTAACCTAATACTTCACTGTCTTTATACAAGTATCAATTATTCAATTTAAAGATATAAAAAATGAAAACAAATCTTGTAAAAATTCATTTTTCATTGAATTTTTTTCAAACAATATTGTCTTTAATACATATAATTCATAAAAGCAATTAAAAGAATCTCTAATTAAATAATGTCTTAGTTTTATTGCGTTTTTTTATTTTTCAATTCAGAACAGATTTTGGGGTAAGACGGGCCCGATTTTGCAAAAAAGTAATCGGTGATTTAAATTCTTCAAAGAATTCTTCAAGAACTAATACAGTTACTAAAAATTATCTCAAGTTTTCATAAAATTAAATAAGGGGGTGAAACACAAAAAAAAAAAAACAAATTTACCAAGATTTTCTAGTAAAAAACATAAAAAAATAATTTCATTCATTTGTGAACAAGTCCTGAAAATTTCATTAAAATCTGAGAATTATGTGATTTTTGCGAGAATTTCCAAATTAAAAAATTTCCAAAAAGAGGCTAAAATTTGCTATGCTAAAAGTTAGTACAACCGCTGACGCAAGAAAAACAAGTTTTTTAATCAAAATTTCGAATGTTCTAAAAAGGAGTAAAAAATTTAATTAAATAATCTAAAAATACTTTGATCCTTCCGTTTAATAAATAACATAAGGATTCTGTTTTCATTACGTTTGGAGGATGTTTTCATCAAATTAAACTGGTTTTCTTTTTTAGCTTTTTCGTGGAGATACCTAATTTAAAACTAAGCAGAAAACAACAGGAAACAAACACAGTGTCTTTATGTCAATGCACAGATAATTTTAAAAAGTATACGTTGAGAGCCATGATCGGCTACGACTTGAAGATAAAGAGACACGGCGTTAAAAAACAAAAAAACAACAACAAAAAAACAAAAAAAAAACAAAAAGCAAAACAAAGGCGAGCGAACTGTCGCTTTATGTCCGGTGCCAAATCTATACCTGCTATGTTCAAAATATCAATTAGGTGCTCAAAGTTTCCAGCCAACTTTAATCTTCAAAAGTTTAAATGCAGTGTCAATCGTCCTTCTGATTACTCTTCTTTTGTTCTTGCTCCTTAGTAAAGTTTCTGATTTCTAATTCTTCCACACTGAGTAACCCCTTGTTTCCTAGTGGCTTTACCACACTGCTTAGGGTGAAATCGATTAATATATCTATCTATCTATCTATCTATCTATCTATCTATCTATCTATCTATCTATATATATATATATATATATATATATATATATATAATTACATGAATCATTCATACAAAAAACAAATATACAGGTTAATGATTTAAATGGCGAGAATACATCTTCGCAAACAATTTCAATAAGGTACACTAACCATTTTCTCGCCATTTAAATCATTAACCTCTATATTTGTTTTTTGTATGAATGATTCATGTAATTATAAATTGAACTGCACCTATAATCGAAATATATATATATATATATATATATATATATATATATATATGAACACTTAATGATATTAATTCATGGCATTATTATTAATACGTAATAAGTTCATCTCATTATTCAGTTGTCAAAATACGTAACTGTCTTTATACTAGTATCAAGTAATATGTGAATTCCATCCTAAACGAAATCTTTTGGCCTCGATGTGACGAATTCTTCAAGGAAGTATACGATATCATTTATTCTTAGAATCACTGGCCAGACAAGGAGTTCGATTCTGAAGGTGATTGGCCTGGGCAATATGTTAATTGTAGAAGAATTTCCCATAAAATTTCTATGATCATTTTCCTTCGCATATACGTCTGTAAATGGATGTTGTCATGCAACAAAATCATTCAATCTCTTGTTCAAACTTCTTATTTCTTCAAAGGCATCCTTCGAAGAAATAAGACTTTTTTTGAGCAAGCGATAGGTAAATGTCTCTCTGGACGCTTCTCGGCCTTTGGTTGAGATCAAAGTGTAGTATCTGCCCTCAAGCGAACAAAATATATTTCATAACAAATTGGCACTGTGAAACTGTCTTCGGACAGAGCGCAACTGAAAATATAGAACTGACATTAAAAAGGCGGAATAGATAGTAATACCGATGCCAGTACAACCGACGGTTACGGGTAGTGGGGTACTTTTGGACTTGGCGGGGCTGCACGTCTCGTTCTCATTACATTAAACTGACCTTGTGTCACATCCCGTGTGGGAAAGAAAATAGATTGCTTTTCGGCCTTTTGGCTAAGATGGCTTATCATCTCTCAGTTGCGTCTCTGTCTTGGGCAGAGGGGCAACTAAGAAAATTATACTGAAGAGGTGCCCAGCCCCGAGGAACAGCTGCTTGAAGTTGCGCCCTCCCATTTTCCAGAGGAAGGGATCCGTGCTCACATCGAGGCCAGCGCAACCGACGGTTGCGGGGGCTGTGGGCAATTTTTGTCCCTTGCCAGGGTGTACGCGCTCGGGTCCCCTCTTTAAAAAGGCCTTGTGTCACATCTCGTCCTCGTGGGGGGACGAGTAAACACCAATTCTCGGCATAAAAATGTAGTATCTGACCCGGACGGTCTGAACTTTGCGTTCCGGTTCAGTGAACACGACCTGCAGCTAGAGGAAACTGGCACAAAACGTCAATTATTCACTTCATGAGGGATGGCAAACTAGAATGCCTTCCTTACCAATTAATTCCAAGCAGGATTCAGAGGTGGCTTCTAGTTGTCAAATCATGAAAGCGGAGGAGGGGTAATCTCAACATGGAGGAGAGGCTAATGAGAAGGAAAATCAGGAATGGCCCGCACTGGTCTCTGGGTCAGGAGAGACTTCCCAAGGGACAGAACCCTCACAGAAAGATCTGTGGGAACAAAGGTCAGTTAGTGACCTTCTAAAAGTGGCCCCAAAATACAGGGACTACGTAAAAGAGGATGAAATCCTTGTTTACTCGGAAGCAATAGAACCAAGGACAATTTAGTAGCAATGGACATCATGAGTGGGAAGCTGGCTAATGTCACACACACATACACACACACACACACACACAAAAAAAAAACAGTGGAGGAAATGCTGTCCACTCTAAAATGGACATTAAATACATCCACAGGCGTAGGATCTACTCTTGGGATCCGTTAACACGCAGCTCTTACACTTTGATAGGTTTGAAATTTGTATCCGAGTATCGTGGACGTCGGCGCACAAAAATTAATATTTACGGCGTCCCCGCATGAATTGAGGAAGAGCAGTTAACAGCCTTCCTCTCAGCTGGAAGAGATGACCACAATTGCCGGCAGCAGATGGAAGACCGGTAACTACACTGTAGTTCACTCTTTAACCAAGAAGGGTTTTTCATCTATACCCAATATGGTTAAGTGTGAGGAGACTCGGATCCAAATGGTTGTCAGTGGCAGAAGACCACTCTGTTGGATCTGTTAGCAACTTAGACACCTGGCAGCATCATGCCCGAGCTTGGCAACCAGGCCCGGAGTACCAGTGAAGTAGCCAGCACCAGAAGTGCACACCTCAGGGAATGACACTGCTAAACAGGAGGTGTGTACTGAGGTCGTCCACAAAGGAAAGGCTAAACTGCCTCCTGTTCCAACTCCAGTGTCTGAACCAGGAAATCCAACTGAAGAGAAGCTGGAACTGACTCAGCAACCCAGGAAACACGTGGAGAAGGAACTGCAGGCATCGACTGAACCTCCGCAAACTCCATAAAAAAAGGAAACGGGAGGAGAGGAGACGCGAGGAGGACTCCAAAAGTGGAGTGGATACATCTCCAAAACATCCGGAGAAGCAGAAGAAAATTGTCTCTCCATCTCCGCAAAAGAAGCAAGGAGTAAAGGAGAGTGAAGAAAACCTCCCCAATATGTCCCGCATCAGAAGGGGAGTGTGTGTGGTAGAGGGGCGCGTGCTGGAGAAGGACCGCCCAGAACATCTGAAGTCAGCCCTGAGCTCACTGTATCATTTCCAGAGTGTGGGAGGGAAGAACGTAGAGGATCTTGCCAACTTCCCTCATTGTCAGATACTATTGACTTTTTCCGAGGAATCCATCTCGGAGATCAAAGGCGTGGGGAATTCTGGCTGCAGCAAGGGATGCTGTTCCAAACCTGCAGCTGGTAGATACGGAGAACCCTCATATGAAAGAACTGGCAACACAATGCACAGGGAGAACGCCAGTCCTTGTGCACCCATCCCTTTACACGGCCTTGAAATTGATTTTCCCCTCGATGTGGGTGGAATTAGCACCACCTTGGTACGGATCGACAAAGAGCTGGGGCAGGGAACTCTCGACCAGGCTGTCGGGAATCTCTTGCCAGAATACTTTGAGCCAGCCAACAGGGGCACCAACTAAAAAGGTATGTCTCTTAGATTGGCTAGTTTGAATGTGAAGAGCTTAAGGGACAAAAGTAAGGCTGCAAGCCTCCTTCGAGTCCTTGATTGTGAAAGCAAGTTTGACGACTTTTCAGCTTATGGAAACAACTGTGCTCGGGGGGTTTCCATCTTGGTCAGTCGGTCACTGGGTGCATATTGTACATATTGTGCAGGTGGGTAGGGATGGCCGCCTGGTTGTGGCAGACATAAGTTGTAGCGGCGACTCCTTTCAACTGGTTGGGGTATATGTCCCCAATAATGGAAGAGAGTGCCGCTCTTTCTTTAGACAACTTGGTTCTTTTTTGACTACTCCGCACTGACTGGTCTTGATGAGGGACTAGAACGCCATCCTCGACCCTAAGGTTGATAAAAGACCGTGTGTTAATTCCAGAGCGGCTGCTGACACTGCTTTTCAAGATCTGCTTACTTTGGCCTTGCGGACCGTTGCACAGCAGAGCACCCGAAACGCAAGATGTGGACATGGGCGCACAGCCGCCCCCCACCAAGCAACTCAAGTTATCTGGACAGAATGCTGGTTCGTAAAGTTGACCTTAACTTTACCATCTGCCCATCGTTCCGTTGGTTGGGATACTCTGACCACAAAATGGTTCTTATTCACATCAAACTAGGGAACAAAGTCAAGATGGCAGGCTATTGGAAGATGAATACGCCTCTCCTTGATAAGCCTGACTTCCGCTAACAACTGACAAACCTGATCCAGCGAGAGCTTGTTAGAAAAGTTGTTGGCAGCAAGTGGTGGCGGGGATCTCAAGTACAAGATTATATCCCACGCAGTACAGTGTGCTCAGCAGCTGTCTGTAAAACAAACAAAACGAGACAGCCCTACATAACAGAGCTGCACGAGCAGTGGCAGAAGGAAACCGTTGCGCTATGGAACTGGCCAGAGAGGAACTGAAACGTGCAAGTGGTTCGTGATATCAGGGTCAGGTGGTCAGAGCCAGGCTGTAAAAGTTGTCATTCGAAGCCGTGAATATGGGCTCAGAACTGCGCAAAGAAGAGCTCCGACGAGGTCAGATCGTTTCATTAAAAAATCACCACCCCTGATGGACGGCTGCTTCAATTGTCGGCTAGTATTTGTAGCGGTTTCAGAGAGCACTTTGAAGGCCTCTTTGCCAGTGAACCTGATTTTCAGGAGACATCTTTCCAAGAATATTTGGCTGATCTCCCCAGATTAGAACCGCATGAGGCAGATAGATGTGAAGGTCCGATAACATAAGCGAAGATCGTCGCTGCCCTAAGGGAAGTTGGTACCAACAAAACTCCGAGACTCGATGGCCGCCTCTATGAAATTTATCGCAAAATGCCACACATGTTCGTTCATCTTTTGGATATGGTTTTCAACAACTGGTTCAACCAGGGAAACATCCCCCAAAAGATAACCAGGAGTGTGTTCACTTTGCTGGGGAAAACAATCACGATGGGAATAAGGTGTAGGGCTTCCGGCCTATAACTCTCCTTAACACCGACATGAAGATCCTAGCCAGGATCCTGACAAGACGTCTGCAAATAGTTGCAGACAAGCCGATCGGTTCTGAAAAGACATGCGCTGTGAAGGGAAGGACAATTCAAGAAAACCTGCATCTGGTACGCACTATACTGGATGGGATAGATGAGGGCACTTGTACTGCGTTAGTCAACCTAGATCAGTCAAATGTCTTTGATAGAGTGGGCCACCGTTTCCTGAAAGCCACACTAGAGGCCGCTGGGTTTGGCTAAGGCTTTCGCACATGGATTGGGCTCTTATACCAATCCCCAAGTGACATAGTTCAGGTGAATGGCAAAAGGTCCAAGCCATTCAACATCACGAGGTCCATTAGGCAAGGTTGCCCTCTATCACCTTTGCTCTATTGTCTCGTGCTGAAACCCTTCCTCCTGAAGCTAAAAGGGATCCCTGAGTACCACCCCCCAATCCAGGGAATTAAGCTACCAGGCGGGGTAACAGCTAGGATGTCTGTATACACTGATGATGTCACTGTCTGCGTGTCCAGTCGCCAAGACATAAGAAGGGTGGGTGTAGAAACCCAGCGCTATGAGCGGGTGACAGGGGAAAGGATCAATAGATACAAGTCAATCGGTCTGAGGCTGGGAGCATGGAAAGGAAGGGAATCTTCAGGAATGTTCGCATCTTAGGGTGTGGTTTGGGCCTGAACTCCAGTTCGAGAAGAACTGGACAGAAGTGCAGTCCAAAGTCGACAGGATGGCGAATGTATGACTCCGCAGGGACTTGTCTCTGAAGGGCAAGGCATCTGATCAGGAGGTTTTGATGAGCGTGTAACCACCTCTTAATTGCTGATGTTCCCAGGTCCACCCTGACCCGGGGAGGTAGCACCTATGAGGGTCCCAGCTATGGGCAAATAGTTAACCCTAAACTGGAGTCAAAACGTGTAAAAATTTAATACCAGCAATACATTTTTGTAAAAATATTACCAGCAATACATTTAAATATATATATATATATATATATATATATATATATATATATATATATATATATATATATATATATATATATTACCAGCAATACATTTTTGAGGAAAAAAAATTACTAGCAATAAAAAGCTTGTCATCATTAAATTGCCCATTAAGGTTGATATGCCATAAACCAAACCAAACCAAACCAAACCTGTTTCTGATTATATACTTTGCTGTATTTCAAAAACTAATTTAAATTGACTGGAAGGAGCCTTTTTTGTCTAAAATATGTTATCAGCACCCTTTTTTAGTCGTCCATCATCGCAATGTAATCCTCTTTATTAAAAAATCTTCCCAAAATAAAATATACTTTTCTGAAACTTTATTTGAGGAATATTAGCAGATTTAAAGTATATTTAAACTGATATGAAAAAAAAATTAAGTTTAAAATATCGTAGAAATGTATTTTAAATCAGACACTAGCTGTGTTGACGTATTGACATCCTGATGACAAATTTAATGTTATTCTACGGAAACTTTATCCGTAAACCATAATTAACGAAAATGACGTGAGTGCCCTTTTTATATAATTGTTAAGTACTTGGTAATCTTAAATATTTAGGAAAATATTCTTCGTAATCTAATGGTTTATTGAATTTTAGAAATTTCGGCTTTGAATTTACTATAGTTATCGCTCTTATTTTCTGATAATGTCGCGTATGGACGTCCGTACTTACACAAATCGGGACGTAAATATATATACAAAAAAAAAAAAAATCGAAATTTAAAATAAAAATTAATATTTGATTGTTTTAAGCTTCTCCATTTATGATTAATAAATATAGTGTACACTTAATAATAATATTATCTAAAAGGTTGAAATTAATATGAAATTTTAAAAGATTTAAATCTTAATAAATTTTCTAATTAAAAAAAATGAAAACAATTCTTGTAAAAATTCATTATTCATCAAAATTTTATTTTTTCTTAAAAAAATAGTCCCCTTAACATATTTTATTTATAAAAGTAATTAAAAGCTTTTCTAATTAAGTAATGTCATAGCTTTATTGCATTTTTTATTTTATGGTTCTGAGTAAATTTTCTGTAAATTGTGTTTCTGTTTTACAAAAACAAATTGATGATTTAAATTCCCCAAGGAGTCCTACTTTTGACTAATATAAACATGAAGAGGAGGGAATTTTAATTTACCTATAATTTCATAAAATATGTTGGGTAACAGATGTAGAAAAAAAACACAAGATTTTATAAAAAAAAAAAAAATTTCATTCATTTGTGAATAAATTCTGATAATTTCATTAAAATTCAACAATTATTTGATTTTTGCAAGAATTTCAAAAACAATGTTTTAACTCTAAAAAAGACAATAATTTTTTCAATACTAATCTTTGGCCCACCAGCTAATGCAAGAAAAACAAGATTTTTTAACAAAAATTTCGAACGTGCTAGAAAAGATTAAAAAATCTAATAAAATAATTAAAACATACTTTGGTCATCCCTCTTAATAATAATAATATAAGTATTTTGACAATAAGACTTTGTTTTCATATAATTTGGGGCCTTTTTTCATCATTGTATGCTCTTTAGAACATTTTTGGAGGAACTAATAAGTTATCTCGACTGAATAAATACTTTCTCGAATCATGTATTTTGAGACATTCCCTTCTTCATTTTCAGAGTTGTTAAACTTCGTTACTATCAACTTAGAGAAAGAAAGCTCTCGATTATGCTAAAAAGACTTTCCTTAAATTCATGGCTGAAATATCCTAAGAGACAGAACCTGGTTCCTGTGGATGTTTTCCAGTAAATATCATCCGGCTGTACTAAAAGGTGGGGTAAAGATTACTCTCTGGTAATATGTTGATGGTAATGGGTAATTTGGCGCATACCGACGCAGAAATATGTGTATATTCCCACAATAAAGAAAGGACTTTTGCCACATACTGACCCCGTGGGAGAATGTATAAATAAGAAACTTAAAATAACAAAACACGTTAAATCAACCAGCATCAATGCCAGTTTATCTGTCATTTGCTTGTTGAGTTTGGTGATGGTACGCAGTCTTCCTAAATTTAAAACATGCAACGCGAGTATCCGGAATAGGGATCAAAAACTTTAGATTTCCTTTTCTTTTTATTCTTTTCTTTTTTTTTTTTTTTTTTTTTTTTGTTAAAATTTGTTCGGCATTTCCATCGTAAATATATTGATGTTGGACTAGCGAAAATAATTTTTTATCTACACTTGTCCTGTTTTTGCTCGCAGCCGTCCTTTGTTTTTCGACACTCACCGTCCAGAGCCCCACTCTGCACGGGAGAACTGCCATCGTGACAACAAAGCGAGGCACCAGCGAACTTCAGAGGCGTGACCTTTTACTGGCAACGTTAATCTCAATAGAGAATCGTGATTTTCGGCGATAGAAAAGTTTCGCCCGTTCTTAATCTCAATTTTATCTATCCGGTAATGGAATAGTTTTGACTCCCTCTCCACTATACATACACTTTTCCCCCAGTTTTCTCACACACCTACCCCTGTACGCTGGCCTATTCATACATTGAAAATCGGCTTGCCAACAGACATCCACAATGTAATCATTAAAATGCTGATGTGTATTGAATCCTTACGTATAGACATACTCAAAATCAGCAAACAGAAATTCTTAAAAAATCACAATATATATATATATATATATATATATGTGTGTGTACAATTTTTCGTCCAATGCAAGGCTCAAGAACTATGTATAAAGTTACTGAATAAGGTTATTTTATGGGCGTAAAAGGAGGAGGCAAGAAGTGAAGATTAACACGATATATAGGTATTTTTTTTAGCGCGCCCACGTTTCTACCGAATGTGACATAAGTTCGAGGATTAGAGTGGGTTTAGCCGAATTCGTTTAGAATCTTTTTCTTTTGCTTTCCATCACTTTTGTTATTAGATCTCCGACACTGTGATAATAGATCTTCCAAGAATGGTGAAATGTTGTAAGAGGAAAGGCGCAGAATTACTGTAGATGACCTTACGATCAAGGCACACTCGAGAATTTGGCTAGACAAAAAAAAAAAAAAAAATCTAAAATTTCCAGTACCCCTCTTTCGTGCGTATGTCTAGTCATACCAACAACAAATTTAGTCCGATGAAGTCCTGAAGAACGAAACGCGTCATATGTAAACTTTTTCCACTTTGTTTTCACACACACACACACACACACACACATAGATATATATATATATAAATGAAAATTGAAGTCAACACTGAGAGGCGACAGGCTGTTTCGTGCTAGACGCAATCGTTAGGCCACATGCTCTCCCTCTCTGTCTCTGTCTGTCTGTCTGTCTGTCTGTCTCTCTGTCTCTCTCTCTCTATATATATGTATATATATGTGTGTGTGTGTGTGTGTATGTATGTATGTATGTATCGATGTGGTGTAATGGTTAGATAGCTTTTCTTGCTAGATCAATTACAACTGCGTAGTGAGTTCGATCCTCCCTGGGTGCCCCATACTTTCGGCCTTGTGCAACATCTAAGCTGCACTTAAAAAATGACTATATATATATGTGTGTTCGTATAAAAAATCCTTTATAAATATATCTTTAAGACAATATAAATAAAAGAGAAAACGAAATCTTTTCTTTACGAAGGCAACTTCCATAGTCTACCTTTCCTTACACAGGTAACTTTAAGAATATTTTAGAAAGTTCTCAAATTTAAAATGTGAAAAAGACTTTTTTCCTCCACTTTACTTCTCTGTATAAATACAAAATAATATCACTAAATTTACCTTGATGTAGCCGAAACGAATTTTATCAATCTTGATAAAACATTGTACGTAATTAGTCATATACTATGGCATCAGAAGTCAGTGTTCTCTCCCACTTAAAAGTATGAATATTGAGTGCTGATTTTCACAATGGGAAGATTTTCCGCAGCCTGAAGCTTGAAGCTACATCATCTTTGTCACTTTATTATCATAAAGAGACAGTTGAAATTTCTGGTCAAAAATAAGAAAAGAAGGCTTAGAGATTTTGATACTCACAGGTCATATAGAAAGGAGTGGAAGAAAGAAACACCGAGTAATATGCTTAACGATAATTTTTTTTTACTATTGTTCATTGAATACGAGGCGGAAAAGTCACTGAATTTTTAGTTACTAAATAAAGTTGTTTTCATGGCGCTCAAAGAGAGTTAGATAGATAGATAGATAGATAGATAGAGAGAGAGAGAGAGAGAGAGAGAGAGAGAGAGAGAGAGAGAGAGGTTTACCCCAATTTGAAGAGGTTTGGATGGGAGTGATCGAGGAAGCACCCTCTTGGGTGTATATCCCACAATGCAGCAGTAACAAGGAGTGTGAGGGGGGTAGTATTAGGTTGGTGCAAAAATAATGTCGTTTTCTCACATATGTTGCTATGTGAGAAAACGACATTATTTTTGCACCAACCTAATAAAAAGACAAACACTGTTGAGAGGTGTAAATGATAGGAAGTTGTGGCGAGCCGTGATCGACAGCGTCATGAAATGACACAACACAGAGAAGAAGAAGAAGAAGAAGAAGAAGAAGAAGAAGAAGAAGAAGAAGAAGAAGACACACAGGGAAACATAATAGGATGCCATCATTCACAAGTTTCATTAAAACGATACATACGCAGGCGCAATTCAGGAATAAAAAAAAAATGTAGCTGTTTGTGTTTTGCGTGTTGATAAATAATTTATGGGGTTTGGATGAAAAAGTAAAGAAAAGATATTTTTGCATAAAAGCTTAGAAATAAAACAAGATCAACTATTATATGATTAGACAATTAGTAAATTTAATTACATGAATAAAACAGTTAAGAGAACAAAAAGTGACCTAGAATTTGGACGTTGAGGTTATAAGAAGTGGTTGCAAAATAACTACCATTGCTGTTTACGGCATGAGTCATCTACCTGTTAAATTGGATAGCCTTGGACTGTAGCCAGTGGTCAATTTTCCGAGTTGAGTGAATCGAATAGTATGAAATGAGTCTGTATTGTCCAAGGCTGGTCAGTTGCCAATGTTTCAAAAATAGCTGCGTCTTTTGAAGACAGACAGCTGACCGCATTGGGCTTTTATAGCTGATACGTTGTAGGTCTTCTCTTCTACACCTGCCCCACACTTAGCTCATCATATTGTCATGTGTTAATCTTTGTTTGGTTTTAACACAAGGCCACAAATATGGGGCACCTAGGTAAAATTGAACGAATTGTCATCCAAAACATCTCGCAAGATAATATCCCACATTAACAGGCCTACCTGAAGTCATTAAACACTACTTTAAAGTATATATGCGTCGAATACATACATACATATGTATGTATGTATGTATATATATATATATATATATATATATATATATATATATATAAAACAAATATGAAATTTGTCACTCAGCTATATATATATATATATATATATATATATATATATATATATATACGTGTGTGCGTGTGCGTGTGTGTGTGTGTATAATACAAATATAAAATTTGTATAAAATACTGTAAGGTTGTAACCAACGTAGCGGATTCAACTGATATGGTAATTTTTAATATATATATATATATAATACAAATATAAAATTTGTCACTTAGCTATATATATATATATATATATATATATACGCGTTGAATATATATAGATATATATATATATATATACGCGTTGAATATATATATATATATATATATATATATATAAAATTTGTCACTTAGATATTTATATATATTTTTTGATAAAAATTGCCTGAACATACCGTAAGGTTGAAACCAAGGTGCGGATTCAACTGATATCCTAATTTTAAAAGTATATATATATATATATATATATATATATATATATATATATATATATATATATATGCACATTTCGTGTGATATATATATGTATATGTGTATATATATATATATATATATATATATATATATATATATATGTGTGTGTGTGTGTGTGTGTGTGTGTGTGATAATTACAAATAAAAGTTGTCCCTTAGCTTATTCATGTTATATTTAGCACCTCAACTTCATTTCCTATGAATCATTGTTTCCCATTTTGTCCACGCTCCTTGTTGTTTTAACCCAATCATTTTTGCTACTCTCATTTCCTCTTCCCCTGCGCGGATTTCGTCCAGTAAGAGTCGATATTTTTCTTTACCTACGCCTTTGTCAATTCTAACTGTGGGGAGAAAAAAGAACAAGCCCTGCACGACCAGTGGCAACAGTACCCAGTACTGCTTTTTCGCGAAGACGCTCTTCTGCCAATTTCAACTCCTTTACCGCGTTCCATTTCCTCCCAGTGTAGACTTCCATATTTGCTCCTGCCACTTTTGGATCCTTGGAGAACTTATATTGTATTACCGCTCGCACTTTAGCGACTTTTTATTCTTCTACAAGGTTTTTAAATGGGAAGTGAAGAGTATTGGAATTACCGTAAAGGGCAGCGGTGCTGAGACACTTTGGTAGATCCAGCCATCTTCGTAAACAAGCGTTAATCTTTTTTTCTATCTGTTCTACAGAAGAAGTAGTGAACTCATAGATGGACAATGGCTACAATATCTTGGGCAGGATAACATGCTGATAAATCCATGCCTTGTATCGACCGAGGAAGCCAGAATTGTCTACTTTGTCTAACCGTACTTCTAAGATGTCCTTTGTTTCCTGGATTGCGACTGAGTCCGTCAGGATATTGTCAAAACGATTACCCAACTTCTTGATAGGGTTTTGCTTTATAGTCGGGATAAATTCGCCGGACAATTTAAAACTATCCCTCTCTAATGTTTTTCCTTTTTTTTTTAACACAAGTGACCTTGATTTGGCAACGTTGAAATAAGTTTCTCTAAACTTTTTATTAGACGCTAATCACAGACGAGGATGTTATGGTCATATCGTCCATGTATGCTTTTATTGTAGGTTGCCGTTGACCAGATCTTGTTAAAGGACCTCTGCATTCTATTTTCGCAGCTTTTATGAGTATATTCATGGCTAAGGAAAAAAGGGTAGCTGAGATGGCGCAGCCTGTTATAACGCCTCTTTCCAATCTATGCCATGCAGATGTTGTGTTTCCTGCTGCTGTTCTCATTTTGAAATTATTATAATAGTTCACTATGGTCTCTATAATTTTGGCAGGAACGTGATGGCGTTTTAAGGATTCTTCTACCAACTTATGTGGGATTGAGCCATTCTGAGGCGTTCTTAAGTTCCAACCACAGGAAAACCATGTCACCCTTATGTGCTTTCACGTCTTTTAGCAGTTGCGTAATGACACCTGTGTGTTAAATGCACCCTGGTATGCCTGGGACACCTCCTTTTTGAACAGAGGTGTCGATATATTTATTAGTTAAGAGAAAATCTGTTAAACGTCGGTTTAAAATACTAAAAGATATTTTCCCTTCGACGTTCAATAGGGAGATGTACTTAAATTGATTTACTGTACTTGCTCCTTCCCCTTTAGGGATCCATATGCCTTCTGAGAACCTCCATTGCGTATCTATCTTCCCTCTTCTCCAGACAATTTTTAATAACTTCCGTAACATACGGAGCAGTATTGGGTATCGTTTATAAACAATGTAAGGGACTCAGTCAGGTCCCGGGGGTGATCCCGATCTGGTTGTTTTTAATATTGTGTGAATATATTTCCATGATTGTTCTTTTAAGTCAAAAGTCAAGATGCAGGCAGGTTCGATCTGATTAGAGATGAGTTTTCTCCCAACTGCATTTGCCTATTTGGGTCACTCAATGTCTCTTTACGGAAGTCATTTATTTCGTCTGGGATCGATGTTAGCCTTCTACTACGTTTATCACCTAATAATTTTTTAGTGAAACCGTATAGATTGGAAACAAAAGCTAATCGTTTGCACACCCTTTACTTCCTTCTATTCCTGTGCCATTCTGCTCTCCGTAAAGACTTCATTTTGGTACGGATGGAGTCACGGAGCTCTTGCAACGGTCCCTTTTCTTCCAGTTTTGCTTTCTTGTATTAATTTTGGATGGCTTTTAATTCCACTCTGCATTGTTTGATTTTATTTACCCTTCGATTTTCTACAGTTTTTCCTCTTGTTTTCTTTTCCTCGTACCCGAAGCGCTCTGAAGCGTAGCTGACTATGATTTTCGACATAGTTCTTAAACGTGTATCCACCGAGCCGTTTGAAATTAACTTCAGTATCTCGCTGAAGTCGTGCCAAGCTTTTTTGCCGACGGCCGCAGGCCATTTGATCTTTTCCCGAAATGTCTCAGATGGTAATTCGGGGGACACTTGTGCCTTTGCTTGGAAGAACTGGGCTCTGTGGTGAGTTACCCGGCCCTGTATTTCCTGCGTCTCACCAGGAGGATTTCCTGTGTGCTGCATCTGGCTAGTTCCCATTTGGCATTTCATTTTGGCTTGATGGATTTTTAGGCCGCGTATATTCTTGAATTTTTCCCGCATGAGCAAGTGATAATCATTGTCCGTGTGTGCTAGGCTTGGTTCGTCTCCGGTTGTTCCTTCCTAAAAAGGGATCTCATTCTCAACCCCCCCTCTTGGGATACCTCGGGTGTGTTTATTATTTGTGTGTCTGTAGCAAAAGGTTGATCTGCATACTGGGTAGCTAGCCCAAGAATGCTTTCTTTGTGGTCTCTCCTCACCGTCAATTGACTTTCCAATTTCCAATACATACATACACATATATATATATATATATATATATATATATATATATATATATATATATATATATGAAATCCCCAACAAGACAGAAGAAGGGTTTTAGACTAAGGATTACATCCGGATTACGAAATTGAAATGCATCTGTGGGAAGGATGCAAGAATCCGTTAGGTCTTCGAATCCACAAAACCAGGATGAAGTATTTGAAAGGAGCGAGAGAAAGACAGACACAACGCGCAGATAGTTCCCCTGGTGATACAGGGGAGGAACATGGCCAGGATACACACCACAGAGTCGTTTCCCTCCATGTGGCCGTCTATCGAAATTCAGAGAGAGAGAGAGAGAGAGAGAGAGAGAAAGAGAGAGAGAGTAACTAGAAAGCGGATTAAATGGCCCACTGCACACCAGAAGGACGAATGGCAAAAGTTCGATCAATATTCACCAGCTGAGACTTTGATTAAGACCCCTAAAGAAACAGCACAAAAAATGCAAATGAGGTGGAAAAAACACCCCCTTCGGAACTCCGAAACACATTGCGGAATAAGCTTAAACGTCTTTATAAAGCGGAACGTCACAAAAAGCGTGTGAAAGAGAGGACTAGGAAAAGATCAGCTTTTATTTCAAACCCTTTTGGTTTTGCGAACAGATTACTTGGAGATAAAAGAAATGGTAATCTTGAGTGTACGGAGAAAGAATTTGTTTTTCCTATGAGTGACACTCAGTGATCAAGAAAAGAATCTCCAAGAAAACAATGCAATAGTTCAACCTGAACGATCAGAAACATTTTTAGACTTGAGGGCACCAAACTTGAAAGAATTAAAGGAGCTCATATTGGCAGCTAGATCAGCTCCGGCTTCAGGACCCAGCGGTGTTCCCTATAGTGACTATAAGAGATGTCTGGTAAATTTCTGGGAGATATTAAAAACAATTTGGAGGAGTGGTAGAGTTGCAAAGCAGTGGAGGTTCGCCAATGCAGCGTGGATTCTTAAAGAAGAGAAATCTACAGGAATTGAACAGTTCAGAACGATTTCTTTGCTGGACACTGAGAACAAAATCTTATCAGTATACTGTCCCAACGATTACATAAATATTTCAGTACAGAAATGTGGGATTGCAGGCATCCCAGGTTACCTGAATCGTATTGGCGTGATAATGCAGCTCCTACGAG
Source organism: Acanthosepion lycidas (assembly GCA_963932145.1). Classification (NCBI taxonomy): domain Eukaryota; kingdom Metazoa; phylum Mollusca; class Cephalopoda; order Sepiida; family Sepiidae; genus Acanthosepion; species Acanthosepion lycidas. The sequence continues at coordinate 78,116,096 of OZ010578.1, forward strand.
AAGCAAAAGGGAAGGGCGATTTAGTCATACTGTGGCTGGACCTTGCTAATGCAAATGGATTCGTTCCACACATACACAGTCGAGGAAGCTCTAAAATGATACCATGTCCCTATTTTTTTAAAGAATCTCATACGAGATTATTACAATGATTTCAGTATAAAGACAACCTCTAATTTGATATCTTCCGATTGGCATCGGCTAGAAAGAGGAATTATAACTGGATATACAATCTCAGTGGGTATTATTCACCTTAACTATGAACATGTTGGTAAAATCAGCATAAGTTGAGTGTCGAGCTTCTTTGATGAGAAACGGAGTACGAAAACCTCCAATGCATGCATATATGGATGACTTAACAGTTATTACATCGACTGTTCCTGGATATGGGTGGATATTACAGTGTTTAGAAAAGACAAGGACTTTGGCAAGAATGCAGTATAAACCAGAAAAATCGTGGGCATTATTATTGAAAAGAGGTATTGCGATAGAAAATTTCCGTTTCAAGTTTACAAGAACCATTATCTCGTCGTTAAAAGAAAAACCAATTAAAAGATAGAGATGCTACCCAGAAATGTTTTACAGACCTCGAAGAAATGTTGAGCAAAGTCAAAGCTGCCAGACCGTTTTAAGACATGTTTATATCAATATGCCATTTTGTTAAAGATTCTGTGGCCCCTGATATTATATGAAGTGGCATTAACAGTTAAATATATGGAGAAGAAAGTTAGTGGCTATTTGAGAAGATTACTTGGCCTACCGAGGAGTTTGAGCAGTGAAGCTCTGTGTAGAGTATCAAACGCCTTGCAACTCTCCTTCGGAGGATTAGTTAAGGAGTTTAAAATGACGAGGACAAGAGAGGATCAAAAGATCCTGTTAAAGCATACCTACGGACGATAATAGGTATGTATACATACACATAAATACAGTAGTAAATGCTGTATGTGGGTCAGCAGTTGGAGATTCGCCTCCAGCTGTGTTGGTCAATTTCTCTGCCTCCCTGCAGAGAGGATCGCCAGACGAGGACAGACTTTCGTCTCGGGAAAAAGCTACCCGACCCCGTTTTATACAGGGTCTATGGGGAATTTTTGGCCGAGCCTACGGGCTCGTATACCCCACATTAAATTCGGCTTTGTGCTACATCTGACCGCAAAGGGCGGTTGGTAGATATCTTGCAGTTGGAGATTAATTGTGGAATTCACTTAACTCACTTCTAGCAGTTGACTACTTGTACGCGCCGCTGGCGAATCTTATATGTGTTTTTCTTGTTCTAAGTATTATCGTTCATTACCAACTTTCGTTTGATTATTCTATTCAGTAAACTTCCTTAGGTTACAACAGATCCTAAAGTTGCAGAACCAGGAATAGAGGCTCGAACTGGGAGAAAGTGGAAAGCATCTTACGAGCTCAGTAGCGTAGAGCAAAGATTAAGTCAGAAAGCGTTTTGTAGGAACAGTTGCAGGCCTAGGTTACTGTCCCAATCTCTGAAGCAGAGAAAAAAGGAAAGATCAGAAACACTGTCTTCAATATAAAGCGAGAACAGGTTTGGAGGAAATTAGAGCTAGTAAAATGGTGGCCTTAGGCAACAGGGAACCATGACAAAATAGGGAAACCTAGAAAAAAAAAGGAAGATTTCTTGGATCTCGGGTATACTAATTCTAGTAACACAAGCTTCCTTGTGCAGCCAGTGTATAATACATTACCCAAGCGCTGTAAACCTCCAAACGTGATGAAAGAGCGAGTCTCACGGAATCTACTAACAAATCGATATGAACCGAATAAGATGGTGAATTTTGCCAGAGACGGAGAAAAGGTAAAGACATTATAGAAGAAGAAAACGTCCCCCCTCAGTTCTGCCCCGGACTGGTAAATGAGAGTAGATATAGGCAGGCAGCTAAAATTCCCAGTGAAAATAATACTGACTAAGCTACGCCCGGACGTGATTATTCGGAAAAGACCATGCAAGTCATCATGTTAGAATTAACAATCCCTTGGGAAGAAAACATGGACGAATCCCACGAAAGGAAACTTGGGAAATACTTACAGATTGTAGAGGAATGCAAAAGGCGTGGTTGGCGAGCTCAATGCAAACAGATTGAAATTGAATGGAGAGTCTTTGCTGGGCGGTCACTATGTAAGATGCTGCAAAAATTAGGTGTAACAGGCTTGGAAAAGAACAATGCCATTCGCTCAATAACAATGGCAGCAGAAGAAAATTCTAGATGGTTATGGTTCAAAAGATCAAGTGATTGGCAGTCAGGAAGGAAATGAAAGGACGTTGCAGTTGATTATTGTTCTTAATATTTTTTCGAGGGAACTGGAATGTAGGTCTTGGATATGACCTAAAACTACACCCGACAATGGAGTCTCGACTACTGGACAGAATAAGGGTACCCCGAACCAGTGTTACCTACGGACGATCTGTGACTGAGATCTGGCACCTGTTTTTCACTTACCAGGGTTTATTTTTTAACGTCAAAAAACGACATTATTACATCATTATTTTTGCACCAACCTAATATATATATATATATATATATATATATATATATATATATATATATATATATATATATAAAGATATTTTTAGTAGGTACAAAATTTAATTATAGAAATAAAAGTGTGAAGCTTGATATTACCAGACATATTAAAATCGGGCTAAGCAACCGGTTTCTCTCCCGCTCAGGCTACAACGGGATATTTAATTTAAATTAAAAACACAGAAAATGTACAATGAACAGGAATTGTGGAGATGAGAAAAAAAAAAAAGAACAACAAGAAGCTATATATATATATATATTAAGAATAACAATATATCGGATTTAATCCATTTTCTAAAAATATGTGTGTGTGTGCATGTATATATCTCAGTGGGGGAAATCAAAATCGTTACTTACCACTGCAAGCCGAGCGCATCGCCATGATCCTTACTATATCGAACTCGTTACTGCTTTTGGTTTCTTCTTTGTGGAAGAGTGTAGACTGCTAGTGAACTGGAAGTGATTGGACTATAAACTGCCAAGAGGAGTCGCAGTATATGATTAAAAAAATAGACAAAGTTGTAGCTGACGGATGACACCTCATTCGATACCCGATCAGTATTGACTAAGTGAACGCGAAGAGGGGGTACGAGGTTGAAAGACTCGGAACTCTTAATGAACCTCGGCTAGAAACATCATTTTATGATGTATGTCAAAGCATCCAACAGATATTTTATATATATATACATACATACATACATACATACATACATATATATATATATATATATATATATATATATATATATATATATATATATATATATATATATATATATATATTCCTACTTCGTTCAGTTATAGTCTTTTCTGGCGTCATTTCTGATACATGAAGATTTAATTTCTCGATCTTTGTTGATCGTCTATTAAATATGTATTTGTTTTTTGCTTTTTTTTTAAATGAATTCCTGTCTTGCATTTTACTTGTATTTTAATTCTTCCAAAATAACAGTTACGTGATAAATTATTACCACCGGCTTTCCCCTTTGGTACATCGACTTCACGAATTTAAGTGCAATACTAAGATTGTCAGTTTAGTCTCATCATTTTACTGTTGAATGTAACCGCAAATTCCAGTCTAATAGGTTCTTCTCTCGCACTTTTCCTATTTTCCAAATTCTTGCTTTCCTGTCAACTCCGATCTTCAAAAAAATTAAATGCAACGTCAATCGTTATCTTCTGTCCCCTTGAATCCAGTTCTTCTATTGTCGTTTCTTCTGAGTAATGTGTTCTTAGTTTCCTTACCTTTCAGTAATTTTTGCGTTTTAGAGACTTCAGGTGAAACAATTTAAACTATGTTAAAATAGCGTGTAATTTAGAACCCTACAAGAGTGATTTTATGTCAATTGTTTAAGTAGAAGAATGCTTGGAATGGTGGGGGGATCTGCAACTGTATTTGAAATCGGAGTTAAGCAGTGTTTTCTTTCATTCCCACTTTTCCTATATTTGCTAATCTTTCTCCTACTGCCAATTGTCAGTTACCAAAAGGGCGAGTGGGAATTATCAATATACCCAAGTACTTTATACTGCCTTAAGAAAACGGGGGAAAAAAACTCACCAAAGGACGGAGCAAGGGTGCCCAGATAAAAGTGTCTGTAACATTTGCGAGGACGCACTCTAAATAGATAGGCCACGCCTTTTGGCAGTAGTTAGCGAGCTAGTCTCATAGCTTACTGTGTAGTAAGTTCGATTTTCACAGGGAAGAACATTAGTTGTCTTTTTTCACAGGTGAAGAAGAGAATTGAAACAACAGAAATGTTGTTCTGCAGAAAGATGCTGTTGATATCATGGACGGAACCTGTGAGCAATGGCGAAAAAAAAAACACATATCATAAAGAGACATTAGAAAATTCCCTAAGGTACATAATGAGAAAAGAGGACATATTGAAAACAAGAGGAACAGAGAATAGTAGCTCAAAACCTACCTAAAAGGCTTGTGTAAATTGTTGGCAGTACTGGAATTAGGAGAAATAGCTAAAAGTCTTTAAAAGACAATCTTTATTAAGGCTTACAAAGGACAGAACATTTCATACTCCCAGAAAAGTAGCGAAAACCTACCTAACGACCTTGGGTAAATGGTTGGCAGAACGGGTTTTAGGAGAGATAGTAAAAAGGCAAAATTTTCTAAGAGTTACGAGTTACAAAGACAGGAAATCGTGGAGAACCATGTTCGCCCACATCTTGAATTTTGGTTTGATTTTTTTTTTTGTTTTATGACATATCAATCTCAATGGGTTATTTAATATCGATAAAATTTTTAGGATAATTTCGTATGAATAGAATATGTATTAATATTTCTTTTTCAAAAAATGTATTGCTGGTAATATTTTTAAAAAATGTATTGCTGGTAACATTATTTTTTAAAAGGTATTGCTAATAATATTTTATTCAAAAATATATTGCTAGAATTTTTATTATAAAAATCTATTTTTATACTTTCATAGTGTTTTGACTCCAGTTTGGGAGGTTAACTATTTGCCCATAGTTGGGACCCGAACAGGTTCTACCACTCCGTGTTAGGATGAACTTAGAGACAACAGTAATTAAGAGATGGTTCTATGCGCCTCAAAATTTTCCCAACAGAGGCAATGCTGCCGGATGTAGTTTATCGTCATTCACATCACTAACCCCGTCTTGAAGGGACACGTAAAGGGCTGTCAAATAGTAAATATGAAAGAAAAAGATTTCATTTACAAGATTTAGAATTGTCGGATGACGAGAGTGACCGGACTGTAATGTCCCAATATTAAATGAAAAGTTCTGAACATTCCAGAAGACCTTGAAATAGAAATCTAGTATTAATATGAGTTTTTTCATTGTTTTTTAATCAATTCACCCACCCAAGCAAGGCGACAATGTCACTAAGATGCAAGGAGGCTAGTAGAGTGAAAGAGAATGATAAGACCTTAGAAAGAATCGGAAACTCAACCTTAAACAGGAAACAAGGGATAAATCTCTACTCCTGTTCAAAAACACAGGAGGAGTATGAACCAGGTGAACTTTACAAATAATGCAACCTGCCGCTCTGTAGAATATATCAGCAGTATCATTCTTTGAGCCGGTAGTGTAACGGTTATCGGTACAGAAATGAAATCTGTAAAGCGAATTCAAATTTTTACGTTCACTTTCTCCTAAATGCTCTTGGAAAAGCATAAATCTTTTCTCCCTAATTTCAGCTAAAGGTTAAATAGTAGAGTAGACTGGTCTCTCTAGGTTTGAGTGGCAACCAAGCTAAGAGAAGGAAAGCCCTGAATTCCAAATTGTGGAGAAGACATATTGAATATTGTCAACTCAAAATTCATATTTTTATTGGCAGTATTCGCATTTTTATGCGACGTTTCTAAAATTATGTGGTTTGGCTTGGCATTTCTACTAAGGCTTGGGTTATATACTGTCATTGTCTTAGGAGTTATTGTCTCAATTCTACCTACAGCTCTTTGATTTAATTACTAAGCTAATTTGGCAAATGTAAAATTGAATAATAGACACGAATGCCAGCGGACATTTTAAGAAAGTTCGAAATTGTGGGGTAAATTTTCATGTAGGCTTTATGGAAGTGTTAAGATGAATAGGAAAACCAAATTAGATAATTTTACAAACAAGCAAATGCAAATAATAATTTAAAACATTACATAGTCAAACAATAGAAGGATGAATCTGTTTCCTCTCCCCCTCTAGCTATGGATTAAATAGCAGCGTAGACTGGGATTTCTCGTGGTAACCTATCTAAAAGAAGAAAAACTCTGAAGTCCAAATTTAACGATGGCAGCGGGAAAACAATCCATTATCTTTCGCAGGAATGCATTGCAATTCACTGATAATAAAGAAAAAAGAATTTGTGGAAAATCATGATCGCCTCGACCTGAAGAGATATGGCCGAAAAAATGGTCGACTTCTATCACTCCAGGAATTATTTGATCCTTCTCTTATGCTTTATCTTCACAAGATCTGATAAGATAAAAAAAAATGAATATTGCTGCCATATCTGGGCTGGAATTGCTCGATCCTAACTTTCCAGCAGTGCTAGAGTTCAAAATCGTTTTACGCCACCTTGTAAAAGAAGATCTATTTTCCACTATGCCACCTTTCTCATTGGTGCAATGTGGCTACTCTATCTCTATTTTCTTACTAAATTTCGAACAGGAGATGTCTCATATTCCAAATTTCCTTCTAAGTGATTTACTTATCTGATTCCAAGATTTCTAGCTATACATTAAGACAGATGAGGATAGACGTAAGTTACTATACAATTTCACAAGGCTTACGGCCACATCACGTTGAAACATTGGTTCCCGCACGAAAACCGAGGTTAAGCAATGACGATCCTGTCAGTAACTAGATGGATGGCCGTTTGGGTATACCAAGTGCTGTAAGCTTGGATATGCGGGTGATGTAATGGATGGTGACTCGGAATTGTTAATCAGAGTGTCGAGTTCCAATTCCATTTGGGTTTGTTGTATTCACTTACACGCAAAGACCCTCGTGAAAGGTATGAATCCACCTCTTCTTCTCCAGCTATGGGTTAATTAGTAAGACTTGTATCGCTAAATCATTATTATCTGCCCGAACAAAATAAAAATTCTTAGAATTTAAAAATATTTTCTGGCTTTAAATAACCTGCAATAGGTTGATAAGCCGTAGAAAACGAATCCGTTAATCAATATTACTTATCACCCCATTGCGATTTAAATAGCAGAATAGACGGGGCTCTCTAGTTTTGGATTGAAGCTAATATAGGAGAAGGGATCCTCTGTATTCAAAATCGAGAAGAAGACAATGGAGTATCAATCCAGTATATTTACCAAGACATTATGGCGATCCATACATAAGAAAGTGGAAAGGCATTATGTCCTGAAAGGATGTGGTATTGGATAATTAATACTTACCATTATTATTTTAAAAAAGATAATGCGTATAAAATATTCAAATTTCGGCATTGAATAGCCCATATGGACTGATATGCCGCTAAACAAAAACAACCAACCAATGAAGAATTTAAGAAAGCTAGAGTGGCATGATAGAGTAATGGATAGCGGCTCGATTTGAGGAATCGGAGAGCTGAGTTCAAATTCTAGTCGAATCCATTACATTCACTTACGTGCTAATACTCTTGGGCAAGGTGTGATTCCTCTTCTTCTCTTCCCCAGCCATGGGTAAATAGCAGGATAGACCGGGTTCTATAACCTTGGATAGTAACTGGTCTACCGCAGAAAGAAATAACAACCTACTGTAGGAAAAAATCTGCCTCGTCAGTCATGTATCGAAAGTTAGATGATCGCCCAAGCGTGTATCACGCATGGCACATACATGAGTGAGTGGTTTCAATTCTTATCGTATTCTTCATCTCAATATACACTTTCCAGCTTTTATTTTTCACTGTTCGTATATCTGATTCGTTTTTCTAGAATAATTCAAGGAAAAGCTTATCAGAGAAAAAGTAAACTTAATTTGAAACTCAAGAACCTTTTTCGGAAATTACATACATTTATATTTTATTTAATCACTCGGCTGCATTGTGTTCTTTCCTGTCAACTTGCCAGATGTCGAAGGCGCAATTCGACCCATCAGAGTTGTTTCGATTGTAAACAGTTTTGTCTTTATTCTTAAATTTCTGTCTTAACATTCCTACGAAGACGATTTAGTAGCTTGAATACACAACTGTTTTTAACTCATATTCTCTAACACCCAGTAACTCCCTTACGCCTTAGTGGCTTTATTGCATTGCTTGGGGTGAAATGATTTTAAAAAAATGTTAATATATTCATTACCATAGATTTGTTAGGCAGTCACCTAACCGCCAGCAGTTGGGTGTGTATGCAAATGACAAACGTACTCTACAGGGCGATTGAAAATTTTCTCCCTATTTTAAAATACTTATAATTTAATTATTCATTATAATTTTTACAAGAAATAGATAGGAAGAGAGCGTTCAACATGAGATTTTATTTAAAATTCGATATAAAATTGCCAGGAACTCTTGTGGTATGGAAGATATAACTTCTTGTATTCGCCGTTCAAGTCCTGGTTTGGTATAGTAAACTACAATTCTCCATGATTTTCTTCGTACATTCATATCTGCTCGATGCGTATGTAAATGTAAATGTAAACAAATGACGTCACAATACGCATCGAGCAGATATGAATGTACGTGAGAAAATCATGGAGAATTGTAGTTTAAAAACAGTAAAATAGACCTTGCTAACCGAAACGCTCCTCTGTAGCTAAATCGGTAAAGCACGTCAGGCTATATGACGGTTGCTTATAGGATACAGGTTCGATTCCTGTCGGATGACGCATATTTTCTATGAAAATTTCTCGGACATTCAGGCTGGTAAATGTCGTTAATATTGTTTATTATAAACAGAGCATTTACTTAAATATTTGTATCTATAAAAAGAACGTATAAACATAAAAAAATGTCTCAAAAGAATTGTTGGACTTTGTCCATTTCATATAGATTGTTATATTTTTTCTTCATACAACATTGGAAGATTGGAAATGGAAGAAGGAAGATTTTCAAGGGACGAAAAAAGAGGTTCCGATATGGCTTCTGCTGACAGGAAGCAAAGAATATTTCTTTGGAAGAAAAAGTGTTTCCTAATAGAGTCAACAATACGGCTACCAGGAGGTTCGACTTTTAAGGTTAAGAAGCAAAAATAAAAGTTTTATAGATGATATATATATATCAGGGCTTACAGAAAAAAGATTTGTCATGACTGGATTTTTTTTACATATGTGCAATTTGCAGATCAGAAAACCCAGACCATCCGATCTTTTTGGAATAAAGTTATGACACGCACTTTATTTTGAGTCATTTGTATTAAGATAATATTTGGCATTCATTGACTAAGAAGGACTACTGTCGCTTGAAATTCATAAAATCTTTTTCTGAAAATTATTTTTCAGGAAAACAGGTTTCTCAAGCCGAGTAGCCGTCATGGCTCTTTTCAGTATTGATAGGGGTTTGCTTACTAAACTTTTATTTAAAGTAATGTGGAAGGTCAACATATGATTATTCCCTTATTTTCTCTTCGAGTTAGATGTGATATCCATTTTAGTTGTTGCTGCTATTGAAAGTCCATAAGTGGCGTGGTTTCTGTTATTTGGTACAGTCCTTTGTGATTCTGTAGCGCTAGTTCATAATGGTAGAAGAACAATTTTAACCATTGATCTTAGAATGTGGTCGTAAATAGCTGACAGTTTAGATATTGCTAATTTGTTTGATTTTTATTTAATACCCTTTTCTGATAAAGAATCTATAATTGTTGATATATTCATTCGCCAAATGTTAAGTAAGCGGCTTCCATTTCTGTTGATTACAGTACATTTAACAAAAACATGATAGATCACATACGCGTTTAAACTTGAGTAAAATCTTTTTTTTAATTATTTCACTCCCAAGCAAGGCAATAAAGCCAGTAAGATACAAGGCGTTACTGAGCATGAAAGGACAATAAGAGAACAGGATTAAAAAAACACAGACGATGACAATGGAAGTTGCATTTATATTTTTGAAGATCGTATTTGACCGGAAGGCAAGAATCTAAGATATAGTTCCACAAGTGAGAAGTGCGAGAGAAGAAACTATTAGAATAGAACTTACGGTTACGTCTAGCAATTACAACAGCATAATGTTGAGATCTAACCTCTACGCTTAAATTTATGAAGTCGTACTCCCAAAAAGGAAAACTAATCAAAACATTTGTTGATAACATTGCAGATTCTTCTTTGGATGTCATCAAGAATCTCTAAAATGAATCGGATGTTTAAATTGAAATGCATATCGTATTGCAATTTTATTTTTCTGTCAGTGTAGTATGATTATCATTTTAAAGAAATGTTTGATTTTAATGGAAAAAGCAACTAAATTTTGCTTAACCGTAAATGTAAATTATGTTTCCATTAATGTTTATATAAAATAAACAACCTTTTTTTTTCTATGTTTTTTGAAAACATACAAAAGACTTTGAAAGAAGTAGGAGCTTTTTTTTTTAATCGGTGCTGTAGCATTTGTAATTGCGAGAACAATATTAGCAGCAAGAGAAACAGCAGCAGTAATAGTAACTGCTGAGCAAAAAGAAACTGCAATCAATTTTCATACTCATATGTCCAGCCTTTTATTGAACTCAATCGATAGCATTGACGACAAGTTCAATACTTTTATCAGAATGTACGCTAATCATATTTTAATTTAAGCGATGCAGAAATAAAAAAAAAAGGACAAATCGAAAGAAAGAGAGGTAGAGAAAAAAGAGAGTGAGAGAGAGATGGAGGGAGGGGTGATGGGGAGGGGTGATGGGGAGGGGGTGATGGGGGAGGGGTGATGGGGAGGGGGTGATGGGGGAGGGGTGATGGGGAGGGGGTGATGTGGGGAGGGGTGATGGGGAGGGGGTGATGGGGAGGTGGTGATGGGGAGGGGGGGGAAAGAAAAGTTCTCTGGTGAAGTCTGTGAACCATGTCCATCATTTACGGTAGTCAACCAGAGACGTGGGCAAATGGATTGAATATCAAAAGCATGGGAAAAAATTTCGTTTTTATTTCTGTTTTCTATTAAATTGGGGAAAAAAAAATAACGATGCATTCAAGATGACTTGAAATTCGTGTAGCGTGGGAATATTTTTTACAGTGAAAACTAAATAATTTCGTTTTTAAACTCTGTTAATAGTATTCCAAACTAAATTGCTATTAATATTTTTAATAAAAAAAAGAACAACGTATAGAGAAGAAAGTCGATCGTTCAATGAACAGTTCTTTGTTTTGATAAGGTTATTGCAACACGATTTAGCAGTTATTAAATATATTATCTATTCATTCATAAACAAAAAGGAAAAATAGATCAGCAGGAATTGAGATTATGCATAAACTTAGATATGCCATTAACCTACTTATAGATATAGAAATGCTGAGATAAAGAACAAATAGGGAATTTTTATTAATCTAACATGTTTCACTTTTATTAAAGCTTCATCATAGAATGAGATATGGATAAAAAAAAAAGAAAGAAATTCTGGTATTTTTACTTTTGTGTTTGATTTCATTGGTTAATCCTGTTTCACATGTATTCGACTTGTTAAACTAACGTTAGTATAATTTGTGGCGTTCCGAATTCTAGAAGAGACGGCGCTTCCATTCGAAGCTTCAAGCCAAACTGAAAAACCTTACATATTTTTTTATGTATGTTTAATGACAAAAGTACGCAGGTGTCAGCTTTAAGATAGCTTTATTCAACTGAGAGCACAAGGTGTGCGTATAGTGTCCTTTTATAGTCCCAGTAAACAGAAATATCTCTCTCAAAGAGGAAAGTAACAAAACAAAGGGAGACCATTTTTAATTATTCATGACAGTATTGTCTCTGTGGGATTCAGATGATAATGTATATTCGTAAGTTGTATGTGTCTAGTAGACATTAAGTTTGTTGTCTTTTCGATTGTTGATTTGTAAGCGTATTTACGCACAGATTGTTTTAGATAAACATACGTTAGATTCTTTGTGAATTGATTCAATAATGGTTGGCGATGTAATATAATTTTTTGATATGTGTTTATAGTTGTTATAATTGATATTAGTAAGCCTTCCAGGTACGTTCGACGTAAAAAAAAATGTGTTCTTTTTTAAGTACCTTGATAAAGTCTCTCAGAGAATAGTTATTTTCCTAAGAATAGTTTTTCTTCTTGTCATTTAATTCATATATAAATGAATATATTTTTCAACCGAATTGAATTGAGCCTGACAGCCTAGGGGGTAGAATCTCTGACTGATACCAAATCGGTCGGGTTTCGATCCCGGCTTCAAACAATCGGACGTCTAGCCACACTGAAGCGCTGTAATACAGCGAAACAGTCTGTCGGTGGATGACAATATATATGCTCCCGGAAAATCCGGTTGAGCGCTCTTGAGAAAAGGGTAATTTTAAAAACAGTGGCTCATACCACTATTAACGCATTGCTCTTCAACCGAATTGAATTGAGCTCGCCGGGTCACTGACATATTTCGCATAGAAAACCTTAAAATTTCCGTTCTTCTCTGCTGTGCGACGATAGTCTAGGAAGTAGTATCTCTTACTGATACCTAAATCGGTTGGGTTTCGATCCCGGCTTGAAGCAGTCGAACGTCTAACCACACTGAAGAGCTGTGAAACATTCTGTCTGTCGGTGAATATATATATATATATATATATATATATATGTGTGTGTGTGTCATTAAAGACGACAGACAAGGAACTGCGATTAAGCTTTTTATTTGATTTTTCTTCTGTTCGAAACGGTGTTTTCTTTTTCTGGGCACAGAGTGTGTAAAAACTGTTCAAATTTTCTGTAATTCCGAGCGCTTTCGGCTCTACTTTTAGCCATTATAAAGGATGACTTTATTATTACTTTTTAACTGGATGTATGGGTTATGTATTTGTTTCTAGAGTTATAGGGATGTTTTATTTTCCGAGCACAGCGCACTATAACGTCGCTGTATTAGGCAATAATATCATTCGGTGGAATAGAGCACCCCCATCTAAAACAAACATTGTATCAGTTGCTGGATGAGATTCAGATACGTCAGTGGTCAGATGATATTTCAGAACGGTTTTGTTTATCTTTCTCATTTGGAAATTCCTGAGAATTGAAGTTGGAAATGGAGTTCTCATCTTTGCATCTTTCCAGCTCAACAAGCATACGCCCTTGAGAACTCCTCGGCTGTAAGTGCTGCTCGCTGGTTCTGTGGGCAAGACTGGACTATATTGTCGTGGCATCATGCATTGGTCTGATGAATTGTACTGGGCTGTCCGTGTTACTGATTACCATCTACGCGGAAAGTTCGATGTCAACCATTCTTTCCGGAAAGACTGTCTCAAGAGCTTTACGGGTACACTTCCCACCACCCAGCTCGTCTGGATGATTTAGACTGCTCCATATATATTGGGCGCAGGTGTGCATGCTATACACACGCATCAATCTCACTGATTTTGCAAACGTTTGTCCCCTAGTTAGACCACAGGTATACTTTATGAATCTCATTATCACTTGTTCAATAACGAGGTCAGTTGACAAGCGGGCCCAGTAACGGTCACTGCGTCGCACAGAATGAAACCCATACTCTGAGAACTGTTGATGCAGCCAAAGATGCTTTTCAGGCAATTCTAGCATCCATTGTAAGTACAATCATGCACTGTTTGCATAGTTGAAATGCCTGATTGCTGCAAATAAATTTAGCAACCGCCCCACCGCCACAAGATGAAAATTCCAAACCCCTGTTCTCTTAGCACAAGTAATAAGCTTAAGCGTCTCGATGTATTTAATGTAGGCCAGCTACAACTTTGCTGGTTTTTTTATTTGTTCCTGAGTTCATGCAGCAGAGTATCGAGCACTCTCTGCAGTTTCACGAAGGCTGAAGATTTGCCATCAATACTCATCTCACACGCCTGGAGTTTATTATACAAGTCGTTTATTTAATCCACATCAGACTGTTCTAGTTTCTTATGCATATAGCCTTGCACCACATCACGGAAATTATCTTGAAAAACATCGGACGTACTCTCAAAAGTTTCTTCAATATCTAGAAGCTCGGCTTCTTTCTCCACAGTGGCAAACTCTTCTTCCATACCGAAAGTAATATCATCCTCATCTGCCTCTGATACATCAGTCCAATAGCCGAGAAGCATCTGCTGGAAGTACAGCATTGATAAGTTTTCTCATCAAACCTCCATGTAAATTTAATATATGGAGCAGTCCTTTTAAATATGGAGCAGTCTAAATCATCCAGACTAGCTGGGTGGTGGGAAGTGTACCCGTAAAGCTCTTGAGACAGACAGCCTTTCCGGAAAGAATGGTTGACATCGAACTTTCCGCGTAGATGGTAATCAGTAACACAGACAGCCTAGTACCATTCATTACACTACCGACGCTTCCCAAGAAGTTCATAGTAGTGTAAAAGCCTCCTAAACTAAACTACTCAAGTGACGAAGAACCATGTTTCATATTACAGCACATACAGCAAAGAAAGCGGTGCGCAGAAAAACGGCCATAAAAATTCCCTGAGGTGGATGAAAGAGGAATATTTATTTTCTTGCAGGATATAAAATTCCGCTTCCATTGTTACAAAACATGTCTCGGTAACATTTTTTTCCGGGTACACCTTATATTCATTTCCTTGTGCATCTCCCAAAAGTACCTGCGTTCTCTTGCCATGAACTATCATTTCAGGGGTCAGATCAGATTAAAATATGGAGCAGTCTAAATAATCCAGACTAGCTGGGTGGTAGGAAGATGTCGTGCACTCAATGGATGCACCTTCAAAAATCTAGATTATCGGTGCCGAGCGGCTGATCACTTCTCTTGTCTTGATTTAAGAGCTCAACTGGAGAACCGAGCAAATCCTGAATTTTCACTAGTCATGATGAATGGTTATTCTCTCAATGAGGCCCCTTGCCTTAGGACGCCTATTTGAACTTGTTCACCCCAGATCTCAAGTAGAACTCATATATACAGGATGTAACAGGAAAATTGTTCAAATTGTGTAACAGCATGAGATAATTGTCCATCACACAAAATGTTTAATATCTAAATAAAACAAAAAAAAAAAAAAACGAAAACAAAACAAAAAAACAAAAAAAAAAACAAATAAAAACAACACTAAACTGAGCTTTTTTTCTCAGGTTTTCAGATAAGACGTTTAGTCGTAAGAATCACTGAAAAACCTTTTAAGTTATTCAGCTAGAAAGGAAACAGGTTAAAATCATTTTGTGTCTGCCCCACTATGTCTTTACAACTGAGCAATGGTGAGAGGTAAAAGATCATTCAGGCCTTCAGTAATGGTAACAACATTCATACTCTGGCTACCATCTTCAAAGTGCATTCAATAACCATCAAGATAACGGTGAATAAGTTAAAAAGAAGAGGGAACAGTAGTGAGGAAAAATTGGATCAGAAGGTAACAATGGCAAGAGAGATCATCATTTGAACTTAGAGCTAAATACATTCTTATTGTTCAAAGTAGAGTCATATAGTGTTATAAAAATCTCGGAGTATTCCGGTAATATATCTTTAATCATTTCTAAGATACAAAGGTTCAAAACTTAATCTAACAATTGACCAATTTTGATGTTACACACGGTATAAACGATGCTGAAAAAATCGTCGGTTTCTTGTGCATCTCCCAAAAGTACCTGCGTTCTCTTGCCATGAACTATCATTTTAGGGGTCAGATTAGATTAAAATATGGAGTATTGCTGTCATATCTGGGCTGGAGTTGCCACACTCTCGCTTCTCTAGCATGGAAAATGTTAAAAATAGTTTACGCAGCCTTGGGGCGGTGGTGGCATATTTTAAACCTCACAGACGTAAATACGTCGTCCTATCGCTAGTTCCATGACAAATGTTAAGACGTGCAACATTTCTCAGTTCCACAAGTTCAGACCTTTACAGCTAGGCTCCGAAATGTTCCCTGCGCAGGACCGAATCGTTTCAATTCCTTTCCTATTGTATCTGAAGGCACTTAAACTCAGACATCTTCTTTCCGAAAACTGCCTCTTTGTGGAAAAGCTCCCAAGAGGATGCTTTCCCAATCACTACAATCTAAACCTCTTCAAGTCTAGGATTATCTTATATAATATACACTTACTTCCTCCACTTACATAGATGCAACCTCATTCATCAAACTTCTACCTTGAGTGGCTCTTATTCTTAAACAATTTTTAATTTTAACGCCTCAAAGACGAAACTGCTATCTTTCAATTATCTGAAAGAACACTCTTTACCCTCCATCAGTATGGCCGAATTTAACCTCCAAGAGAGGTAAATATATGTCAGGAGCACCAGAGCAGATGTGGCAGTAATATTTAAAGCAACGAATGACAGATATATAAACATGCAAGATTTAATTCCGGTGATCAGTGAAAGCCTTATAGCACGGCCTTACAAAATTTATAATTTACTGAAGCTTTACAAATGGTATATGGACAGATACATGGTACAAGCACATTATTACTTAATCATTGTGCCATCAAATAAGACCTTCATTTATTTCAAAAGGAAATTATACTGAATAATATAACTATATCATGATGTACTGTTATACGGTGCAATATTTTTAGTGTGATTTTCAATAGACAATGCAAATTTAAAACATTTTGTTTTATAATTTGTGCCCAGCAGTATTATGATGTTATATACTTTTTATCTATTTTGGGGGTTTTATCTATTATGATCTATCAAATGATCTAACAAATCTTATTCATTGTGTAGCCTATGTAGTACGACACAGTGTACCAACTTTCTTGGCAGCTGACCTAGCAATGGATTCAATAAAATCTTTCCACTTCATGTTTGCCGAGAACGTCAGCCGGTGAAAGCGCAATGAGTCGCTCTCCTCGGGGTTAGCATCAGCTATGCTGATTGAAGGCGTGATTAATAGCGATCAGTTTAGATTTGGAGGCGTTAAAAATAATAAGGCGCCCTTTGCCCCACACTTAAGATCATTTTTGACATCAGCCGCCAATTTGACCTTATTGGACTGATTAGACCTACTATCGAGACAAAAGTAAATGGTTGTGTGTTCAGCATAGATAACAAGTTGACAATTGATGCCATTCGTAAGGTCGTTAATAAAAATTAAAACAAAGTAGGACCAACCATAGAGTCCTGGGGGACACCTGCATTAGTACAAAAGGATATATAGTGGCCGTTCAGTATAACTTTCATTTTACTGATAAAAAGACGAGAACAGCTCAAAATTTTGGCCAGATACACCATAATTTCTAATATTCATTTTCTAATATTCTAATAATAAATAATTTCTAAAAATAAATAATTTCTAATATTCTAAGCATGGAAGAAGGGTAGACTTATAAGATAGATTCTGGAGAGAAAAATTGTCTCGCACGACACTGAACTAACTTTCTTAGCAGCTGACCTAGCAATGGATTCAATATAGTCTTTCTACTTCATGTCAGCTGAGAACGTCATTCCGAGAAGGTACAACGAGTCAGTTTCCTGGAGGTTAGCATCAGCCATGCTGATAGAAGGCAGAGCGGGGTCCTGCTGATGACTAATGGAGATAAGTTTAGTTTTGGAGGCATAAAAATTAACATTAGTCATCATTTGTTTTAGTTAATGACGGACTTGAGTCATTTTGGACATGGGATGCCATTTTGCTCTTGACGGACTGATCAGGCTTACTATCGAATATAAGAAAATATTATCATATCTGAAAGTGTTTTCCTTTAGTTTCCGTGTCCCTTCAGGACATGGGGGATCATGGCTCCCCACAACATCCTAAGTTAGGTCTAACTACCTTTTCTTTTTTGTTTTCGATCTACCATTCATTTACATAAACTTGTTAAGGGAGGGAGTTACTCGTTTTTTCTCTCTGACCAGGTCCTCCTTTCTGTGATTGCTAAAATATCCAAACCCTCTTTCTTCTTTACGTGTTCCAGAAATTTCATCTGTCTTTTTTAAAAATAGATATTTATGTAATTTTTATATTAGAAAAATGTGTTTAAGTAATTTTATGAGCACGTGATTCTCACCATGAGACTCGGGTTCGGATCTCAAATGGTCGATTTGTCTGGAAGGTGACATCTTGGGGTTATCGGTCTGGGGAAGGCGTTCCCAGGACGCAGCATCTTTGGAAAGTGGTTGGAAAATGCTTGAAAAGCATACCTCGGGTTGATTCAAGCTATATGAGTGAAATTGGGTAGATGGAACTCTTTGGGAGCCGTCGATAGTTGTGCTATCACGAAGTGAAAAGTCAGCGTGACCGAGGGTTTGAGCGTGCTGGACTTGTTCAGACTGTTGATCCCGCTATATAACACGTTCTCTCCCAGAAACTGGAACTAAGGTCCGCTCATCATAGTTGCAGTATAAAACACAGGTGGGCTCTGTGGGTGTTGAACAAACAGAAATGTAGCTGAGAAACAGGGATTGGCTAGCCGTCCTAGTAAGCAGACATCCTCGGATACGAGTGGCCAGCTATTATTTAAGTAATTTAAAGTGTTCTTTTAGATCTGGTTTTCTTTAAACTTCATCGTATATCTTCAACATTCTTCTACAGACCGAAATCTCTGTAAAATAGTCTTTTTATCACCTGTAAGGAAATCACCAGCACCCACTCTTAGATAGGAATAGATCAGCACTCTTTTAGTGTTACCTGCGTAATTTATATTAAGTTCATATCAACCGATAATTCATCCTGATAGGTCTTCTGGTTCTGTAGGATCGTCTCGTCATATTCTTCTTCTTTATGAAGCGTAACATTGGAACATGGACGATCATGACTCTCGAAAACGTCCTATTCCTTGTGGTCCTTTAGCAGTGTGTCTCCATTTGCTAAGACTCTTACCCTCTATTCACACAAGCTCGTTAGACAGGTGGCTCGCTTCCTTCCCCTATATCTCTTGTTTTCAATATACGAGGATATATATACGAGGATTAAGTTTTACAAACTCTCCTTACTTATTCTGTGTCCAAGAAATTTCAGTTGTCTTTTTCTGATTCTAAGTATATTTTTGATATTTTCTTTATGACACCTTGCTTGTTGCTTACTCGCTCTGTCCAGGGAATTCTCATTATCATTCTGCAAAACCACATTTTTTCCCTCCAGCTTTCTATTCATTTATGAGGAGATTGTTCAATATTCACTGCCATATAAGAGGCTGGATATCACATAGGAATTCAGGAACTTTTTCTTTGTTTCTAACGATTTTTTCCGCTTCTTAGTACGTTGCTTAGCTTTTGGGATGCATCTTTCGCTAATCCAATGTATGTTCGGATTTCGGTGTCACATTTTTCGTCTTCTGTTAAAGCACTTCCCTGATATTTGAACTTTGGTACACGTTTTATTTTAACACCTTCAATTCGGAGATCGCATTTTGGTACCAACCCAACATTCTGTCTTTTTATAATTAACAGTCTTCTCGCTTTCATTTACTACCTTGTCTCGGAGTCTTGCAGTTTGCCTTTCTATGTCTGCCAACAAACACTACGTTTTCCGTATGTCAAATGGAGTAGATAGGTTCGCCTATCGTCCGGTTAACACTCGTCACTTTTATACAGGAGTAAAGGTTTATCCCTTGTTTCATGTTCAAGATTGGGTTTCCGGTTTCTTCTAAAGTGTAGTTGAGCTCTATACTCCTAACGCTTGTCGTTTCCTACGCTAATATAACTCCAAATAGTAACCCTCTACATTGAGTGGCTCCTGGGCTTTGCATTGGTTGAATATTTGTAAAAGAATATCTTAGGTTGTTAAAATTGTACCAACCATTACTAAATCAGGGTAGGACTTTTACTTCACTCAGGATTGCCTCATTGTAATGCTTGAATAAATCCGGTGAGAAGCTACTTTCTTGTCTTACACAAATTTCTGTTTTTTACGTGCTCAGTTCATTTTCTATCCGTATGCAAGTATACGTTCTAGTTAGATAGATATTATATTAATCCAGGATTTGAAAATTACTAATACTCTGACTGCTGTTGCTATATTACCAGTAAAAAAAATATAGGATTATATACGTATAGAATGACAGTTTTTCTAGGATCAGAGCATCTGTGAATCCCCTCTACGACCAAAGTGCAACTTCTCGGTGTAGCAGACCAGAGCAGATAGAGTCAGTGTTATATACCGTACCTATGAACACTAATGGGTATGTCCCAATCCTCATAAATACGTTGAACACTGTTGTAAGTGGAGGGTAATGTGCTGTCCAAGTAGTCCACCACTAGCAGCGGTTTACCTACTTCACGCCGCTGGCGAGTACGGTATTTTGTTGATGTTATAAAGATAACCATTTCATTTCCAACCTTCGTTTTGGTTATTCTTATCCAGTAACCTTTTCTAGGTTACATCAGTCCGAGAGAATGGTAAAATCTCAATTGGCACCAAAGTACAACTTTTGCACAGTAGTAAGTTTTAAACCTTTTATGCTTGGCCACATTACCGAAGTTAAGCAACGTCAAACCTGATCAGTGTCTAGACGGCTGGCCGTTTGGGAATACTATGTGCTGTAAGCTTGGATGTGTGGGTGGCTCGGAATTCTTAATCGGAGAGCCGAGTTCCAATACCACTTGGTTCGTTATTTTCTTTTTCGCGCAAAGACCCTTTGGAAAGATGTGAATCCACCTCTTCTCCTCCAGCTATGGGTTAATTAATAGAACTTGTATCACTAAAGCCTTATTATCTAAAAACATTAGAATCTAAAATTTTACAATCTAAAAATATTTTTTGGCTTTAAATAGCCGTAAAAACAAATCAATTAATCAACCTCTTATAAGACTGGAGGCTGAATAGCTTTTACTTGTGCTGTCCTAGAAACACAATGTGCATAACTTGGCGGGATAAAAGCACACCTATCTCAGTCCTTGAACAATGACAGTTTCCCAGCATGTGTTATCTTCTGGAGCAGCGACCTCGGCACCGGTTGGATCATGTCCAGAAGGTTAGTAACTTATTCGTTGACAAATAGAATAAGTTTGGGAATTGCTGGTATACTCCCAGGCTAGTATATATGCGTAGGGTTATTTTAGACTAGGTCGTTCTATACTCGAAATGTAAATTAGACTAGGTTACATTACACTTCAGGTATAAAAAAAAAGTGCTAGGTTAGAATATACCCCACTAGGCCAGAATATACCCTTTTCTTTTTTCATATAATAAATTATATATTATTGCATCAGCAGATGATAGTCGAGAATAATATCAATCATGCAGCGATAATATCAATCTGCAGCGATTTCTTTTGTACATTCTACATTTCTCAAATTGATTCCGATTTCTTGGTTTGGCTATTTGTAGGTCTAATTTGTGGATGTCAATTGATTTTGAACAAGACGAGTTCCTTTTTACAAACATGGATACCTGATGACTGTTGGATGACCTCATATTCCCCATTAACATTCTAGGCGAAAAATAGTTGTTAATACGAATCGTAAAAGTGGCTATAAACTATATAATAGTTTAGACTAGGTTATTTCCTTACCGCATGGTATAGAGTAGGCTAGCCGTTATTCTGGATTAGGCTAAACTATACTCTAGTATATTTTGGGAGGCGGGGATGTTAATTTGGGCTGTTACGCCGGCACGTCTGTCGAATATCAGCTTAATGTCTGTGCGTTTTTTGAAAAGTGCTACATACGTGTACCATATCGCCATAATCTGCACATCAGTTCATTTCCACACGACATTAAAATTAGTAAAGAGCAAAGGAAAGAAAGAAATAGAAAAAGAAAAATTTAAATAAAAAATTGAAAAGAAAATCAAACGAAAGGCAAGGAGAAAGGATGTAAACAAAATTAAGACATAGACAAGCTGCCTTTTGTTTTCTTACTATTTCTTACTCTTTACCCTTTTTGGTTTTTAGGTGAAGCTTCATTTTTTCCTTTGGAGACTAAGGCACAACCTACATAAGAAGGTAGTTACTAATAGTTAGGTACTAGTAATGCTAATACTTTTTATGTCAAGAAATAGGCGATCATGGCTCTCCATAGATTTTCTTTATTATCTATGAATTAACATGGTATCTAGGGAAAGATAATGAAGTGGTTTCCCATTGAATTCTTCACATTTTTGAATTCAGGGTTTCCCTTCTCTTAGATTGGGTGTCACTCAAGGCAACAGAGTTTCGTCTATCTTGGCTGGGAGGAGAAAAACGGTTTCATGCTTTTCAAAAGAGAAATTGTGCAAAAGTGAAAAAAGAGCACTTTCTACGCTCATATTCATTACACTAGCCGCTTATCCATACTACTACTACTACTACTACTACTACTACTACTACTACTACTACTGCTACTACTACTAGTACTAATATAATAATAATGATTATGATAATAATAAAATAATAATCATTAATTGCGACATTATCACTAAAATGATAATAAATTTTTTCTTGAAAATAACTTTAAAAGATATCTCTGTATGTGTGTTATGTCTCTTCATGATATGGGTGATCATGCCTTTCCACAGCTTCATCGCCTTTCTTTTTCTTAACAACACCGTCTCCTCCATGGCCTCGTGATACTCACACCAACTTTTCAAGTAGGTTACTCGCTGCTTTCCTTTCTTTTCTTGCCTTATGGGAGAGTTTAGAGAAATTCTCCAAGCCGTCTTCCTCTATAATTATAAAAATTATTTTTTATATAAAGTATGCCTTCGTTATGCCTTCAGCACATGGTCACTGAGTTAGAAACGAAATCTTTAGTAGGACGAGCTTGCTACATATTATATCACAACGAGTCGTCCAAGTTATTGTATAGTTGAAAAACCATAAGTTCTATGCTAACAGTTTCTTCTCTCGCACTTCTCGCTTGTGAAAGTTCTCTTCCGGCTTCTTGCACTTCAGTCAACTTTGACCTTCAAAAATACAAATACAATGTCACATCTTCTGTTTTCTTTAATTCATGTTCTTTTATGGACTTCTATCTTTTTTAATAAGATTCTTTCATATTTGGTAAACCCTTATATCTTAGTGGCTTTATCGCCTTACTTGGTGTGAAGTGATTAAAAAAAGACCTCGTGTAACTCGAACTTCTGTTTTTGTAAAGCATTTTGATATATTTATTGAATAGCTTGAGCATTCGTTGTTTGAAGTGTTATCCGTAGCACTGAGGCATTGGATACAGTGTAATAATTAGTTCTTCAAAAATTTAAGGGAAAGTTCGTCATATGAGTTTAAATCGTTTTAATCATTTTTAATCATTCATTAGCCGGGGGTGACACGGTGGAGCAATGAATAGCGGCTCGGATTGAGGAATTGAAGATTCGAATTTCAGTCGAATTATACATTCACTTACGTGCTAATACCCTTGGGAAAGGTATGAATCCTCCTCTTCTCTCTCCACCCAGCTATGAGTAAATAGCAGGACAGCCTTGGCAACTGGTCTACAGCAGAAAGAAATGGCAATCGAAAGATACATGATCTCCTAAGCGTGAATCACGCCTGGTGCATAGCTGACATAATCATTAGTCAAAGAAAGCTGCATTACTTTTCTTATGCTGTATTTTTAACTATTGCATTTGTTAAACCCAGCCATTTGACTTTGATGCATATATCACTATTGATTAATCGAATTTTTCACAGATTATTCATATGAAAGTTTTGTTTAGCGTTTCTTTCTGTTATTCAATTTAGCATACCGGTAAAAAAAAAAAAGAAGCAATTTGAACAGGCAATAAATAAATAATAATAGGGGCATCTAAAAAATTCCAATCCGTTTACATAATCGATGACAAGCACAATCTTTGATCTTAGCATAGTCTGTCAATTAGATAGGATTTCAGCGATCAATAAATGAAATATCGAAATAAAAACGAACGTATATCGATCAATATTCAATAAGAGTTTTTACAGACAGTAAGAATCACTTAGCAACGGAACGATTTTCGGTAATTAGGATATTATTTAAAAACAATTTGTAGAATGAGGTTGGTCAACTAAAATAACGGCTAACCGACTGGATTGATGTGCGGGTGGCGTAACGGTTAGCGGCTCGAAAAGAGAAATTGACGAGTCGAGTTCGAATTCCGACCGAGTTCCTTACGTCCTCATTCGCACAAATATTCATGAAACCATTCCTTTTCACCAGACAAATAGCAGCGAAGACTGGGCTCTCTAGCTGTCTTTGGTAACCGGTCTAGAAGAAAGATAACACGGGGGCATCAAGTATGGATCTGCAGAAGCCATAGTGCACGGTGACTTGCAGGACCGTAAGGTTTTTATGCGTTGGGTGCACAAACAAGCAAGCGGTACAGACGTTGCTTCGTGAGCAAGCGAAAATCTTCTTTTTGGAACAAATGGATAAGCTTGTTGGACAATACTAGATGTGCATTGCAATGCAGGGTGGACTATGTCGAATAGTAGCATATACATTTGTTCTTCATCAGTGAAAATAATGGTACTTTACGGGAATTGTCGTTACTATTTGATAACCGATCGGACAGCACCAGCTTTGGCGATTCGGAAAAAAGACCAATCCTCTAGAAACCTGAAAATTCCCGTTGGATTCATTATATTTAATTGGTATGAATCCACATCTTCTCCCCCCCGGGCTATGAGTTTATTAGTAATTCTTGTATCGCTAAAGCCATTATTATCGACGAAAAGAAGTTCTTACTATCTATAAATATTAGGTTGGTGCAAAAATAATGTCGTTTTCTCACATATGTTACTATGTGAGAAAACGACATTATTTTTGCACCAACCTAATATATTCTCTCCCGATTTAAAGCCTTGTAACCACTCATACACCTTTCATTGATTCACGGTGCGTGCTCCATACTGCACCAACATCCAGCGAAGTATTTCAGCAGAGTTGACGCCTCTGTCCACAGAAAACGCACTACGGTGCGATGTTCCTCGATAGTCCAATTACTGCGTGGAACGTCCATACGCCTGACCACGTTACTTCCTGCCACTCGACTAAACGATGTAAGGCTGCGCCGGTGTAACCACCCATCGTACTACGCGTATGCGTGGTATCGGGCGTCAGCCATTTTTTGTCACATCTCCATCATTTACTTGTTTGAGCACCGAACGCGCAGAAACTTTCTGGTAACCCAAGTCAATATGCACTATAGCTTCTGATGAACCATAACTGATGTCCACGATTTCCCGCCAGTTGTGCTAACGTGATTCGTCGGTCTCCCCTGATCAAGGCGTCTACTCTCTTCTTCTGTGTGCGATGTTGATGGGCGACCAGATCGCCTTTCGTCTGTTAGATTTGTTGTTCCCGCTTTAAAGCGTTTTACAATGCACTTTTTGTTGATTCACCCCATAACACAATGGGCTATTCGTTTTCCAATAATTACATTTATCTAACCCCATAGTCATAGTAAAATAGGTTTGATAGAAATCGTTAACGGATTACAGACAATAAGTGTCTTGTTAAGATTCTAAATCTGAATATGCTGAATTTGAAAACACCGAGTTGACTGCCGTGAATATGAATTGAGTTTTCCCTGTTTGACGTAAGAGATTTCTTTTTTCTCAGCAAGTGGAAAAATCCTCACCCCCATATAAGGGTGCGAACTGTCCTCAAACACAGGCAATTATATTCAGTTGTGTGTCTTTAGTAATATTCTTCTTCTTCTGGACTTTGACGATCATGGCTCTCCACAATTTCATATCATTTGTAGCTCTTAATGACTTTTGTCTGTCTGTTACCTTTCCTAAATCCTTTTCTGACATCCATTCCATGGAAAAAAGAGTTTGTGACGCGTTTCATCTGTTAGGACTTCATCGGACTGGGGTTTGTTGATTTTGCTACGACTACAGATGCGCACGAAACGAGGGAGTTTGGTAGTTTTAAATTTTTTGAAAGAATAGTTCTGAAAGAATATTTTTGAAAAAAATTTTTTGAGAGAATATTTTTTGAGTCTAGCCAAATTCATCTGTATTTTTATTTTTCTTTTTCTTTTCCTCTCCATCACTTTTGTCTCTGACTATCCCATATTGTGACAAAAGAAAAACTGACAAGAATGGCGATATATTGTAAAAGCCTGGAGGAAAATATATCTTAGCTGAACTAGCGATCAAGGCACTTTCAACACATTTTCGGCTTAGTGAATTATTTTCTCTTTTAATCAGAGTAGCATTCCCCATGTCAAAATTGTAGTTTCGTTACGGTGAATAATTTTTTTTTGTTGTTTTTTTTTAAATTTCCCTTTTGTGTTCATATAGTCTTTTCTTTAAATTTCTCCAGGATTTTCCAATGTATTTATTCTGGCAATTCCTGCATTTGATGGAGTAAATTACACCTTCAAGTTTTGGCTTGTTGTTTTGGCTTGTTTTTTACTGATTAAGTCTTTGACTGTTTTAGGTGTAGTTGTGACAAATTTTATGTTTAATTTAGATAAATTATTTTCCGTTGTAGTTGTGATAGAGTTAGCGGGTAGAATGATAGATTTTTGATTCGTTGGATTTGTCCGGAAGGACAGCTTTTCTATTTTGGAATATTTTATGCGCGTTTTGTTTCACATTGGATATGAAATAGTGTATTGAAGGGTCTTTCAATATATTTCTCCTCTTCGTGTAAACATTGAGGGCTTCACATTCTGAGTGTTTTTAAATAGAATCCAATAATTATTGCAGATGTTATTTTGTTGTTATGATTGGAATAGGAGTTTATTAAATTATTTTTATTGGTTGATTTTCGGTGGACAATAAGATTTAGGCTGTTGCCAACTTGGTGTAACATGATGTCTAACAAAGATAAAGTCTTGTTTTTTTTCTATTTCGGATGTAAATTCTATTGTGTGTTCGACTTTGTTTAGTTTATCTACAAGATTGGGTAAGTCAGTATCAGGGGGATATATTAATAGAGCATCATCAATATATCGGAAGTAAGTTGATTGTTTTGGTAAAATATTTTGGAAAGAACCAGATTTAAGAAATTCTAAGAAGATACATGACGTCACTCCACTGACAGGCGATCTGATTGGTAATTCAAATCTTTGTAAAAATTGTTATTAAATGTGAAAATAGCATTGATTCTAGCTATTGGTAGGGAGAGGTTGTCTTTGATTTTGTTAGATGCTTTTTTAAGAGATTTAGGCATTTTTCAACCGCGATATTAGTATAAAGTGATTTTATATCTAGACTGGCCTAGTTTGCCGTATTCTTTCAAAAGTATTTTTAAAAAAAAAAAATTGAAAGTAACAGCAACTCTCGTTTCGTGCGCATGTGTAGTTGTAGCAAGATCAACAAAGCCCAGCCCGATCACCGTAAAGCTTCCTGTCAAGGTTACTAACTTCAATCGTTTTTTTTTTTAAGAAACAAAATCTGATGTTTACTACTGTCGTTGACTCCAGCAAATGTCAAGTTAACATAAGGAATAATTAACACAGTTTTATATAAGCCAGTTTTAGTTAAACGTACACGCTCTATCTGATATCCAACACTTAATAGTCCCAGCTTATCAACAACCACCGATCTGTGGATAATCAAATAATAATAGTAAAAAAAAGTTTGGCTCATTGTATTTACTGTGTGACATGTGGTGGTATTAAGTTACCAACGCTCAGAAATGAGGAACGGACAACAAATAATCTTATGTTGGCTTTTAAATCTGATAACGCATGTCAAAGGTCAGTGGAAAGGGAATACGCACTTAATAAGTATCTTGAATTTTGTTTGTTTATAAAACGAATTTCAATAGAACAGGTAATCCTTAGAGTAGTGCGCCTTTTAAGAGAACACACAACGTATTCTTCATTTTCTTACCCCCCTCCTTATGGAATGGTTTTAATGATTTAAGTGTAGACATAGAACTTATCACTGTATCGTGAATAGCAGTTTTCAGCCTTAAGAGATCATCAGGTTACCCGAAGCCTATGGATAGGCAAATAGGGTAACTGATTTCGATGCTAGAAATTCTATTCCATTTCGAGCTAATGCGCTTGTAAAAGGCATTAATTCATTTTTCTTCTGCTTTGCGTTAACTAGCATAGTAGACTAGTCTCTATTGCCTTGGGGTCTAAGAGAAAGAAAACTCTGAATTCAAAATCGAAATCAACAGTAGAGCCTAATATATATATATATATATATATATATATATATATATATATATATATATATATATGTAAGAATCCGTGGGTAAGTAATCCAAGTGAATCCTATTAATATAAAATATTAAAACTGATCCAAACAGAGAGCTCAATATATTTATTATAGAGCATAGAAATGAATTACATAAGCAAGAAACTCAATTGTCCCCCGTTTTTATGGCCATATTGCTCTTCAGGATAAATTCCCTAGAGCTTGTCAATACTAAAATGTTTTAGTATTGACAAGCTCCAGGGAATTTAGCCCGAGGAAATGGCCATAAAAATGAGGTACAATTGAGTTTCACTTTTATGTAATTCATATATATATATATATATATATATATATATATATATATATATATATGTATATATATATATATATATATATATGTATAAGTGAACATAGAAGTCAACACTTAGAGGCGACAGTCTGTTTCATGCTATATGCAATCATCAAGCCACGTATGCTGCTATTTTTCTCGGCTATTTATACATATACGGGTCAGTGGTGCATTGTGGGTAGTCTATTATAGCGGTTATTTTACCGGAAGTCGTTTATTTATTTATTTGGGTTAAATTATTTTGCTTGTTTTTATTTTTCGTTTCTTATTTTATTTATTTATTTATTTACTTATTTTTTAATCGGTGTTTTTTTATTAACGTAGTAAAGATTTGCTTATTTAATAGTTTTGTTTTGGTTTGAGAATTTAATTAAAGCTATTTGTTCGGTTTTGGGGTTGGTTGTTGTAGTTTATTCTAACTATTATTTTGGCAGAAACAGTTTTTTAATTCGTGTTTATTTGGGTTGATTATCTTTATTTGTTTTTTCTAACGGTAACTTTATCGGGATTGGTTAGTTTATTTATTTACTTGGATGAATTTAGGTCAATTTATTTTATTTGTATATTTTCTCTTTTCGGTTTTCGGTTTTTAAGTAACGTAGTATATATTTATTTATTTTTTATTTTTATTTTATTTTTTATTTTGTTTTATTTTATTTTTTTTTATCGTTATATAACAGATATAGCTATTTTTCGTCCGATTTTTTGGTTTGATTTTTTTAGTCTAACTAATATTTTGGTCTTAATGGTTTGCTACTTTGTTAATTATTTACTTTATTTATTTGGGTTCGTTGTTTTTTTTTGTTTTGTTTTTTGTTATTATTATTATTATTATTATTATTATTATTATCATTATTATTATTATTCTATTTCGTCTATTCTAAAAGGTGTGATTTGGTAATTTGGATTAATTAATTTTGCTTATTTTTATTGTTATTTTGTTTACTTGTTTATCTATTTGTTTTTATTTTATTTTTTCCGTTTTCAATTTTTTAAGTAACGTAGTAAAAATTTGTTTTCATGTCTGCATTTTGAGATGAGCTCGGATCTTTTATTTAATAATATATTTTGGTCTGGGAAAGTAATGAAAGCTATTTTTTCCTCCAAGCAAAGTTTGCAAGTTTTTGATTGGTTGTTGTAGCTGTAACTGTTATATAACGATAAAAAATATATATATGTATAAATAGCCGAGAAAAATAACAGCATACGTGGCCTGACGATTGCATATAGCATGAAACAGACTCTAAGTGTTGACTTCTATGTTCACTTTTATATTTACACACGCTCTATCTCTGATATTGAGCACTTTATCCCATAAATATAGCACACCTTAAGACTATATTTCTTCATATATATATATATATATATATATATGTGTGTGTGTGTGTGTGTGTGTGTCGCTCTGAATGAAATGTCATGTATTTTATTATATTGGTCCATGGCGTCAGAGGCGGATGTAGGCGGTATGGTTGTAGAGGTAGAACATTCTAGTCAATAACCCATCATTTTTTTACCTTTTTAATAATAGCAGCTGAACGTCAGTCATGGGGAAAAAGGTACGAATCAGAGCGAAAGAAATTAGGACCACTGACATTCATCAACGATTGTTGGCCGTCTACGGAGATTAAATGATGGATATGAGCCCCGTCAGGCGTTTCGGCACTGGCGACAGTGATCTATATGACAAGCCATTTTCTGTGCATCAGTTCACGAAATGAAAAAGTGCCTCGAGCTGTTAATCAGTGCAAAATGCCGGTGTGCGACCAGGGAAATGTATACAAAAATGAATGGTGATTTCAGTGCATTAGAAACGATCTTAGCAGCGTTGCAATATCAGAAGCTTTGTCCTTGATGATCCCAAAAGATACTCGATTAAAAACAGAATGATTATAGAATGAAAGTCTGTGAAGACATGCTGAACCAGTACGGAGATTAAAATTTCTCAAGCGAGGAGACATGTTGCAGCTCCTTCGAGAATCAAAATCAAGATTCAGCTTTCAGCGGGAAAAGTGATGTGCACTGTTTTTTTTTTTTTTTTTTTTTCGTGTTGGATAGGAAAGGCTGGCTCCTACTTTATTTAATGCTAATTAGACAACTGATCAACTTTGGTATTAGGTTGGTGCAAAAATAATGACGTAATAATGTCGTTTTTTGACGTGAAAAATATGTAAAAAAACGACATTATTACGTCATTATTTTTGCACCATCCTAATAGTTACTACGTGACGACGCTAATCTGAAGGCACAAGGATTAGACAGCTTATCGCTTGAAACGTGATAACATCAAACCTATCACTGGTCTCACATATTCGTGTTCATTGTTACACGAGTTCCATGAGATCTACGAGTCTTTTTTTATGCCAGACGAGCATTAATTTAGATTATTTTATTTTTATCGATAATATCAGTTTACAGTGGAAATGACTAGATGTAATCCTAAGTCCTATACTAACAGTTTCTTCTCTCGCGCATTTCACTTGTAGAATTATCTTCTAGCTTCTTGCTTTCCAGTAAACTTAGACCTTCAAAGAATTATATGCAATGCCAATCGTTATCTCCTGTTCTTTTATTGTTCTCTCTCCTTAATAATGTTTTTGTTTTTCCCATATTCTTTCACTATTAGTTGCCCACGCTTGTGTCGTAGTAGCTTTATTGCCTTGCTTGGGGTGAAATGGTATATATATATATATATATATATATATATATATATATATATATATGAAGAATGTGTGTATATAAATATATATATAATTATTCATATATTATATGCGCGGTACTTATTAGAAAGCGCACGATATCAGTGATAGGGCTAACATATTTGGTTGGATTGATGTGAGTTTGTGACCCTGGGTTTCACGCTCTTTGCGATCGTCAGACAACGCAAAAATGTGAAACCCAGGGTCACAAACTCACATCAATCCAACCAAATATATATATATATATATATATATATATATATATATATGTGTGTGTGTGTGTGTGTGTGTGTGTGTGTGTGTAAAGGAAATGTTTAAAATACAATATGCGCTTTGACATCGTTTTAAAATACAATTTAGAAATTATCAGTTTATAATAAATTTTGTAACCATTTTCGGCCATTAAAAGGTTAAAGGTCATAGGTAGTGTTTGCAAATTTTGGCGCTTTACCAGCTTTATCCATTCGGTTCGATGAATGATAGACTATAGAGACATTTTTCTGATAACAGTGTAGCTTGTCCGTTTCTTACACTGAACTAGCGTGACTTTTCAGCACTACGAGACCAGTGGATTAAACACCATTGGCAATGTCAATAAGAGTTATTCGAATTCTCTGGCAGTTGTGAGATCAATTCTTTGTTCTGATAGTGAAGAAAAGTGACTTATTTTGGTTCAGTGGAAGAAACAAACATAAAGAAAAATAAAACTGCTGAGTACCACTTGATCCGAAACTGAGGATGATAACAAACATATAAAGCTATTTCTTGAAAATAATCGATGTTGTACAGTATGGAAGTTAGGCATCAATAGAAATATTTAAATCAGGAAATACTTAGAAGCTTTAATGTATATCTTCTTCATAGGCGGAAATAAAACTACTGTGTCGCATTTCTTCGTTTTTTTGTTTTTTTTTTTAAGAAACTGTGACGGACGATGAAAAGTGGATAATTTACAACATGGTGGAACGGGTTCAATGAAACGATGTAATTTTGTGAGATTGGAAAATATTCTTCCTTTCTGTGCTCATTATAATCGAGAGAAACAAATGACTGGTCAGAGTCAGATTAAGTGAAAGCAGCAGCCAACGAAATGTGTCCGGAATCGACTCTCCGGGTAATTTGGTTCACCACTGCTGTAGCCTTGTATTGAACTCACAACTCTTTTGGTTTAGTCACTGTATCTAACCAACGCTTTTATCCACTGGCCATGTGTCCAAAGAAAATAAATGAGACACCCGGAAGAGGCATGTCACGTGGAACTAGAACAATCTACTTTGGGGGACGAAATAAATGGTTCGGTTCGAAATTCCAATTACCTGAAGAAGCCCGGGGCGTACAACGGCCGAAGCGTTGTGGATATAGCACTGAAGATGAGCATAACAGTCTGAATAATGTAAATAATGTAAAAAAACAAAACAGAGAACGAATTTAGTGCATACATTAAAACAGAAAGAGGAGTAAGATAGGATACCTTTTATTGTCGGATTTATTCAACCTATTTAGCGAGTCGAACGATTTGGTTGTTTTTTTGTGGGGTGGGGTTAACAACCGATCAACTAACATTTATTATTTAATGCTGAAATCTAAATATCAAAATTCATATTTTATAATTAATTCAAGAGAATCACTTTATTTGGTGATTAAAATATAATTACTTAGCTGCATTTTTTTTTTTTACAAATATTCTTTACAAAACCAAACCAGGAGTGAAAACTTCTTACAAAAAATGAGTAAATTGTTTTTTTTGTTTTTTTTTGTTTTTTTTGTCTTTTTGTTTTTTTGACAATGTATGCCATGTCTTCAGTCTTACTATAAAATGTCTTGTCATTTTACGATAAAAATGCATTTTTTAATTTCTTAGTTTTTTGACTTTTAGTTCAGAGGTTCACTATTTTCCCATAATTTGGAACCTAACATATATGCTATATGTTATTCTACTTTCGCAATTGAATACTTGGTAAATGATGCTCAGCTTTTGTTGCCTATACATGTTTGTGTGGACATGATTACTTGTTGTGGATTTCGAGATGAAATCCGGTCTCAAAATGAATGACAAACGCAGAAATGAAATATAGCAAATAAACGTATTGACGTAATAATACGATTGGAAATACGGTTAGTAGATCCAGAAATGCGTTTAGTAGCAATAATAATATATATATACAGTCTGGGAAATTCAGTATCGAAGTATGACTGCCTTCTGAGTCTACGTGCTCGCAACTGTGACTCCTACAAAGCGGTTACCTCACACTCTCACTCTCTCACTGTATCACTGTTCTCACTGTCTCACTCTGACTTCCGGGTATTCACCGGCAGCAGTACAAGTACACACTGAGCGAGTCCACTTGTATGAAAAAGGGGTGGACCGCTTAATATCACTAAAGGCTAGTAACGTGTTCTATGTTGTAGTTTTGTTGAAATTATATTTTGGAATACAGACTGATTTAAGAAATTGTCAGATATTTTATGGATTAATGTCATGAAAGAGTTCTTTCATGTTGTTTCATTGGTTTCGTTTAGCGGCATGTCAACACCTCTATGGATTATTTAATGCAGAAATCTAAATATTTTGAGGGAACTGTAGGCCTTCAAACACAGATAAAATGTATTTTTGGTAACTTTGCTATAGAATGGATTGTTGGAAATTTTACTATAAATAGGTATTGGCAGTAATTTTTATATAAAAATACATTGCGAGTACTTTTACTATGAAAATGTGTTTTTATACTGTCACAGTGTTTTGTTTTTGTTTCGAGTATTTACTATTTACTTATAGCTTGGACCCTAACAGGTGCTACTACCTCGGGTTATGATGGATCTGGGAACAACAGCAATTAAGTGGTGGTTTCACGCTCCTCAAAACCTTCAATCCTTCGATCAGAGGCCTTGCTGCCGGGTGTAGTTTATCGCCATCCCCAGGATGAGAGATGAACAAGAGACGGAATAGAGAAGGTTAAATTAAATATATATATAGAGAAAAAAAATTCGTTAGAAACACAGAAAAGAGTACCGAACTCCAACTTAATATCTGGCATTTATATGGCACTGAATGTTGGAAAATTTATTCATAAATGAAGAGAATATTTGAAGAAAAAGAGAACTAGTTCTACAGAAGGATGGGAAAAATATCACGAACAGAACTTGTGAGTCACAGGGAAGTTTTAGGGAAAATTGGAACAAGAACGACACTTATATTTACAGTCAGAAAGAGCTGAAATTTCTGGGACGCGTAATGAGAAAAGAGGGCTTAGAAAATTTATCATATTGAAGGCAGAAGGTATCGAGGGGGACATAGAATAACCTACCTTAAGAGTTGATGCAAATGGATGGCAGAGTAGAGACAAGGAGTGTTGGTTAGGAGACAAAAGTTGCTTAGAGCCACAAACGACAGAAAGCTGTAGACATCCATGATTATTAACATCGTTCCTTAACTTTTGTCCAGTAGCTTATTTCCTTTGTTACATTTAATCTTTATTTAAAAAAAAACTATTATGTAAATTTTTGTAACTTTGTATAATATTTATGCATTACACGCTAATCTTTATTCGGTAAAAATTTCATTGCTAATCATGCATTACTTTTTAAGTAATACACATATTTATGTCTTTGTTGCTTTCGTTCCTTATATTATGGCCGCTAATGTATACCACATATGGATTGGACTCCCACAGAATGGTAATATTAACAAAATAAATAAATAAATAAATAAATAAATAAAAATAAAAAAAAGTTTTTCAATTTAAGGTGTTTCACTTTTATTAAAGCTTCGCTAGACACTAAGATATGGAAAAAAAGAAATTCTAGTATTTTTACTTTTATGTTATTTGATTTTCATTGGCCAATCATGTATAACGCGCACTCTACTTTTTAAAAAAAAATAATGTTAGTATAATTTGTGGCAAAGAGAGATGACGCATCCGATGTTTCAAGAAATTAACCCAAATCATGAAAAGATACAAAAATATCGTTAGAAAAAAAAAAGGCGGGTGCTGAACTTCTGTGTAATATCTAATCTATTATATGTCAGCGAATGCTTGACAAACTCTTCATAGATAAAGAAGAGATTTGAAAAGACATAGATGTGGCCCGACCGACAAATGCCATGTGAGCAATAAGGATGTCTTAAGGAAAATGACGTAACAAACAAGGAAACTTATATTTACAATCAGAAAGAGACATCTGAAATTTCTGGACGCATAATGAGGAAAGAGGGCTTAGAGAATTTAACACAAACTAGATATAGTGATTTTCCAAGCGTAGCTTAGATGTGGCACAAGGCCGAAATTAAGGGGCACCCAGGGAGGATCGGACTCACTACTCAGTCGTAATTATTCTAGCGAGCCAAGCTTGCTAACCATTACACCACCTCAAGGTGCTCACACAAACTGGATATATAAGCAAAAGAGTGGCGAATATCTTAACAGCTTTCCATGAACGGATGGCAGGGCATTAGGCAAAAATGGATAATAAAGGGTCAACAGATGTTCGTTGTTGTGTAATGGATACCGGCTCAGAATGAGAAAAATAACTCTGGAAAGGTATGTATCCATCTCTTCTCCCTCCAGCTATGGGTTAAATAGCAGTTTCTATAGCAGAAAGGAAGGAAAACTTACTGCGGGAAACCTTCTGTCGAGTCATTCATAGATCGGAAGAGCCCAAACGTGTATCACGTATGACACTTAACTGACTGAAAAGGTCAAAAAATTACCTAGAGAAACAAAAAAATACGAAGTTGTGGCCGTCCTGGGTATGACGATAAACTACGTCCAACAGCAAGGCCTCTGATCAGGAGATTTTGAGGAGCGTGGAACCACCTCTTAATTGCTGGTGTTCTCAAGTCCACACTGACCTGGGGTGGTAGCAACTGTTAGGGTCCCACCTATGGATAAATAGTTAATCCTCAAACTGGGATCAAAACAATATGAAAGTGTAAGAAAAAGGTTTTAATACCAGAAATACTTTGTAAAAATTATTACCAGCAATAAGTTTTTGAAGAAAAAAAATTATTACCAGCAATACATTTTTGAAAAAAAGATATTACAAGCTATACTTTTATGAAGAAAAAATATTACCAGAGATATATTTTTGAAGGAAAATTTTTTTACCAGCAATGCATTCGAAAAAAAATATTACCAGCAATAAAAATTTTGTCAGCATTAAATAACCTATTGAGGTTGATATGCCGTAAAAAAAACAAAAAAAAAAAACAAAAAAAAAACAAACAAACGAAGTTGTGGAGAGCCATGATTTTTAAGATTTTATGCGAGGATGTATTGAGGAAATTGTCTAAAAGAGGGCAACAGTAGGACAAAGCATTAAACATAATCAGTAAGAAAAGTCCTATTATTTTACTTAATAATCCGAACGAATTTTTTGTCGACTGAAATTACTGTGGAAGTTTATGCTTGGCTTAAATGGAAGCCTTGGGTGTTAGCTGAATGCATTGGGGAGCGCGGATAATGTGTTACATTTGTATTAAATCACACTGAACGTAATCAGAGATTTGGAGAATACATTGAGAAATTAATTCTCAATCATATGCTTGTGAAACAAATACACTAACTGCTGTGCCATTAGTGTCTACTCAATACGTTAAATCCGCTGGTGTTTATTTTAGTATACTATATTTCAAATGAATGAATGAATGAATGAATGAATGAAAACGAGACATGTATTATCAGAAAATATAAAACAGGCTGATACAATATTTGGAGAAGGTGATGGATTAGGTTTGCTCTTAAAATCCACAGCGTGATATCAGTATCACGTAACTCCAGCATACAAATTATTTTTTTTTTTCAGTAAAAAATCCATCCATCAAATTCAAAATAATTGTTCTAAGACTACATTTTACGAAGACCTAAATTATCACACACGCACACATATATATATATATGTATGTATGTATGTATGTATGTATGTATGAATGTACAGTCGAAAGTACTTGCGTATTTAAGAAAGACCTAATACAGCTTATAATTTTAAAAACAGGGATCATCACATTCATCGGGTGATTAGTAGGTTAATGCATCTTTAAAATTTTGTTAGTGAAGGGATTTCGCCATTTTATATCATTAATTTTACTAATTTACTTTTTGTATGAATCATTCATTGTAATATATATATATATATATATATATATATATATATATATATATATATATATATATATATATATATATATATATGTATGTATGTATGTATGTATAGATAGATATAAAAGTGAACACTGAATTCAATACTCAGGTAGATGCAATCGTCAGGCCGCCTGACGATTGCGTCTAGCATGAAACAGCCTGTCGCCTCTGAGTGTTGACTTCAGTGTTCACTTTTACATTTATATTTACATAAACTTTATCTATGATATTGAGCACTTTATCACATAAATATAGCACATCTTAAAACTATATTTCTTCACATACACACATATATATATTCCATTTTCCATCGTCTTCGACATATGGAAGATCAACACTACAGCTCTTAGAATTGAACAGTCAGACCACCCACCATACATGATTTGATTTTAGCGGTAAAGGCTTTTGCAATACTAACCACATTTTTCATAAGAGGTCTGGTGCGCATAGTGTGCTACTATTTCTCTGAATAGCCATTAAAAATAAGCAACTCCTAAAAAGAGTCTGCTGTGAATGCACACCGGAAAGAAAAATTGCTCAAACCCATATAAAATGGCGGAGCTTTCTTAAATTAAGAATAATCTTTCAGGTGTACAGAATGCGACCACTACTATCAGTTTAATACTTTTACACAATCGTCATGCAGGCTCGTATTAGGAGCTGCTTATTTCTATTATTATTGGAAAACTCTGCCTCTGTCTTTGCGGCATTGAGCAATTTTTTGCCGCATCGGCAAGATATGTTTTATTTGGTGGGGGTATAATTGTGTGTTTACGACTTTATTTGATCTTGGTCGCATGGGTGCTTTTCCCCCTCCAGGTGTGATTGGTTGGTGTATGCATGGTGTGCACAGAATGTCCATCTTGTCTGGGGAGGAACGGTGGAGGATTGAGGAATCGGTGATCCGAGTTCGAATTCTAGTCGAATCCATTATATTCTCTTATGTGCTAATACCCTTGGGAAAGGTATGAATCCTTTTCTCACTGCCTTAGCTATGGGTAAATAAAAGGACAGGTCGGATTCTATAGCCTTGGATGGCAACTGGTCTACTGCAGAAAGAAATGGCAACCTGAAAAAAAATCTGCCTCGTCAGTCATATATAGAAAGATACATGATCGCCTAAGCGTGTATAATGCATGGCACATAACTGACTGAGTCTGGGGTAATAAAGGTTCCAAATTTCGTATTACAGCTGCCAACCCCCAAACGATTGCGTAAAATCATGGAATTTATAGTAGTGGTCGGACTCTGTATGCATGAAAAGTGATTCTTAATTTAAAAAAGCTCTGCCATTTTATATGATGTTGAGTACTTATTCTTTCTGATGTGCATTCACGACAGACACTTTTTAGGAGCTGCTAATATATATATATATATATATATGTGTGTGTGTGTTTTGGTTGGAGAAAAAGTTATTTGTTTAAGATTTTTTTAATTTATGTTTCTTTGGCTTTGGGCCATCTTTCTGTTTTCTGAAAACCCAGGATCAATAAAATTTAAATTTAGGAACACAAATATATTTCATAAGTAAAAGAAATGTCAGACCCAAGAAGCTGACGTATTAATACTTGAAAAAAAAAATATTACACCCAGAGGCGCTTGCAGTTACGATATACATTATTTGTATAAGCATCAACCTTAATACTATAGATTGTAAATAAAGAACTCATGTAAAAGTTGAATCTCGAAGAAACGGATTCTTCTGTTTGACTTAGTAAAGGAAAAAGAGAGTTTTAAATTGGTTACTATTTTTCACCCAGTACAAGGCCCAAGAGCTACTCAAGGTAGCAGGTTACTAAATGAGGTTTTTGTATGGGCGTACAGTCAGTCAAGAGATGCTTATTATGAGGATATGCAGGATAGGTAGCGTTTGACCTTAGACTTTAAGTCGTTAAGATTATAACAGAGTCCGCCATACGGAATTTTGAACTCCCACAGAAAATGAGACATTGCTGTTGAGAAAATTAAAATATCATGCTCCCACATTAGAATCGGTCCATAATCGAATGAAGTCGGGCGAACAAAGCAGCTACTTTATCAACCTGGCGTTTTCGAAATTTTATGTCGATGTTAATTAGTTTTTTCATTCAAATGAGACGGAATATTGTCGTATATAAAAACACCGTCCTGACTTGAACTATGGCTTCATGTATAACTTCATAACATTAATGCTTGCCTGAGCTGTAATGCTAGTAGAATCTGGAACTGGCCGTAGGCCCAACATTTCACCACATATATAAATATTAGACGATATCCACCTTATTGACGTTTCAACCAATGACGCCTGCCGGTTTTCGCTCATTTTGTCTGGCACATTAATGGCGTCACATTTTTCGGAATCGCTCTTTAAGTATTCTGTTTTAAATTCCATTCGATTTCTTGTGCTTTTCGTCACTTTCTCGCTGCTATAACATCTAAAGAAATTCATAACTTGACAAAGACAAATGTTTTATAACTTCTCTTTTGATACTGTAAAGATATCTATCTATCTATCTATCTATCTATCTATCTATCTATCTATCTATCTATCTATCTATCTATCTATTCCAGTCTGTTCGTATCTATCTATTTCAGTCTGTTCGTATCTATCTATCTATCTATCTATCTATCTATCTATCTATCTATCTATCTATCTATCTATCTATCTATCCCAGTCTGTTCGTATCTATCTATCTATCTATCTATCTATCTATCTATCTATCTATCTATCTATCTATCTATCTATCTATCCCAGTCTGTTCGTATCTATCTATCTATCTATCTATCTATCTATCTATCTATCTATCTATCTATCTATCTATCCCAGTCTGTTCGTATCTATCTATCTATCTATCTATCTATCTATCTATCTATCTATCTATCCCAGTCTGTTCGTATCTATCTATCTATCTATCTATCTATCTATCTATATATATATATATATATATATATATATATGTATATATATCAAAGATCGATAGTAACTGCCGGTCATTTCGACGATTTACATAATTTCAAGCTCAAGCATTAATCAACAATTCATTTTTAACTGTTAAACCAACCTTACGATACACGTTAAGACTTCAAATTTTCGACGTATGATTAATTCGTGAGTTCGAAATTTCATGCAAATGTCTGCCGTTTTTTTTTATACATCTATGCAGAATGAAGCGGTTTTCATCCTAATGGCAGAGATAGATTTTGCCATGATTCAGCCAATAAACCGTTAGATTGAAATAAGTATTTCTTTTATATATTGATAAAAAATGACTTGATTAATAACGTGAGACGACTTATAGATAACGTTCTCAAAATATTTGATTTCTCAGAGCAAACAAATAATGTTTATTGACATTTCTATCCGGTTTACTAAAAATTCACGTGATTTCCTTTCACGGGCCATTTTATCGCTAAAGTCTAGGAAAGAAAAGAAAAAAAGTATAAGTACCTGAAAAGATATATTGGATAGAACATAAAAAAACATATGTAGTACAGAAATGCTCAAATCGGATGGCGCTCTTATTTCCTTCATCCGATTAGAAGTTGTCATATTCATGGCCTCGATACGTATTACTGAGTATGTCCAAATGTAGCACATGCCGCGTAACGTTACTTTAGGTTGTGTCTTTACAAGTTTCAGATCAGAGCAAACTTGAATTGTGGACAGAGCAAGTAAGCAATGAGGATGCTTCAAATTTCATAGCGAACATTTGTAAATGAATCCGGTGGTTTTTCTTTCTTTCTTTCTTTCTTTCTTTCTTTCTTTCTTTCTTTCTTTCTTTCTTTCTTTCCTCGTTTATTTATTATTTTCTTTCTTTCTGAGATTACTTAGCATCAGCATCAAAAAATAGAAATGGAACAATTTATAAAATAACATTTAAATGTAAACAAAAACTGTATTCCTGCGAAGGTTGACTATGGGTTTCTCTCATCAGTGACTCTTTAAACATATGTTCATAAACACTTAGATCAATATATATATATATATATATATATATATATATATATATATATATATATATATGTATATATGTATGTATGTATGTGTGTGTGTGTATATATATATATATATATATATATATATATATATATATATATATATATATATATAATTTAGAAAATAATTAGAACACCAGCCTTTCTGCTAACTTGGTTTCTAACAACCAGGTATCATAAGACAATAACGTTTTATTACGTGGTGATACCTGATTGGTAGAAACCAAAGTAGCAAAAACATTGTTTTTTTTATTATTTTATGCTCTAAATTTCTCTGCACTTTTATTTGGCAAAAATTGTATTTAGCACTTTTTTATTAATGTAAGTCGTTTTTTGGTAAATAATAAATTTTGTCACAATTTTATTTTTTAAATAGCAAATCTGTACAGTGTGCGATATGAAAATTGTCGCCATTTTATATTTGTAATTTTGCGCATGCGCGTTGTTTGTTTTTGATTTTATCGACTGCACCGTATAGTATAAGAAAAGAACTCCCGAATTTCTAAGCCATGATTGACAACGAACACACCAGGTCAGTCAGGTCCATAGCCAGGGATACAGGGGTGTCTGAATTACTTATCAGGCAGGTAGTGCATGAAAACATTCGGTTATTTCTCATACAACAGGGCAAAGGGACCATTTTTATTCCAAATCATGAAGGACAAGAGGAAAGACCGCGCTCCAAAGTTTTTGAAAAAAACATCCCCTCCACTCAAAAATCATTTGGTTTTTCTCAGATAGGAAGAATTTCTGCCAGGATAAAATGTTGAACACAACAGTTGGCTTGACGTATCCCCAAAAGATCTATCGAGAGTGATGAAAACCAAATATTCAGTCAACATCATGGTGTTTGGAGTGATCACTACTGATGCCGACGTTATGCCACCATTTTTCTACAGGGCCTCAGTCTCAACGAGAAGGCCTTGAGGAGGTGTTGCTGCCTTGGATCAAGAGGGTGGCTG
This sequence comes from Acanthosepion lycidas, assembly GCA_963932145.1. Lineage (NCBI taxonomy): Eukaryota > Metazoa > Mollusca > Cephalopoda > Sepiida > Sepiidae > Acanthosepion > Acanthosepion lycidas. The sequence goes on from OZ010578.1 coordinate 78,158,262, forward strand.
CTGCAAAACTCTATGTCTGACAACATGACTGCATCATGCAACACAAGCAGGAGAACACAGACATGGGGGCCAGACAATTTCTGCGACCTCACACCCACCTATAGCTGGCTACATAACTCTCCAGAATGTGACCCTCTTGATTATTATGTGTGCAGTTGAGCGAGAAACCAACAAAATTAGTTGTAACACCAAAGATGAACTGAAGGCAAGTAATATGGCAGCATTCATCAACTTAAACAAGGAGAGCGTCGAGATTTCAGGATATTCTGAAGCCATCTGGAGTCCGCACTTGAAGCTAATAGCAATTTTATTGTAAAAATTTATTCTTCAGTATTTCGAGATATTTTTGTGTAATTTTGGTAAATATATCTGTTAAAATGAAATGTTAGTGTTATTTTCATTTTTGCATAATTTAGACGACAATTTATCCATCGCATCTTCTCTCTCTTTCTCTCTCTCTCTGTCTCTTTCTCTCTCTGTGTAAATATATATATATATATATATATATATATATATATATATATATATATATATATATATATATATTAAAAACATTCTTAGTGGTACAGAACTCCCGCTTTTAAAAGTTTTAATCGGGAGAAAATGAGTAAAAAATACAGAAAATCTAAATTAGCGAATGATTGATGAGATGATAGAGAATGGAGAAAAAGGTATAGGTGAGTACTAGAGACTAATGATAGCAAGCCCCAGCAAACGATCACGCTGTTTACAGAGAGACGGATTGCGAGACTTGATATACAGTGACTCTTGTACTTTTAGATTTTTTTATGATTATTGAACCGAAAACGGAATTTTGTTCCAGTTTCTCCAGCATAATTGCCTTTTTTGCCTTTGTTGTAGAAAGCAAATATATGAGATTTGAACTGTCACAATCCAGAGCCAGTCGTTTGAATACTACACGATCTGCAATAAATCTCGATGCCAAGTCTAGACATATCAACTCTGATAGCAACTTCACCCCCCTTGGCACTATCTAGCCATTTTAACTGTCAAAATATGAGACCTTACTGCCGATATAGTGCTGCGTTTAAATTTATAAAGTCTTGGTACCATAGAAGAATGTTCATCAGAACAATTAAAATAAAATTACTTATAGAAAAAGCGATAGGAAGCTACATTATGGCGGTTGGAAAGTGACTGAAACCGAGTTTAAATGTTTGTTTTTTTTTAACTCTTTGCTCTGCTTTTCTTTTAAGTCTGCTTTTCTTTTAAGTCTGCTTTAATGACTATCATAAAATGTTGTAATGCTAACAAAATATATTCATATTCATACACACATTCTCAGAAAGAAAGAAAAATAAACATAAGGAATATTGTAAGACAACAGAAAATACCTCGCCAAAATAACCTCTAAGGATTCGGTATCAATATTTTATCTCACACTTCTTCATCGCCGGCAAAGTTGCTACCGTCTGCTTCTACTTCTTCTGTGTGCCATGTCCCTGTAGGACGTTGATGGTCATGGCTCTCCACTGTTTTTTTTGTTCTTTGTAGCTCTTAGTAAATGTTGTTTTTGTTGTCTCCTAATCCTATTCTGCCACTAAGCTTGATAGGTAGGTTATGTGTTATTTTCCCCCGTCCCTTTTGCTTTCAATACGTCCTATTAGTGTCAGATTTTTCAAGCCCTTTTTCCTCATTATGCACCCTATAAATTTAAAACTGTCCCTTCCTGATATTAACTATAATTGTCTTTTTTCTTTCCATTTTCTGTGAAAATGTTTATGTTGCTCACATAATTAGTCCATGGTATTCTCAGCATTCTTCTGTACAACCAGATTTCTGTTGCTTCAGATCTCTTCTTCATCTGTGAGAAGATTGTCCAACATTCAGTGCCATATAGGGGGAATAGTATTATTATATAACCATTCAGTACTCTTTTCTTTGTTTCCAACATATTTTTTTTGTTTTCTTTATACTTGCTTAGCTTTTGGAAGGCATCTCCGGCTATACCAACCCGCCTTCGGATTTCAGTGTCGCACTTTCCGTTGTCTGGTAAAACACTTTCTCTCTTTCTCATATTACGTATACGTGTTCTTATTGTTTCCATTTTCTCTAAAGCTTTGTCGATGCTCACATGTGGCATTCTCAAAATCCTTCTGTCGAACCACATCTTTGTTACTTCAAGTCTTTTCCTCATCCGTGAGGAGATTGTCCAGTATTATATAGGAGAACCGACTGTATCGAAATGCCTAGCGTCTAACAAACAATAAGACCGATGCATAGAAGAGGAAATAAATACAGTCCAAGTAAGCATGCTTCAGTGTAAACAAACAGATTGATAAATGTGCACAGTTCCGACGATATCCTAATTTCGCATCTAATAAAAGCCATTTTTATCTTACTTGCTCCTTTACCTCCCCTGACAACTTTCTACAATTATCATAAAGGGTGAGGTTCAGATCCGCTAGGCTGGCCTTTTCGATTAGTCTCAAAACACTGTAGATGATAGAACCATGCTGAAGAGCAAAGCCAGTCAGGGTGTGGGCAAAATAACATTTCGAATGTCATAGCGAACATTTGGAAATGGAATCAGTTAGCCTTTCTTTTCACTTTTCTTTCTTTTCACTTTTCTTTCTTTTCACTTTTCTTTCTTTTTTTTTTTCTTCCTTTCGTTATTTTTTTGTCCTTTTCTTTCTTTCGGAGAGTATTTAGCAACAACATTGAAAAACAGAAACAACACAAGAAAAATTTATAAAACAATATTATTCAAATGTAAACAGACCCTGCCAAGGTTGACTATGGGTGTAACAGATATGTTTTTTTGTTTTTGCTTTTGCTGCTACTGCCTACGCGTATAATGTAGGTATTTGAAAATTTTATGTCTTTGCGATGACTCACAAATTAATTTCATTTTCAGTTATTGTGACAGGAATTAACGCAGAAAAAACGTCGATTTGCGTAAGATTGTTTGGCGAAGTGAATATGAATTCGATTTAGCGATGCTGTTTATTTAATGACAAATGGCGAACTTGTTCCTTCAAAGGAAATATTTTACTAGATATTTCAAAGTTATGATAGCTACCCCGTCTAGTATATACTCCTGGGTATGACGATAACCTACATTATGTAGCAAAGCTTTTGATCGGAAGATTCGAGTTTCTGAGGAGCGTGCAACCACCTCTTAAATGCTGTTCTTTGCAGATCCACTCTGGCCCGGTATGGTAGCACCTGTTAGGATCATACCCATGGGAAAATAGTGACCCCAAAACAAAAATAAAAACACTAGAAAAGTATAAAAACACATTTTTAGAGTAAAAATACAAGCAATATATTTTTAGAAAAAAATTACCAACATTATATTTTCATAATAAAAATACCAACATTATATTTTCATAGTAAAATTACCAACAATACTTTTTAGAATGAAGTGACCAATAATACATTTTATAGTATACATTTTATATCTGTAGTTGAAGGATTCAAATTGCGTTCAAAACACATGTAAATGAAGCCTTAAAATTGCATACAAAATATTTAGATATGTTGATATGCCGCTAAACAGAATCAACCAAACTAAACGATTTATAGAATAAAATAACCAACACTACATTTTATAGTAAAATGACCAACACAACACTAAAAAGTATAAAAATATATTTTTACAGTAAAATTACCAGTAATACATTTTTATAAAAATATTTTTTTTTATCATCTATAAATTATATCTCTAAAAACACACTTTTAACCTGAAAATATAACATTTTGAAAAAATATCTGTAGTTTAATGCACAAAATTGTGTTAAAAATATGTAGATGAAGTCATAAAATTAAGTACAAAATATTTAGATTTCGGCAATAATTACCCATAGAGGTATTGATATGCCGCTAACTAAAACCAACCAATCCAAACCTAGTTTCAACAGTGTATAATAATGGAAGGATTGTTTTAGATTTCAATTTATAATGAGGATATTAATGTAGCTAATAAATTCTTTGAAGATTTCTTTGAATAACGGCGTATGTTTGAAAACACAAAGATGAATAAGAAAATTATTTGTTTATTTCAAAGAAAAGGAAAAAGAAACCATAACAAAATTCTGTAAAAAAAAAAACGAACATGAAAGTGTGTGGAAGAAAAGATAAGGGAAAGATGCAATCAAGTGAGAAACGAAAATCAGCGAATTCGATTAATGACAATGCATTTGAGAAGTGACTCGATACAATGGAAAGAATAAATCGAAAGCCTTTTTTACGTTCTTGTTGACTGTATTCAAAGTCCGAATGTGTTTGTTTTGTGGATGTAAGAATTGTAAATTATGAAAATATATAGGATTGATAACTGTTGACTCGAAGACTTAAAGAGGTTAAGATTGTAGTGGTCTGGTGAAGCATCCTATGTTCCATAGAGCAGCGGTTCTTGGAATGATGCTGTCGAAATCGACCTTCCTTGTTACCAAAATAATACGAAGAGAATGAACATAATTAGCCTCAATGCCATATACCCTGAGGCGAATTATGTTCATTCTCTTATGGTAGGATACAGTGGAGTAATGGATAGCGGCTCGGATTGAAGAATCGGAGAGCCGAGTTCGAATTCCGTAACATTCACTTACGTGCTAATACCCTTGGGAAATGTATGAATCCTCTTCTTCTCCCTCCAGTTAAATAGCAGGACAGGCTGGGTTCTATAGACTTGGATGGCAACTGGTCTACTGCAGAAAGAAATGGCAATCTGCTGCAGGAAAAGATACATATCGAAAGATGCTTGATCGCCTAAGCATTTATCCCGCAACATGTATATGACATGGTGGGTCTTATCTGTAAATGTCTGAACTTGTAGAACAAAAGAATGGAACTCGTCAGAACATCCGCCAATGATGTAGTAGCGAGAGGCTTGCGACGTTGCGTCTGTGGGAAAGGGGTTGAAAGGGGAGGATAATTCATCACTTACAGAAGTTTTGAACTCTGTCGAGTGTAAAAAGTGGTTTGGCCAGTTTCATCCCCGATATAGAAGCAATACAATTTTGATCTGATCTGACTCTTGTAAAAGCAGAGCATGGCAAGTGGAGTCAGCTACTATCTGTAGGGATACAAAAGTTGAGATGAAGTCACGTGACGGCCGCTTAGTGACGTCAGTTCATAGACTGCCGAAAGCGCTCAGACCGCTAGTTAGCTTCCAGGAGTCAAACCAACCAGTTGTGTTTTTAGTTCGGGTGAGTCAACATGGCGTCGTTTTCCTTTTGAAATAAATTTTCACCAGATATGGAACTATCTCCGACTCGCAGTCCTTATGTTGAGGAAAACCTATAACTCGTTGTTCCCTGTTTGCAGAATATTCCTTCGCTAGTGACGTAGAAGATAAATCAGGCCGGCTCTAATCTGGAATACTAAATATGACTTCTCCAGAAACAGAAAAAAACACCCGGCGGCTCATATTCCTGTTGGGAATTATTGCAAGTAAGACTCTCTTTTCACACCTTTGCATACTGCTTGTTGATGCATACATGTGTTATGTTTTCTCTGCGAGGTACAAATGTAAATATGTGTACGTAATTTTGTGTATGACTTAGCTATATAAAACTCTCTCTGAGTATAGAGTATGTCTGTCATTCCTTTTCTTTCAGGAAGTTAAGAAACCTGATTATTATTATTATTATTACTAATTTTTCTCTGTAAAAAAAATAATAAGATCACTTATTATTATTATTATTATTTTATTGATGTCTGTTGTATACACATTTCCTTCCGGGCCCCAACCAGATACCTAAAGTCAGAAATGGCTTCATGACGTTTTTCACTGATCATTTTTGTAAAAAACAAAACAAAAATAAGATAACAGACATTTTACATAGATAAAGCTCATCATAATTTATGAGCTGTACTTGTGAGTACAATCTTTTATTATTATTTAAGGCATGGGCTACTAGGAATCACTTCAATCCTTTATTATTATTATTATTATTATTATTATTAGAAAGCTTATACTCCTATAATGTCTCTTAATTGTAACAATTAGGCTTAGTATTTAATTTATAATGCCCTACTGAGCTTACGGCCATATCACATTGAAACACCCGTTCTCGCACGATCACCGAAGGTAAGCAACGTCTAACTTGGTCAGTACCTAGATAGATAGTTTCTGTAAGGTTGGATGTGTTGGTGGTGTAATGGATAATAAAAATCGAAGAGTTGAGTTCGATTTCCTGTCGGGTTACTTACTTTCACTTATACAAATACTTTTGGGCGATTGTGCTTCGAAAAGTGACATGCTCGCTCAATGTGTCACATCCGTACCTACCAACACGCACTGGGCCAGCTATGTAGGCTGATGGCCCATTTCTCTATATGTAGCTGGGGGTGGGGGTTAGATATACGCCCAACAAGAGGACGTTCACAAACTGTGGTGGTGGTGGTGGTGGTGAAGAAGAAGAAGAAGAAGAAGAAATAATATATTATTATTATTATTATTATTATTATTATTATTATTATTATTATTATTATTATTATTTCTTCTTCTTCTTAATAATAATTGATGATTTAATTAATTCCTTATCACTGGATTTATTTTCACTTGCCTTTGTGAACCCGTCTACTCCCCCTAGCCATAGATTAAATAGTGTATCCGGGAGAATTTTTTATGCAATAATGCCACAAGATAACGCCAAATCACTTGAAAATTTTAAATTGTGTCGAGACTTTCACAACTTTTGGATTAAAATTTAATTACATATAATAATTAGAATAATAATAATAATTATTATTAGACTATTATTTGCAATAGTCTATTATAAAAATTATTATTAGACCTATTATTTATTTTATGTTGTTATAATAATAATAATAATAATAATAATAATAATAATAATAATAATAATAATAATAGTTAGAATGAATAATAATAGAAATAATTAGAAATAATAATTAGAAATATAATCAAATATAATTAATTTAGATTAAAAATTGAAACATTCAACGTTTAACTGTTAATCTAAGCAGGGAATAGTAGTGTTAAAGTCAGTAGGCTGTAATAAAAGTATTCTCAAACTTCGCTTACGTATACCGTGTTAAAATGCAACCCATGTTGAAAAACAACCTTCAGAATTATATTCATCTTTTCTCTTATCGCCGCAATTTTCTATGCCATTCAATAAGTAATCAGTAGAGTGACTGAAAGTTTATTATATAAACATATTATTATATAAACAACTACCATGAAAAAATGTTGATTAAATCGTTTTTACGGCTTATCAACCCTTAGCATGTTATTTAAAGCGAGAAAATATTTTTAGATTGTTCGAATTTTTTTTAGATAAGAATACTTTACTGATACAAGTCTTATTAATTAATCCATATCTGGGGGTAGAAGAGGTGGATTTATATCTTTCCCATGCGTAAGTGAATGTAATGAATCCACCGAGAAATAGAAGTCGGCTCCCCGATTAACAATTCCGAACCATTTTCCATTACACCCACGCGCCAATCCAATCTTACAGCACTTGGTATTCCCAAGCGGTCTAGTATGAAATAAGAGGGAAAAGTAAACTTGCTTCTGACTTGTATACTTGAGAGAACAACCTTGTCTTAAGACCAAAGTTATGTGAATTTTTCCATATACAAAACAAATGGTGGTTCACTGTATCGTGCGAGACAATTTTTCTCCAGAATCCTATCATATGCAGGTATTAGGTTGGTGCAAAAATAATGTCGGTTTTTGACGTTAAAAAATACGTCAAAAACCGACATTATTTTTGCACCAACCTAATAATTCACACTTTTATTTTAATATATACTTTCAGTTTCTGACCCCAGTTTGGGGGTTCACTATTTGCTCCTAGTCGGGATCATAATGGGTGTTACCACCCCGGGTCAGGGTAGATCAGAGAAGAAAGGCAATTAATTTCTTTTTAATATTCGTGATTGGTTAATCTCTGGTAATATGAACACTATTTAAAAAAAAAAAGATTACTTCATTTCACCTAAAAGAAGGCAACAAAGCCACTAAGACGTAGGGTGTTGCTGAGTGTAAAAGTATATAAGAAAATGAAAAAAACATGATTAAGGAGCAAAAGCAATAAAAGAACAGAAATTTGTTACCAATAACTGATGATTGATGAATTCGTTTTCTACAGTTTATCAACCCCTTTTCACGTTATTTAAAGCCAGAAAATGTTTTTAGATTGTAAGAATTTATTTTGAGATAATAATGGTTTAGTGGTACAAGTTTTACTAATTAAGCCATGACTGGGAGAAAAAGAGGCGGATTCATATCTTTCCAAAGGGCTGCAATAATTTATGCGCAATGAATAAGGTTGTACAGACTTATACAAAATATTCTATTCAGCGTCAAATTAATTCAGCTAGGTTGAGAAATTTATTCATTAAAAAGTGTGGATTTACATTAGTTTCTAAAGTTGAAAAAAAGTTCTTGGTAGAGTGACAGTAAAGTTCAAGAGGTCTTCTTAATATTCTGCTCTCTCTGGGGTTGAAAGGTCAACATAGTTGTGGAAGAGTCCGTAGTCACTGAGCTGTTTTGAATAATCGAGGAAAACTTAGTGAGTCGTCTCCTTCTTCTTCTTCTTCTTCTTCTTCTTCTGCTTCTGCTTCTGCTTCTTCTGCTTCTGCTTCTGCTTCTTCTTCTTCTTCTTCTTCTGCTTCTTCTGCTTCTTCTTCTTCTTCTTCTTGCTCTCAGTATGCTATGTAAGCGTTAAGTTTTCCGCGTTATGTGTTCAAGGAATTTTCGGTTGTCTCTTCCTGATTCTACGTGCAAGTGTTTTTTGTTGACATTTTTTAAAGACTTCCTCATTGCATACTCACTCTGTCCATGGAATTCTCGGTACCCTTCTGGAGAACCAGATTTCTGTTGTCTCTTGTTTTCTTCTCGAATGTGGAGAGATTTTCCAGCATTCACTAGCATATGAGAAGATGAATGTTACATAGCAATCCAGTACTCTTTTCTTTGTTTCCAACGATGTTTTCTGTTTCTTAGTCCTTTAATTCGCTTTTGGAATACCACTTTCGCTAGATTATTTATATTATTCGGACTATTGTCCTCATCTTTGTCGCCATATTTATCACAACGTTTCGGTAAAATAATGTACATAATACCTCATCTCAGAAATATAGACAGACTCTCTCTCGCTAGTGTTCGGATTTCTGTTTCGCATTTTCCATCCTCTGTTAAAATACTTCTTATCTTATTTTAACTTCTGTACTAGCTTGATGTTTATATCTCCAATTCGTAAGTTGCATCTTGGAATTTTCCTCTTGCTGATGGCCATACTTTTTGTCTTCTGGCAATTGATGTTTAGTTCTTTTACTTTACTTTTTTTACCACTCTGTCTAGAATGTTCCGTGTTTTTTTTCCACATCGGCTACCAACACAGTGCTATATACATCTTACTTATTATAAAACGCAGATTGTGTGTGTATGTGTGTGTCTGTACGTTTATATATTGGATCGGATTTCCTACATTTTTCAACGGATTTCAACAAAATTTCACAGGACTACATAAAATTACTTTGCGGTGGTTCTGACAGCGCCCAAAATTGGAAAAACACAATTGTTTTTGCATGAAATCAATTTGAAAACACGTTTAAGAGGCATTAATGAAAGGGGGGACAACTCATATCGAGTTATCGAGTTATACTTATTATAAAACCCAGGTTGGTTGTTTGTGTGTGTGTTCGTTTATATATGGGATCGGATTTCCTATGTTTTTCAACCGATTTCAACAAAACGTCACTTTTTTTTGGCAGGTAGTGTCTCTTATTGTCTTGCACACTTTTTCTTTTTTTTTCATTCAGAATGCTTTAAAAATTCCATTTACAAGACAATTGTTTATAATAAAATTCTATTCAATCGGTAGACTCATGACAATTGAAAACAATGTTTTTGTTTGACCAATTCGTAAAAAAAAAAAAGAAAAAAACGAAAAAGAAAAAAAGAAAACTAATTAAGACATGCGTGTCTGTCAATCTTAAACAATAATCTTTGTCAGTTTTATTTTTCAGTCTTTATGATGGTCGATACTTGATCTATCTCTTACTGTTACATCCCCGGGCAACGCCGGGCTCTACTGCTAGTATTTAATATTGTCAAGATTAAACCTATTGAGAATAAAACCTTAGGATAGCCTCGCTGTAGAGATTGAATAAATCCGGGGAGAAAACATTCTTGTTTTATGACACTTTCTATTTTTTTATGTAGCTTGGATAAGTGAAACTGAGTTTCACTTATCCAAAACTGTCTAAGGTTACGTATGTTGTCCAGAGTCGTTGAATGGCAACGTAGTTTCTCGAAGTCTAACGTCCTCTTCCACTCATTGCTAATAATGTTACTTGTTCTGCTGCTTCATTTTCCTGACTATCTACCCAATCGTATCGTGAATAAATAATATTAGGTTGGTGCAAAAATAATGACGTAATAATGTCGTTTTTTGACGTTAAAAAATACGTCAAAAAAACGACATTATTACGTCATTATTTTTGCACCAACGTAATAGTTAAACCAGATGGCCGCTTCCTTTATATTTCAGCTGGTGGCCTCACTCAAAGTCACATTTCAAAATTGTTGTGGGTTTCAAATTCCGTCCTTTAGAAGGAGGTCACTTTTCATTCGTTTTTCCCACGAAACATTGCTTTTTTATTACCCTGAATCAGATACGGCATCGCCATAATCAGATGCAGAACTAAGGTTTACTAAAAAGTCCCATACCTCATTGGTTGATAATGTCTTTCATCTATGTAGTGGAAATAGGTAAAGGGTAATATTGGGATGCCACTATTCGCTTTAGTTCAAATAAAGAAAGTATTTTTTAACTTTAAAATATTCAGTTAAAGACAAGTGTATATAACCAAAATTTAATGCCAAAACACATACACCCATATATATATATATATATATATATATATATATATATATATATATATATATATATTTAAGTTGTAAGGAACTTGGTAAACTGAATTGGTAAATCCAAAGAGGATGAAATCCTGAGAGCTCAATGTTAGGACAGAGCTAATATGTAATGAAAAACAAACCACTTTAATGTACCATTACGATAATTTATTTCACCTAAATCCTTTTTTAAGGATTCAGGATCATCAGGTAAATCTTCCAACAACGAATTGAGAAAAAAATGGGATTAGAAATTGGTGGGTAGTGTAATTTTTGTAATTTAATAGAGGGGGTTGAGAGTGGTAGTTAACCAGACAATATAAAGTATAGGGAGGGGTTAATTTTATATCTCTCTTAAGTATGTTTTATATTGGAGTAGGAGGAGTGACAGAAAACTTGACCTCTTTAGATGGTTAATAAAACGGAAATGAATTGTAGAAAATGTATACAAGTGAGTCTTACGGTAAAGAGAGAGATAGGGGGGAGGGGGAAAGAGAGATGGAGTTGTTATAATTTTGTTTTAACAAAATTATGTAAAAGATAGTTTACAATGTTTGATAGAAAATTCGATGTCTGAAAAAAATTTTGTTATTAACTTAAATGTTTAATTTTTTAAGTAAATAGTTTCAGGACTAAATATAACTATTATTGTAATAAACATATTTATCTAGGACATAAAGAAATATTTAAAATCTTAATAGTTTATTCACCCGACTAATTGTATTTCCACAATATAAAAAAAAAAAAAAAAAAAAATATATATATATATATAACATCTATTTTAATATTCAAAATTAATTTATGAATGCAATTTATTTATTACATTGGTAAACTAAATTAAAGATTAGGTTTCATTATTTAATAGAATTTGAGGGTAATATTAATTTTCATATATTCATATATGCCTCACAAATGTATTCATGTGAATCCCTTTACCTGATTATCCTGAATCCTTAAAAAAGGATTTAGGTGAAATAAATTATCGTAATGGTACATTAAAGTGGTTTGTTTTTCATTACATATTTATATATATATATATATATATATATATATATATATATATATATATATATATATATATATATTTCGGCACCATATTTTCATTAAGACAGGTTTCGTTAAATTATTTAGACGTGTTCTGTCTACTTATTCTCGAGAGTATATTCTTTTTTGTGTGGTTATTAGAAGACGAGAGGAAAGAACCATGTTGGCTCATATTGTGTTTATTCCGAGTGCTTTCGGCGTAACATAATGTCATCATCAAGTTATTGTTAATCATAGAGTAAGCATTTAGTGTTCATGGTTGTGAAGGACAAAACTTGTTGTGGTCATCCGAAAATTATCATTTTTATATGTGGGGTCAAGAACGCTGTCTCATGGCTTGGGTGACGCAGACACCGTTTAAGGGGATGTAAATAGGTAAGCTGTGGAAAAATTCCGGACTTGACTAGTTGCTAGATAAAGGAAAAACTAATACATCCACCACAGACTCTAGTAAAAAAAATAAAACTTATATACTCACTAAATCTACTGTATCTAGTAAAACCATTCGAGAAAAAGTAGACAGAACATGTCTAAATTATTTAACGAAACTTTCTTTCTATATATATATATATATATATATATATATATATATATATATATATATATATGTGTGTGTGTGTGTATGTGTTAAATATACATATACCTAGTACATTTGCACCACGTCATTATGTAGCGACAAATTGCGACGCAATAAAATGGTGTAAGTTTTCATGCTTCTAATGATTTCTCATATTAGTACTAAATTACTATGTAATATCAATCTTCTTATGTAGCAGTGTATGATGACCAGTCTCTTCCCTTTAGGTAACAGGGGAGACTTGCCTGATGTCTCCTCTGTGTCAGAGGAGACTTTAGGCAACAGAGACTTGGTTCTATAGAAATATTCTGAAAATATCATGGACGGAATATTTGAAAAACAAAGGAGTTTTAAGGAAGACGCAATCAAAAAGGACACTTGTACTCAGAAAGAAACTGTTGACATTTCTGGGATACATAATAAGAAATAAGAGCTTGAAGAATCTGACACGGGACATATTGAAGCCAAGAGAAACAGAGGAAAACACCTAACTGACGAGCTTGTGTAAATGCATCGGGGAGTGGGAGGGAACATTGCATAGATCTACAAAGGATGGGAACGTGAGACAAGAGCCGAGTGGATTAAATAGTTGGGTTGTGAATTCAGAGTTTAATCTCTGATAAAGGAAATAAAAACTCAGACTAAGTGGAAAGAGCTGGGGTAATGTGGTGTGTTAATACAAAAAAAAATAAATTAAAGGATGCAACGAAGTATTCCAAGACAGGGAGATTATGGAAGCACAATCGAAATTAAATAACGAGATTAGACAAAGTTCTCAGTTCGAAATTCTCTGATAGTTACCTGGATAAACAGAAAAGAAGGCCGAAATGCACAATGGCCGAAACGTTGTAATAACAATAAGATAAACGAAGACATTAATCCGAATGTAATAGAAATAATGATAACACTTCATCCATGAAGTTGTGGCGAGCCGTGATTACCCATATACTAAACGAAGACGGCTCTTAAATGAAGAATTAGTTAATAGCAATGGTAATATTAGTGTTATGGTCCGGTTCCTTGTATCACGGTGATAGTCCAAGGTAGAACCAATAAAGAAGAACTCTAACACGGATATGGAATAACACAGATATATTACAAACAGGAATATATACAGAGAAGTAGAAAGTGTTAGTACGAACAATCAGTAGTAATTGTCTGAACGTGACTCTGTTTCGGACTGCCTCTGACTCGACTGACTGACTCGCTTTGACTGACTGACAGACTCCTGACGGACCTCACTCCAGACTTCAGACTGAACTCTCTGCTTCCTCTTGAGGCGCAGTATTTATTACGTATGGAATAGTCCATTATGTTATTAGGGGTAAGGTCCCATAACAATTAGCCGTTTCCCTACAAGGAAACATTTGGCGTTCATTGATGTAGTAGCCAGTACTGCTTTCGGTTGAAGTTTATTAAAACCTTTCTCTTCAAACAATTTTTCAGAAAAGTAGGCTTCTCAAGTCCAATAGCTGTTATCGTTCTTTCCAGTATTGACAGGGGGGGTCCTTCCTAACATTTTATTGGAAGTGTTATGGAATGTTAACATCTTGATCTTGTAATTATATTTTTTTCGAGTTAATAAGCTCGTCTATCAGGCAAGGTCTTCTGCCAGATTTATGTAAGCTTATAAAATGTCTATATGCATATAGATAATTTGAATATAATAGGACACACGTAGTCTTCAAGAGAGAGAGAGAGAGAGAGAGAGAGAGAGAGAGAGAGAAGAATTGACAGGATATGTTAGGTTATACTGAGTTTATTTTTTTATTTCTAAAGACAGTCAGTTATATGCCATGCGTGATACACGCGAAAGCGATCATGTATCTTTCGATATATGACTGATGAGATAGATTTTTTCCCCGCAAAAGGTTGGCATTTCTTTCTACATTAGACCAGTTGCCATCCAAGGCTATAGAACCCGGTCTGTCCTGCTATTTACTCATAGCTATTAGAGAAGTGGATTCATGCCTTTCCCAAGGGTATTAGCACGTAAGTGAATGCAATGGGCACGACTGGAATTTGAACTCGGCTCTCCGATTCCTCAATCCGAGCCGCTAAAGACAGAACTGAATTAAACAGAAGGAACAATAAAACCTCCAAGAACATTACTTTATATTCAGATTTTTTTTCGATGTTTTGATGCGAAACAACCGTGTACCTAATGACACCTCCATCTGTATTTCTGGAACTCCCAGATTCATTTTCTATGTGAAAATCTGCCTGCATCTGATTCAGTTTAATTGTACATTCTGTATGCCATACTTGATTGTGTGCAGCTGGGTTGAAATGAAGCAGATCTTTCAGGTTTTCGTGAATTTTTATCATAAATTCAAGTAACCAGACCATGGTAGATGTGAGATAAGTTTCTATCCAGAAACAAAAGAGCGCATTTACCAATGTAATTGGCAGAATATGGGGGAAAGGGTGTGGTTTCAAACAGCCTCTACAATATTTTAGCCAGAATGTTCTCGGAAAAGCCTACACCTTAATACCCTGAATCGGCTGAGAATAAAAAAAAAAAATAGTTCAGACGTAGCTGAATATTCAAATGAGAGTAAAAAAAAATCTTCTTTAAGAAAAAATCTTTTAAAATATTGTTTGTTTGTTTAGCGGCATATCGACTCCTTATGGGTCATTTAATGCCAAAATATAATTTATTTGGGTGCATTAGTAATATCTTTTATAAAAATGATTTACTGATAATATTTTTGTTTATTTAAAAAAATGTATTGCTGGTAATTTTGTTTTCCAAAAATGTATTGCTGGTAATATTTTTTTTACTATGAAAATGTATTGCTGGTAGTTTTACTATAAAATATATATTTTTATACTTTCATAGTATTTTACCCCAAGTTTGAGGGTTAACTATTTGCCCATAGCTGGGACCCTAACAGGTGCCACCACCCTGAGTCAGGATGAACCTGGAAACAACAACAAATAAGAGGTCGTTCCACGCTCCTCAAAACCTCCAGATCAGAGGCCTTGCTGCCGGATGTAGTTTATTGTCATACCCAGGACGATTTTTAAACATTCCAATTCATTAATTAAACGTTCCCCCCCTTTTTTTAATTATCTATGAATGACACTAACTTTTTGGAGAAGAGAATGGGATCGTATCCTCTTTATTAATATTATAGTTTTAAATTCAGAGTTTTCCTTCTATTAAACTGGTTGTTAGCCATGACTGTTTAAGCTGAGTGGGAGGAAATAGATTCACGTCTTTCCAAAGGACATAAGTGCGAATATGAATGTAATAAACTAGGCCGCCTCGACAATTACACATCCCATACTGGAGTAAGGATACAGTTATAAAACTGTGGCAAAGATGTAACTGTAAGTTGCATGCTAATTTTTTGTTTGTGGGACCCTCTTTCAGATTCTTGCTTTCCAGTCAAGTTTGGTCTTCAAAAATTTCAATGAGATGTCAATCGTTATCTTCTGTATTCTTAAATTGTGTTCTTTTATTGTTCTCTCTCCTTGATAATGTTTTTTCTTCATATTCTTTCACATCCAGTGACGGCCTACCCTCTGTTGCCTTGCTTGGGGTCAAATGATTAAAAAAAAAAGTTTGACAGTTGCCAGATGGAGTCGATGCTCGTAAAAACGCCACAAATAATAGAATGTGCACAGACAAATGCCATATAATTAACGTAAAACTACTCTCCGTCAAGATAAGATGAATTTTTTCGTATGCGTCCTTTCAGAACATAGGTGATCATGGCTCTCCACAGATTCATTTTTGTTTATTGTCTAAGAATTGCTATGACTTGGAAAAATTGTGCAGTGCTTTCCAGATGATTTTGAACTGTTTTGAATTCAGAGTAGTCATTTTCGATTGGCTGTCACTAAAAGCTTGAGAGTCCGGTCAACCCTGCTATTTAAACCCTAGCTGTAAGGAGAAAACGTGGTGTTATGACTTTCTCAAGGGCAATTGTGAGTAAGATAAGGCAACAGTTTTGGACTGGAATTCTTTTTAACTCGGCATGCCGAATCAACATTCCGTGCCAGTAATCGTTACGCTGTTGTATAGTAGAAAGGATACAGTAATAATAATATGAGAAAGGATAGCGTGTTGCCAGTTGTAGTTGCATGCTCGTAAAAAAAAAAAAAAAATGCCACAAATAATAAAATGTATGCGAACGAATCTCCCATAATTAGCGTAAAACTATTCCCCACCAAAATAAAGCGAGGTTTTTGTTATGCGCACATGAATTTATAATTATATGCTTCCAGACTGACAGGCATAGAGTGATCAATAAATAATGTAATTTATTTGAAAATTCAGGTACTGCACTCAAATTTCAGGCCTCGTGAGTTTATTATTGACATTTTATTTATATCCTACATTGCGTCTTATGCCGTTATTAACCTTTTGATTGGGAGATGCGAAGTAACATTACAGAAAGCATTTGGAATTAAGTTGAAGCTGATCATCTTTCACAACCACGATTACGATCACGAGTCCTGTAACTCTTTAGCGTTGTAAATGAACTGCAGTCGTGGTGGGTCAGTAGTGACAAGATAATCTCCTGCAACTCAACCATCTCCAGATTAGTCTGAATTCAGAGTTTTCTTCCTTCTAGACTGGCTGCCAAACTGGGCCATAGTTGAGCTTAGATCTGTCAGCGTTGGAGAATCATAGCTTTGTCTGAGTAGTGGTCTGTCACAAGAAATATCGGATTAGCTAGTCAATTTTTCTGACACGGATTACCGGGAATATTAACTATACCTGTATGTGTGTTTTTCTTCATTCTTTTTGCTTTAAAATTGTCTTTTAAAAAGAAGCTAGTACCATACTTGATTTAAATCTCCATCATAAATAAACAACAATTTTTTTTTACTGAAGAGTCACCAGCCACGCCTGCATGATCTTAATGATCTTTTCGCAGACCATTGACAGTGAATTAAGTGCTTTTACATTGTTCAATATTAGAATGAGACAAAAATAATTTTCGTTTTTACTTATCAACTGTTTCCTTTAAAAAGTAAAATATATTTTATTCAATTTTATATTCATCGTTATTTGCAATGGCATGTTGCCAATTATCAAGCAGCTCTTCGAAAACTTTTGAATAAAATTCTGCAGGGTTTTTTTTTATGTGAAAAATGATTTGACGACCTCTTGAATTTGGTTTTGATTAAAGAAAGTTTTCCCTCCACGGAAACGTTTTGAAGCGATCGTAAAAAGGTAATAATCGGTTGGCTCAAGGTCAGGTGATTATGGCGGCAGAGGTGGGAAGTGGGTGTGGATGTGTTGGTTAGAACAAACCAAACGTTTCCCCCCCCCCCGCCTTTTTTTTTTCAATTATATATTCATCATTATTTCTAATGATTTATTTTTCAATTACCAGGGAGCTCTTCGATAGCTTTTGAATAAAATTAGTCAGATTTTGGTGTGAATTTTTTTTTTTTGACGAACACTTGAATTTGGTTTTCATTAGAGAGAAAAGAAAATGTTTTGCAGCGATCAAAAAATATAATAATCGGTTGATGCACGATCAGGTGAACATGGCGGAGTGAGTGTAGAACAGACTAACGGATTTCCAAAATGCCTTCCTGTGTTAATCTTGCTGTAGGCATGCTTTCGTTGTCATAAAGGAGAACAACATTTTCTCTACTGACTAGCACAAGGCAATTTCTGAGCAAATTATATGAACAAATTGCAGCTACTGGATGCATACACGTGCATTTTTGTTTCATTGTTTTTAAGAACTCTAAATCATTTTAGTTGATTAATTCGTTTTCTATGTGTCATAAGCATAAGAGGGGGAGAATGCCATAAGCATTAACTTCTCTAAATTTAGTGTCTTCCGCAATTTGCTCTACTATATATACACATCCTCTTTTACTTGTATTCTTAGTATTCCTATTTGCTCTTAGCCCCGTCGTGGGCCACTCTGTTTAGTAAGACATTTATCAAGGTACTTCTTTGTTATATAGGAATAAAGTTTCGCTGCCGACACTGTACAAACACAGGCGATCCCATTACTGAATTAAGTAGACCACGTGACCATAGAGAAAACGCATATATGCGAGGTAGCGAGTGTTTAATTGTTCGTTATTTCTATTCTATCCTCTATTACTATACGAACCGCTATTCTCTACTCTATTCACTATACTATTTCTCTATTCAGATCACTACACGGAGTACTTTCGAGCGAGTATTATCGAACAAGTACTATTAGTGCGAATGATGTTCTATGGCGTCTGAGACCAGTATTGGTCAACAATGTACTATAGTTGTATCGGCGATTATAAAGCCTCTACTACCAGGAGCATTTCGAAAGTGACAACGATTATTCGTCGACATCACAAAAGTGGCAACATGCGTTTATTGACATCACAAAATTCTTTAGTTCTTTTCCTTATTACACTACGGTTTATCAACCCTTTCTAAACCTGAGAGGAGGATTATCATGATATACAGGCAAACTAATGTTGTTTACTGTGACATTTACAACGTTTCGACCGTTATGCTCTTCAGGTTTTATCATGGGTCTGTCGATTCGAGTAACCTTCAGGGACTCTCGAGCTAAATTCTTTATTCAATCTATGAGCGTAGATTTTTTTTTCACTTGTCCATAGACATTGCTTGATTGATTCGTTTTAACGGTTTATCGACCCTTCGTGGGTTATTTAAAGCCAGAAAATATTTTTAAATTGTAAAAATTTTTTTTTTCTAGATAACGATAATTTATTGATACAAGTCTTACTAATTAATCCATGTCTGGGAAAAGAAGAGTGGATTCATATTTTTCTCAAGGATATTTGCGCGTAAGTGAATATAACAAACGCAACCAGAATTGGAACTCAACTCTCCGATTGAGACTTTCGAGCCATTATCAATTACACCACCCACACATCCAAGCTTACAGCACCTGGTATTCACAAGTGGTCACCCATTTCGGTACTGATCAGGCTCGACGTTGCTCAACTTCTGTGATTGTATGGAAATCGGTGCTTTAACGTGATATGGCCGTAAGCTTACTCTGAATGAATACCCTGACGATCCCACTATACGCACATATTTCTATGAAGCCCTGCTTTTGGGGTCGGCTGGGGAGCTTTATCCGGGTCAGTTCATTTCCTATTGTGTTGAAGATTGTCATTAAATATGGCTTTTAACCCAAATTGTCTAGCCCAGCAACATTTATATGGATTATAAAGTGCAAAATGCTACTCATCAAACGTCGTTAATACTATCAAGGTGCAAACTTAGACATTCTGAAACCGAACGAAATGACGACATTTTGTACTGAATTCTGGTTAGACGCGACAATGTTTGTATGACTTGATAATGAAAAATCAAAATATGGGTTATCTTTACGAAAACTCATTCAACCAAATTTGTTGATCGACTAAAACTGATTCTGATACCATTTTAAAAAACACATGTCCTATATTAATACAATAAAAAAAAAACATTTTTTTCTTAAATTTTGGTGTGTGGGTGCTTTAAGCGCCAAGTTCTTATATGTCCATGAATACATGCACAAACACATTTAATAGATTGCTATAATTTTTTTAAATAATTAAAGATGTTTTTCAATTAGAATTTAGTAACCATGGATTACAAAAAAATGTACCGTCTCAACCTTCACACAGAAAATATTTTTTTAAAATTTGGAATGCCTTGAAGACTAATTATCTGAATATATGTAAGTAAATAATGTCTAAACGATTTATATTCCAGCTATAGGCAAGTAGTGGCCCCCAAAGAAAATCAAAACACTAGGAAAGTATACACAAACACGTTTTTATAATAAGAAAACTATAAAAAAATTATAAAAGAAATTACCAATAATACATTTTTGTAGTTAAATTCCCACCTAAATGACAATGAATAGAACACTATAAAATGTATAAAAATACATTTTTATAGTAAAATTACCAGTAATACAGTCTAATAAAAATACCAAAAAACATTTTGGTAGTGAAATTACTAGCAATATATTTTAAAACATTACCAACTCGTTTGGAAAAACCTTAGGTATTTTGGCCTGTAATTGAACAAACCAATGCCCAAGTGAAAATATAGAATAAAAAAGAAAGAACTAAGACCATGAATCCAAGCTCAAAGAAAAAAAAACCCTCCAAAACGAGTAAAGCAAAAGTAACTATGAAAAGTGCTCAATACGCTAAGTAGAGCAAACCTAAATATGAACCTAAAGAGCCAGTCGGCCCTGACGATCCGTATAGGCGAAACCTAGGTAGGTTTGCCTGGCTCTTTAGGTTCACACACACACACACACACATATATATATATATATATATATATATAAAACATTTGCCCTGAAAGTATAAAATTATGTACAACATACTGCAGTTGAAGGCATAAAATTGTGTACAAAATATTTAGATTTTGGTATTAAATAACCTATGGAGTTGATATACCGCTAAACAAAATCAACCAAACCAAACTAAACGATTTATATTAAATAAAGGTATCCTGTACTTTTCTACGCTCTTATGCTACCCTAAAAAAGGCATCTGGTTTCTAAAACTAAGTTTCGTTAAACTTATATGAGTGTATTTTCAACCGAAACCTTTTGAAATTAATTATTTTGCAATTTTACGGAACAATGGCCAATAGGAAATCTGGTGAGATAATAATTGTTCAATCCCAGTGAAGAGTAGTACGGATATACCCAAAGTCAATGGAAATAAAACTAGCAATAACTGAACAGTTAACCAAGTCCATATACCAGTTCCCGTATGGTCATCGGAGTTAAGCAACGTCGAACCTGGTCAGTACCTAGATGGGTTACCACTCAAGGGAGAATTCCAGATACTGTAAGTTTGGATATGTGGGTGGTGTAATGGATAATGGCTCGGAATTGTTAATCAGAGAGCCGAGTTCTAATTCAGGTTGGGTTAGTTATATCCGTTTACACACAAAAATACTCTTGGGAAAGTTAGGAATTCATCTCTTCTCCCCAAGCTATAGGTTAATTAGTAAGACAAAAATTTCGTAGAATTTAAAAGTATTTTTGGGTTTTAAATAACCTGCAAAGGGTTGATAAGCCATAGAAAACGAATCAATCAACAAAGTCTGGATATCTTTGGACAGCTGAATGAAAACGATCTACACTCGTAAATATAATTAAGGAACAAGTTCGAAATGCCCTGAAGATTCCCCGGATAGGCAGACCTTGAAGAAGCCTGGAGTGCATAACGGTCATTGTGATCGCCATAATAAACATAATGATTTTAATGCGCATCTATCTATCTATCTATCTATCTATCTATCTATCTATCTATCTATCTATCTATCTCTTAACACACTGAAATAAGTAACTACTGGAGGAGTATACTCCAGCTGGCACACTGGAAAAAAGAGCTCAATGTCGCAATGGCAGAGCATTTATATTATCATAAAAATCAGGTGCCCACGTCCCTGAACAGACCAATACCAATGACCTGAAGGCAGCGTACATAGCTTGCAAGAAACTGTCAATCGTGATCGGTGGGATGTACACGGGATTTTTATGATTATCCTAGTATTTAAAACAGCACGAAAAATACATCGTAAACAGTCACAACATGAAGAGAAACTAACAACACCGAAACAGAAAGTCCCTTGAAAATGGTCAATGAAGTGGCCGAAAGCATCTGGGACAATGGACTCTATAGACAGATTTTGTACTCCTACCAAACGGAAAAATGTAAGAATGAATATATATATATATATATATATATATATATATATATATATATATATATATAAAAGTGAACATAGAAGTCAACACTTAGAGGCGACATAAATACTATGTTACTAAAAATCGAAAACCGAAAAGAGAAAATATACAAGTAAAATAAATTGACTTAAATTCATCCAAGTAAATAAATAAACAACCCAATCCCAAATAAAGATAATCAATTAAAAACTGTTCCCGCCAAAATAATACTTAGAATGAACTACAACAATCAACCCCAAAACTGAACAAATAGCTTTAATTAAATTCCCAAACCAAAACAAAACTGTTAAATAAGTGATATAAACAAATTTTTAATACGTTAATAAATAAATAAATAAAATAAGAAACAAAAAAATAAAAACAAGCAATATAATTTGACCTAAATAGATAAACAAACGACTTCCGGTGAAATAACCGCCATAACAGAATACCCACAATGCACCACTAACCCGTATATATATAAATAGCCGAGAAAAATAACAGCATATGTGGCCTGACGATTGCATATAGCATGAAACAGACTGTCGCCTCTAAGTGTTGACTTCTATGTTCACTTTTCTATTTACACACGCTCTATCTCTGATATTGAGCACTTTATTCCGTAAATATAGCACTCCTTAAGACTATATTTCTTTATATATATATATATATATATTTATGAATAAAAATGACAATAGGAAAACTGGTAATTGCTGACGCGTTTCGTCCAATGTGGGCTTTATCAAAGCAAAATACGAAAATGAAATTAGATGAACAAACCTATCCCATCTAAATAATCTTGAAATAGTCACAAACACTTCCAAAACCATTATGGATATACTAAGATCTTCAAACAATAATAGCACTAATATTTCTGAAGCAGGCATTTATAGAATAAATTGCCAAAACTGTTCCTCTCAATATATTGGAGAAACAAGTAGAAGTTTGAAAAAACGCATTTATGAGCACAAAAGAGACCTCACAAAAAACAACTTAGCTAATGCACTAGTCATACATAGAAATAAATTCAACTATAATTTTGATTTTAAAAATGCTACACTCATAAAAAAAGAAAATAACTCACTCAGAAAGAAAATTCTGGAGAGTGCCGCCATAGTAAACTACCCAAATATTAATCTACGCCCAGGTTTTTTTTCCCTATTTCATCTTTCTTAACAAAATTAATGCTCTTACAAACAAATATACACAACAGATTCATAAAATCAAAAGAAAATGGTTGAATACATCAACACAGTTATAATGACAATATTCTCCACACGTGACAATTACTGACGTTATTTTTCAGTTAAAAATATGAAAATAGCGTTTCTCTACATTCCAGTTGCTGTTTTTGTTTTTATTAGTTACTTTGTTCATTTAATTTCATTTTCGTATTTTGCTTTGATAAAGTCCACATTGGACGAAACGCGTCAGCAATTACCAGTTTTCCTATTGTCATTTTTATTCATAAATATTGTCTCTCTACTGATTAATTCGGAGAAATTTTCATATATATATATATAAATATAATAAAATATATATAAATTAGGTTAGTGCAAAAATAATGACGTAATAATGTCGTTTTTGACGTAAAAAAAATACGTCAAAAAACGACAGTATTACGTCATTATTTTTTCACCAACCTAATATCTGTAATCAGTTATTAGGTTGGTGCAAAAATAATGACGTAATAATGTCGTTTTTTGACGTATTTTTGAGGTCAAAACACGACATTATTACGTCATTATTTTTTGGACCAACCTAATAGTTATGCTCGATGCGTGATACACGCTTAAGCGATCATTTATCTTTCGATACATGACTCACGAAGCAGATTTTTCCGCAGTAGGTTGCCATTTCTTTCTGCCATCTGCCACTATAGATCCCGGTCTCTCCTGCTCTTTACCCATAACTGAGGGGAGAAGAAGAGGATACATACCTTTCCCAAGAGTATTAGCACCTCAGTGAATGTAATGGATTCGACTGGAATTCTAACTCGGCTCTCCGATTCCTCAATCCGAACTACTATCCATTACTCCATATTTATTTAATTTTAGTTTAGACGAACATTTCACATTTTTGTATATTTTAAATCGGAGCCATAACGCGTATATAGTGTTTTTCTTCTTGATCATTACCATATATCGTTTGTATATATATTATTTGATTTTATCAGTTTGTCATCGGTTTTTAGCGATACATATATATATAAATATAATTTAAAAAATGTTTATTCGAACGTAAGACATTTGTCTAATTTATTTTATCTTTATTTATACGAACATTTCCCTGTTTTGTATATATTATTTGTATTAAGAAACAGGCTAACGATAAAATGTGATAATAGCGTTGAGTTCAACAAGTATCCCCGTCAAAAGGAAAAAGTACAAAATGAAAACGGCAAATAATTAAACCTTAAAATACTCAAGGAAATAGGGTAAGATTTAGGAATATTAAGATTACCTCCTCAGTTATCCATCGAAACTGCAATCCACCGAAATAAGAAAAGAAACCAGTCCCAACCGCGGGCCATTTAAAAAACTTAGTCCGCGCAGCAGATTGGTTGTTAACTTGTTACTAACATCCAATCGGATGTGCGGAACACGTGGTCTTTCTTCCTCTTATTCTTTAAAAAAGGCCAGAGTAGCTGTTAGTGTTCAATCAAAAGGGGGAATCATGGGTTGATCTCCCCTGATTGGGTCGACTTGGTGATGGGGAGTATGATGTTGAAAGACCCGAAACTCCCTGATGAACCAAGTCAAAACATCACTGACGACCCCCTTGTGCGCCTACTTAAAAGCGTATTTACGAATCAGTGCCTCCTAATGAAATAAAATAAAATAAGATAAAAAAAAGAAAAGATCCTTAAAAATACTTTTTCGGTTATAATTTATTTCTTGAATATATTGAATATATTAAATAATTCTAAAATATTCATATTTAAATATATTCATGAAATAAATTATAGCCGAAATGGATTTTTAAGGATTTTCTTTACTTATTATTATTATATTGCTCTGTTATTTACATTGAGCTCTCTTTGGATTAATATCCCCCTTGGAAATATCCCTACCAATTACCAACTGGTATTATATATATATATATATATATATATATATATATATATATATATATATAATACCAGTTGGTAAATAAAATGAGTTATATTTCTGCAGTTCATATATATATATATATATATATATGAACTGCAGAAATATAACTCATTTCTTGGCAGTTTTCCAGTCTTTTCTTTACACAGGATATATAGTTTCTTTATATTTTAATATTTTATGATTGATATATTCTTGGTAATCATTTTTAAGGTCTGTGTCCCTGCAGGACATGGTCTATTTTGGTTCTCCACAGCTTCTTATCTCTTCCATGCCTATTCATGTTCTGCTGTCCATTTACACAAGCTCATTAGATATGTTAATTGCTCAAACTAAATGTTCAAACTAAGACATTCTTTCGCAAACATATGTACACTGACGCACCTTCTTTTTCTATATGCCATGTTCCTTCAGGCTGTGGATGATCATGGCTCTCCACAATTTCTTATCTTTTATAGCTCTTACTAAAATTTGTCTTTTTGCTGTCTCTCTTAATTATCTAACGTATTTAGAGATTCTTGATAAAATTTAATGAAGAATCTGCAATGTTATCGGTCCTGTTCTAGCATCTCGGTTTCAGTCACCGCCGTAATGTAGCTTTTGTGAGTCTTTTTTTATAAATATTTTCATGGTAATTCTTCTTTGGGACCTTGACTTTATGAATTTAAGCGCAGTACTAGATTGGCGGTAAGGTTTCATCATTTTAAACTTGTAATTACTAGATATAACCATAAGTTATATGTTACAGTTTCTTCTTCTCGCTTGTGGAACTTTCAACTTCTGACTTTCCAGTCAACTTTGATCTTCAACAATTTAAATGCAATGTCAATCGTTATCTCCTGTCTTCTTAATTCCCGTTCTTTTATTATTCTATCTCCTTAATAATATCGTTCTTGGTATGATGATAAACTACATCTGGCAGCAAGGCCCCTGATCGAAAGATTGAAGGTTTAGAGGGGCGTGGGACCACGTCTTAATTGCTGTTGTTCGGATCGGAATCCCCCCAACCTGGGGTGGTAGCACTTGTTAGGTTCGCAGCTAAGGGTAAATAGTGAACCCCCAAATAAAAACAAAACACTATGAGTCTGTCTATATTTCTGAGATGAGGTATTATGTACATTATTTACATTATTCAGATTATTGTCCTCATCTTTGTCGCCATATTTATTACAACGTTTCAGGTGGTTGGAATGTCAAACTGAACTCTTTATTTCGCTCACTGGGGTAGACTGTTCTAGTTCCACGTGTTATGTTTGATGGATGTCAGTTATCAGTTATCTGCTGTTAATTTCCCTCTGAAAGTTCTCCACTTCCTTAACCGGGTATTGAACTCACACTCTTTGGGTCCTGTCACTGGATCTAACCAACGCCTTTATCCACTGTGCCATGTGTCCTTGAAGAAGTAAAGGGTTCAGTTCGACATTCCAACCACCTGAAGAAGGCCCGAGGGTACAACGGCCGAAACTTTGTAATAAATATGGCGACAAAGATGAGGACAATAGTCCGAATAATGTAAATAATGTAATAAAACACTATGAAATTATAAAAATACAATTTTATAGCAAAAATACCAGTAATACATTTTTATATATAAAAGAGATTAATATATAGTTAAATGACTAACAATACATTGTAACTGTAGTTAAAGGTATATAATTGCGTTCAAAATATATTTAGATTTCGGCATCAAATAACATGTACACATTGCTATGCCTCTAAAAACAAATTAACCAATCAACCTTAATAATGTTTTCCTTTTTCTCATATCCTTTCGCATTCATGAACCCCTTGCATCTTAGTGTCTTTATTTCCTCGTTTGGGATGAAATTATTTAAAAAAAATCCCTTCTTAGGTAGGTTATTCGTTTTTTTTTCTTCTCTATCTTGCCTTTAATATATCACGTGAGTGTGAAATTTTTGGATCGTTTCTGTTAATTCACCCACAAATATTAATTTACCCCAAAATAAAAAAATAAAAAAAAGAATGTATATTTACTATAATCATACCAAATTCTCCCATAGAAAGACACTTCCATTACACACCCCGATTGGGTTGACCTTGGCAATCATCCCAACTGTGGGCGACACGGGTGCGCTATTTCTAAGTGTGGCTTTTCTTTTTTTTAAGTTGTAATTTTTTTTTAAGTACCTTGAATATCATCCGCACTTACGAAATGTGAATAACTCCCAGATTTTTGGTAATTTTTTATTTTGAGGGTTTGAGTTTTTGCGAGGCAAGCTAAACAAATTTTGATTTAAAATTTATAATTTCAAAAGAGTGGCAAAAATTTAATAAGAAACAAACAAACTTTGATTTAAAATTTATAATTTCTTGGGGGTGAATTAATATTTGTGATAAGACACTTTACATTCTACAGTAAAGATCTAAATTTTCTATGGTGATATTTCCAGAGTGCGTCTGTCTGAGTAGATAAAATAATTAGCATTTTACAACGTATAACCTTGCGTCAATGTAGGTATGATTATTGATTCAATAGCTTATAGTTTTCGTTGGACGTTTTCCATTTTGACAACTAATTCTTTCTCTTCGTATCTTTACTTATGTCTGTGCCTGTATAGGTAAGAACGTGAGATTCTTCTTTCTGCCGAGTAGTAGCGATGCGGATAAATTATATTTGAGTAAACCAAGAGATGAGCAGATATTACAAATAAAAATATAATTTTCTCGCATGCTGACACAGGAAAAATAATACTTTTAGCATTAGAATTATATATATATATATATATATATATATATATATATATATATATATATATATATATATATATATATATATATATATATATATATATAGCAAACAAGATTACCCTTTATATACCTTCATGAGCAGTATTTTGGCTGTGATTTTCTTTTTTCTTTCTTTCTAAGAATGAAGAGAGAGGGATAGAGAGAGAGAGAGAGAGAGAGAGAGAGAGAACAATTTTGAAAGAGGGAGAAAAAGAAAAAGAGAGAAAAGGCAAAGACAGAAGGCAAGCAAGAAAGAAAAAGCGGACGACGAGTGAGCTGGATATAATTTTTGACTTTAAATTAACATTTTAAAGCTTTTCTTTGCATTTCAGGCTACTTTCTTTTCATGTACCATGTCCTTTCAGGACGTAGGCGATCATGGCTCTCCACCTCCCTCTATCCCTTGAAGCTCTCAAGAAGCTCCCTCCCTCTGCATTTTCCCCCAGACCACGTTTTTGTCATCCACTTGCTTAAGTCCGCCAGGTATGTCACGCGTTGTTTTACCTTGTCTCGCTTTCCCTCCATTCGACCCGTTTCGTTTTATGAAGAGACAGCTGAAGTTTCTGGGGCATATAATGAGGAAAGAGGGCCTGGAGAATGTGATACTCACGGGTCGAATCTTGTATGAAACATGAATTGATGCTGTTCGCTGTTTAAGGGTTGCATTATTTTTCTTAATATTAACATGACTACTTTTCTCCTGTTAAAAGGTGACATCCTTGGTTTTGTTGCACTTAAAGTCAGATTAAGGATCTGATTCATGACGACGTTAATCCTTTGATTACACAACCGAGAATGCTAGTGCCAATATCTTTCTAGTGGCCACGTTATCAGATTTTCCCCCATTATAATCAATAAACTGTAACAGTTGGTAAAATGTATTGCCTTATGAGTCAGGCTATATATTTATATATATATATATATATATATATATATATATATATATATATATATATATGGAAACAATTACTATGTCTGCTGTTACGAAAGTTGACTGATTGTATCGTGTTATACAATTCTTGCCGCTTTTTCTGTGCATCAAATATTACTGCTACATTTGGTCTGATTCTTCTGCTTTGTATCTAAAGATTCTTGACAAAATTCAAAGAAGAATCTGTGGTGTTATTGGTCCTGACCTGGCATCTTGGCTTCAGTCACTTTCTCACTGCCGTAAAGTAACTTCCCTGTGCCTTTTCGATTAATACTTTCCTGATAACTGATCTGATGAGATTTCCTCGTTGGTACCTCGACGTCACGAATTTAAGCGCAGTACTAAATTGGCAGCTAACTTTCATCATTTTACTGTTCGAATGGGATTTTCTTCTCGTTATTCAAATACAAAGGTAATTTGATCACGTGGACGTAGCATGTCGGGGTTTTGTTGCAAAGGTCTGAACTGGTGAAACGAATGTAACTCGTCAGAATATTTTCCATAGAAATAGCGGTAGAACTGCGATATTTTGTCTTCCAATAACGTATTATCGAGTGGAAAATAATTCATCACCCCCAATAGGCTTTTTGAACTCAATCTAAGCTGAGAAGCGAGGATTGAGTAGCTCTGGCCCAGATATGACAGTAGTACTTCATTTTTAGGTATATATATATATATATATATATATATATGAGATGGATCTTTTAAAAACAGAGCATACTTACGCAATTCATATACTAAACGTATTAACCGATATGGGGCAGAGGTATTATTATTATTATGGGCCAGATCGGCAAGGGCTAAAAATTAATCTGATGTTTGGTCATTTTGCCAGGTTTGTAGAGTGAGTCAGGCTGAGACCTTTTCAGTACCGCCTCGTATATTTTATCGTTGACAATTTACTTGAAAGATGTTTGCAATGGTTGCTGAAATTGGAATAAACGCACCTTCAAATTCTGTCCTAGTTTATTGCGTTCATTTGCATTTAGCACCTTGCGAAAAGGTCTGAATTCAAGCTCTTCTTCACCTTTAGTGAAGCTATCGGTTAAATAACAAAGTAGAAAGTGCTCTTTAGCTTTGGATTGTAACCAATCTAGGAAAGCAACTCTGAATTCAAAACCGTTGAGAATGCAACAAGCAACTAATATTCCATCTTTCCCAAAAAATCAGGAGTATTCCCAAATAATAAGGAAAAGTATGTCGTGGAGATACATGATCGTCTTCGTTCTGAATGGAAATGGTATTTTAAAAAAATCTGCTTAAAAATTACAGCACCAAAAAAGTATGCCTATCGATCTTGGATTTGGGATTCAACAAGTAGAAATTCTGTTTCTGAAGCTGAAAATAATGCTAATGTTTAATCATAGCTTAGATATGGCACAAGGCTGAAAGTATAGAGCACCTAGAGATGATCGAATTCACTATTCATTGATCTAGCAAGGCAAGTTCATTAACCATTACACCACGTCGAGGTGCCTAAATGCTAATGTTTATGAAATTGTTGTTTTCCACACTAGAAACAAAGGATTTCCATTATAGCCACATGTCTCTTAGTGATCAAATCGGTATCATTATGATAACTCACTTCCTGATCTAGTCTTCACAGCTTTTTGGGCCTCGAAGTAGACTTACCAAAAGTCCAGTTCCCATCAGGTCGCACCTTTCCTATTTCACCAAGGAAGAGGAACAGTATCAATCACTGATACTCAAAAGGGAATTACAGAATGTATTGGACAATTTCTAGCACTGTTCTCATCTATATATGTGAAGCGCGTCATCAGTTTTGAATTTGATTCAAAAGCTACTAACGGAGAGTAGAACAGTCGAACTGTTGTGTGCATTGCTGATCTGAATAGCAAAGTATATAATGATAACAATAATAATCATTTCTCATGTGGTCATAAAATGTCTATATTTCTGCTTGCTAAGGCTTGTTTTCAAAAAGAATCTTATAAGCATAGAGAAAGATTTCAAACCAGTACGAAGTCCTCTTCTTATTCAGCCTCTTACACCCCCACCCAACAAAAAAAAAAAAAAACAACAAAAAAAAAAAACGCTAACTCGGTAGGCAGAGTCATCTGTTCAGTGCTAAACCCACTCGAGTTTGGTTACTGATTTGGTAAATTATTTTCTGCCACATTTGAAACTGAGATTGTACCCACGGATTGTATAAAATAACGCACCTAATTCTGTTACGTCAGCATGACCCGCCTTTCTATATTATGAAACGATTTCCACGTGCGGAACATTGTTTTCAAGAGTTGTCTAATTAATTCTGAGGAACAGTCGCTAATCTGTGAATAATAATCTCATCTTAGGGTAAATAGATTTTCTTTTAATTCTCGTGTTTTTAAACACGCACATATGCGCATATATATATATATATATATATATATATATATATATATATATATATATATATATGAAAATATATAGAAAATAGGAAAGAACTGGTTAGGTAAATAATCCAAAGTTCTTTAGTATTTTTGTTATTATTTTTAAAAAATAGTGCTCGATACAAAAGTTGAGCATAAATATAATTATTTATTTAAAAATATGATTCCATCACGCTACATAAGACTTCTCATGTTTCAAAACAAGAGCCGAAAACTTCAATATAATTATTTGAATTAAATTGAATTAAAGTAAGCTCTGTTCTATCTTCAAGCGAAATTTTTTTTGGAATAACTTATTTCTGAAATTTACGTGTTTTAATAGCAGATTCATTATTGAAATCAAAATTTCCATGGTGACGGCCAGCGCGATTTTTCATATTGAAAGGGGCGCATGGTGTTAATAATTTGTATCACTAAAGAGTTACATTTCTAGGTGTCAAGTCAGAGTAAGGTTGGGGTGTCTAAATTTAAAACGGAATATGATTTAGTCTAGTCTGGTTTACGTGTCTAGGGAGATGTATTTATTTTTTTATTTTATTTTTTCTAAAAGGGTTTTGTGTATATAAAAAAAAAACTAAAAAAAAAACAAAACAAAAAAAAACTGACGTAACATTTGTTTTCTGACGACTTCATAAAGGGTTATCTTTTTTGTAGGGTATTTAAGCTATTTATTAGGGCTATGGATTTAAAAAAATTATATGCTAATTATTCAAAGCAAAGATTTGATGATGTCGGCAAAAAAAGCGTTAACTCATGTCTATTGTTTAATAGATTTTTATTATTTAGAAACTTAATAATGTGTAGTTTCTCATGTAGAAATTTTGATTTCAATAATGAAACTTCTATTAAATCACGTAAATTTCAGAAATAAGTTATTCCCAAAAGAATTTCGCTTGAAGATGGAACAGAGCTTACTTTAATTCAATTTAATTCAAATAATTATATTGAAGTTTTCGGCTCTTGTTTTGAAACATGAGAGCTCTTATGTAGCGTGTTGGAATCATATTTTTAAATAAATAATTATATATATATATATTGTCGAAGTTCCAGTTCTATTTTTCTTGGATTGTTGATAGTCCAACAAATTAACAAAAGCCATAGCAAAAAAAAAAAAAAAAAAAAAAGAAAAAGAAAGAAAGAAAGAAAGAAGAAAAAACACAAAAAAACAATTTCTGGTACAGTGGGCTGATTTAAAGCCCAAAAGACACCAAATAACAAACACTTGTTTTCTGGTCATCGGATATAAGGTAATTTAATTTATATATAAAAAGGAAGCCAACTTGAATTCCAGCCGCGTTCCTTCCATGGGGTTCGGAATAAACGCTACTATCATACAATATTCATCGCACACTTCCATCTTAAAAGACAACCGTGAAAAGAAATTAACAGCAATTAACAACAAACCCCTTGAAAATAGGTAAAGAAATGGCGGAAAACGCTTGAGACAATAGACACGACGTCAAATTTTACACTCTCTTACCGTCCCAATATATATATAAATATTATATATATATATATATATATATATATATATATATATATATATATATATATGCCGCTATTGCGTGTGTCCAAAAATGCATGCATTATTTATTTTATGTAGTCTGTATATTCGCATCTATAACCCCATACCTTCACGTATATCCATTTCTCGGAAACATACGACGGGCTGAACCGAGCCATGTGATTGAAATTGGGTATATGACATTGTTCGTGCGGCTTCGATGACTGTGCGAACATGAAATCGCAAGTCATCGTGACCGAGGGTTTCAACATGCTCCCTTGATCACACTAGCTTATGCACTCTTTCCTAGAAACTGTAACTGAGCTCCGCTTAGCATAGTTGCAGTATAAACCACTGGTGAGACCTGTGGTAGTAAATGGAATGTGGGTGTGTGGGCGTCTGCAACAGATTGGATACTCACTCTATCAGACGGCTCCACTTAGAAACAAGTCGGCAGCTATATATATATATATATATATATATATATATATATATATAGATAGATAGATATATAGATATATATATATATAGAGAGAGAGAGAGAGAGTAACGTGTTACAAAATAAATTTACTTCGCTACAAACTGTGACGATTTGATATGGAAGTGATACAGATAGTGCTAATTTGTAAACAGTAGAAAACTTATACAATATATATATATATATATATATATATATATATATATATATAAAAGATGACAATTATAAATTTACAATAATCTAAAGAGGCTGTAAATTTTTGCATGGTACTATATATATATATATATATATATATACGTCATTAATAATTTTTTATAACCACTTCGCTGTAAGATATATTTATTTTTGTTTTTTGTATTACCTTGTATTGTATGAGATTTTATAATGCAATAGATTTTTGCTATTGCATCAGCCATTATTGACACATGATTCATGGTTAATTTATTTGCCATTGAAAATTAGGAACCATTGTGATAATATTTGTGCAATGAATTAGGCTTAGAATATTGGCAAAAAATCCCCATTTTCACCTAAACGAAGCAACCCGAATTGTTGTTCTATAGAATGGAGGCTATTCTGAATGTAAACATTGTAAAATCATATTGTAACGAAACAGCTATGTGCACTGCCCTCGATAATTTCCCCTAATCCAGGTACATTTAGCGACATAGAAAAGTGGATGTCCAAGTAAAACCAGTACCAGAGAAAACCATTGAATGAAGCGCATTGCTACACGATTCCCAATAAGTTGCTGTAAGATGATATATGTTTCTCTGCTTAAAATGGTACAAATGTTAATTCCATGACAATTCCACTCGGCCTGAGATTAGAGTTAGGTCTGAAACCATTCAAAACAGCTTGTAAATAAGGGTTAACTCCTGCTATGAAATCCAAGCATCTGTCATTTGCTAAGCAACATGAAACTTACACAGTTGAAGAATGAAACAATGTTGTGTTTTCAAATGAATCTACTGAGAAACAGTTTGCTAAGGATAAACGAAACATTAGAGGACACCCAGGGAAGAGATTTGATGAAATTATAAAATCAGACTGTGAAGTCAGATGATTCGGGGCGTCATGTCCAAGTCTGGGAAAGCTGAATCTACTTCTTGCTTCCAGGAACAACGATAAATGGTGCAAGGTAGGTGGTACTACAGCAGGAGAATATTTTGAACAAGATCAACACTGGACTGACCGGGGAACATCCAAGAACTGAAGCCAACTTTATGAGAAACTGTCAAAAACAATATTGCAAAAAAAAAAAAAACAGTCTTCAGCTACCGAAGCACTGAGAAAGGTTATTAAAGAATTCTGGTCAAATGAAATCTCGGTTGATTATTGCAACAACCTGATTCTCAGAATGCCCTGCCGCTTCCAATCAGTAATCAAGAGTAAATGAGATTATGCAAAGTACTGTCCGCCATTTGTCGATTTGGTTGATTTATTGATTCGTTTTGTACGGGTTATCAACCCTTTCTAGATTGTTTAAAGACAGAAAATATTTTTGAATTGTAAGAATTAATAATAATGGTTTAATGATACGTCATACTAATTAACACATAGCGGGGGGAGAAGAGGTGGATTCGTAACTTTCCTAAGGGTATTTGCGCGTAAGTAAATATAATGAACTCGACTTGTATCGGAATTGCGCTCTAAGATTTCCATCTCTGAAGCGTTATTTAAGTCGTTCATTTCGAATAAATAAGAAAATATAATCCGAACGTTACATTTTTAAATGCAACTTTCGTTTCATTATTCTTTCATCTGTGACACATGATTAATGTAGGCTTACGGCCAAATCGCATTAAAACACCGGTTCCCGTAGGATCATCGAAGTTAAGCAACGTCGAGATTGGTCAGCACTTAGATGGTTAATCGCTTGCGAATACGAGGTCCTGTAAGCTTGGATGCGCGGGTGGTGTCATCGATAAAGTCTCTGAATTGTTAATCGCAGAGCCGAGTTCCAATTCCCGTTGTGTTCGTTATATTCCCTGACACGCAAAATACCGTTGGGATAGGTGTGAATCCATTTCTTCTCTTTTAGCTATGAGTTAAGTTTTAAGACTTGTATCACTAAACCATTATTATCTCAAAAAATCTTACAATCTAAAAAAAAATATATTTTCTTGCTTTAAATAACATGCAAAGGGTAGATAAGCCGTAGAAAACGAATCAATCAATCGATAAACACTAATACATCCGTATGGGAATGTATGTGTGTGTCTGTCCGCGCGAATCTGTGTGTGTCTGTCCGCGCGAATCTGTGTGTAAACAATAGCAAATGATTTTCTTCACAAAAAGATATTCTGCACTTAGCTTTATTAGTCTGAAGTAGAAATAAAACATGATGTATTTCAATATTGCTTTTGCTGCCAATAATTGAATATAATATAGCTTTTTGCGTAAACATATCCTGTATGTAAAACACGTTTACTTTTGTTCGTATCGCCGTGCAATTAGTTGATGATGGTGCATCAAATGCAACAACCATCTATGACGTTTAGTATTTCAGATTTATTTACGTTTTTAGTGAGCTAGAAAAGGAACTCAGTATATATATATATATATATATATATATATATATATATATATATATATATATATATATATATATATATAATTAAAAATGAGCAGATTTATCGAACTTTTACAGTGAGGTGATTCTGAGAGAATTAGAATTCCTACCAGGATTCATTATCGACGGACACAGTCTTAACAGCATTAGATGTGCAGATAACACAGTGTTGATAACAGACACTGAAAGGAAGCCGCTGTAATCCTACACAAAGTAGTAAAGGAAAATTAGAAGAAAGCACTAAAGATCATTGGGAAGAAGACAGGATGTACTGTTGTCCAATACGTGAGCCATGAATTGAAGATACCGAAAGTAAGAAAGTACAACAATTTAAATATCTAGGAAGAGGATAGAAAATGCACCACCGAAATCCGAAGGCCCATTCGGATAGTTAACGCAGTCTTCCAAAAGCTAAGCAAAGTATTAAGAAAAAGGAAAATATCATTAGAAGCAATGGTTTTACAGAAGGATGCTGAAAATACCATGAACTGAACACCCGAGAAGCGATGCAGT
Source organism: Acanthosepion lycidas (assembly GCA_963932145.1). Lineage (NCBI taxonomy): Eukaryota > Metazoa > Mollusca > Cephalopoda > Sepiida > Sepiidae > Acanthosepion > Acanthosepion lycidas. The sequence continues at coordinate 78,194,676 of OZ010578.1, forward strand.
TTTAGAGAAAATGGAAACGAAAGGAACACTTACATTTAGCGCCAGAAAGGGACAAGTGAAATTTTTTTCCACCGCTCATAATGCGCAAAGAAGGCAATGAAAATTTGATACTGACAGGGCAAGAGGAAGAGAGGAAAACAGCGAATAACCTTCTTAACGAGCCTGTGTAAATGGTTGGCAGAATAGGAATTAGGACAGATAGACAAAATTTATTTAGAGCTACAAAGGACAGGGAATTTGCTCACATCGTAAAGTGACATGGCACACAGAAGAGAAAATAGTTAAATCATTTTCAGCGATAATGCACAATGTAGCGTTATTAAACGATTATGTCAATACATATATATGTCAATATATTCAATACATATATATATATATATATATATATATATATATATATATATATATATATATATATATATATCGAGAGAGAGAGAGAGAGGGAGGGAGGGAGAGTGAGAGACGGAATTCAAAGTCACAGGTCATCTTGAGCGTGATGGCCTTGTTCAGATTGTTGATCACTCTAGATAATACGCTTCTCTTCCAGAAACTGTAATTAAGGTCTGCTCAGCATAGTCGCAGTAAAAACCACAGGTGGGTTCTGTGTGTGTTGAACAAACACAAAATGCGCCTGAGCAAGTGCATGTAATAGGGATTAACTAGCCGCTCTAGTAGAAGGGTATCCTTGAATACGAGTAGCCGGACATCATATATATATATATATATATATATATATATATATATATATATATATATATATATATATATATATATATATCAATTATGTGGTGCAATTTAATTTATATTACAAGGAATCATTCATACAAAATGTAAATTAGTAAAGTTAATGAGATTGAAAGATTTTGTAATTTTATTTTTACATGGTGAAAATGATGATTTACATAATTTATCTTAATTCCGATTGTATTATATATATATATAGAAGACAGAATGTACTGTTGTCCATATACATAGAAAGGGACAACTGAAATTTCAGTCTAATAATGTACTGATATATATATATATATATATATATATATATATATATATATATATATATATATATATATATCAGTAACCACTTGCGTCTGAGTAGATTTATTGACTTTCTTGGGACGATATAGTTAAAAAAATATGTGATTTATAATTTAATATATCTAATGACTATAATATTAATATTATATATTATAATATTATTTATATGTATATATTAATTATAATAGTTAATATATCTAATAATATGTATAATTTATGTCTAAGGATTTATATTTAATATATCAGTATTCATATGTAGAGGAGAAATACATAAATTGCTTTTAAGTTTTTTTCCAATACCTAAATTATTTCATATTCAATACGAAACAGAAGGCTCGTAAAATATTTCAACAGAAGATTTGGCCATTTTGACAAACCCAACGAATCAAAATATATTGTTCTACCCACCAACTCTATTACAACTAAAATTGAAAAGAATTTATCTAGGCTTAATATAAAATATTTTACAACTGCTTCTAAAGCAATAAAAGAATTAATTAATACAAAACAAATTAATAATAAGCTAAAACTTAAAGGAGGAATTTACCTCTATCACTTGTAATAATTACCACAAAGCATATATAGGAGAAACTTCAAGGAATTTAAATAAAATATTATGTGAACACAAAAGAGATCTTTCACAAAACAACTCACTCAGTGCATTAGTCGCTTATTGTAATTAGTCTGACAATAATTTCGATTTAAAAGAATCTACTTTAATTAAAAGTGGTAGCAGTTTACTATGAAGAAAGTGTATAGAAAGTGCTTTAATCGTTAGATTGTCCACAGTAAATTTAAGTCCATGTTCTTACATTTCTCCTTTCTTTGGAGATCTATTATCAACCTTTGCTATACTTAATAATAAACGTGATAAAAACCAAACCAGAAGCATAAGGAAACTAAATTAGCCAGGCATATTTTTAAAAAATGATTTAAAATTTTAACGTTTCAACATTTTCGGTTTTTCTTATCTATTCATAATTATAACAAACGTCTGCGTTTTTATATTTCCCCTCCCCTTCATAATTACATCAACAAGAACATTACTTTAGACCGATGATGTTCTAAAGGACGATGTACGTCAAACAAAAAACATTTTCCGACTTGTTATTAATTTGCCTAACATTTTTCTGCTATATATATATATATATATATATATATATATATATATATATATATATATATATATATATATATATATATATATATCATATTCTTCCAGTCTAATGATATAAAAATGTATTTAGCACCACAAATATTTGTTTCAACATAATATCCTTCTTTGACAATGCACTTAGTTCGGTGTTAAATATTAATTCCATAGATCGAACGTTACATAGTGAACATTTCAAATCGGAATTCAGCTAATGATTACGTGTCAGGCTACGGAGTTATTGATCTGCCCTTGTAAATATCTTCGTTTCTTATTGATCCACCCTTGTGAATGTCTTGTATAGTGATCTCTTGGTACTATGCTGTCATTGAATTGGATTATTTTATAAAACCAAACAGAAGGTAAGAGACGTAATTTTTCCATCAGACAAACAGAAATATGAGAAATATTCAAATGTACTTGCACAATATTTTTTTTACAAATATAAAAATGAGAACGAAAAATTTAGCGAATAAAACAAACAAATTGAGTGGCAAAAAAAGTGAAGCCGAAACAGCATAAAAAAATATAACAACGAATAAAAGGAAGAGAAATGTGAAGTTGTAGGCAACGTTGTCTTCAGATGAATGTTATAATAGAAAAACACTTTAAGACTGAATCTAATAAAAATACTCACTAATGGAAATGTTTCAGAATATGTACATTTTGAGAGAACAATGCAGTGAAGAAAAATTCGATACTTTTTGGATAGAAAAGCACGTAATGAAAATTAAAAACAAAAAAAAATCCCCCCAAAAGATTTCACTCCAAAGTAGAAATGAAAATGATACAAATACTGTTAAGGTATCAAAGCTAGATGAAATTTTTAAACGGTACAAACAATAAAAAAAAAAAAAAAATGGAAGAAAAAGTAAATAATACGCCATGATTGTAGAAAGACATATGTTTATGTTTATTCTAGATATATAAACATTTAAAATGTTCTGAAAATGAAATCAGGCTTCTGGTGTTGATAATTATTTCATTATCGATATCGTCACAAAGTACGGACGCTTGTTCCGTACCCCTGTCCATTTTCGTATTTATGCTGACGTGTTTGAGTCTTGGATACGATGATGAATTACATTCGGTAGCAAGCCCTCTGATCAGGAGATTGTAGGTTTTGAGAAGAGTGGAACCATCTTTTAATTTCTGTTGTTCTGAGGTCCACCCTGACCCGGGGTGGTAAAACCTGTTAGACCACTATCTATGGACATATAGTGAACCCCTAAACAAAAGAAAAAAAATACACTATAAAAGTATAAAAATACATCTTTATGGTGCAGATACCAGCAATACATTTTTATATTAAAGAATTCCTAACTATACATATTTATAGTAAAATTAATAATCAAAATATTAACAAGAATACATTTTTATAACAAACTGACCCACGATACATCTTATAGTAGAATCAACAACAATACATTTTATAGCAAAATAACCAACAATATGTTTTATCGATATTTGAAACCATAAAATTGTTTTCAAACTTTAGATTTCAGCATTAAATAACCCATAGAGTTTGATATGCTGCCAAACAAAAACAACGAAAAATTAGTATAATTTGCGGCGATCCCAATTATACTGACGTTAGCTTAAAAGAGTCGAATGTCCGTGATACATGATTGACCAATGAAAATCAAACAACACAAAGTAAAAATACCAAAATGTGTTTCTTTTTGTCTATCAGTCTCTGACAAATCTTTAATAAGAGCGAAACGTAAGATTGACAAACATTTTCTATTTGTTCTATAACTTATCATTCTGTCGGATTCCGATCCTTATTTGATATGAGTCCTATATATATATATATATATATATATATATATATATATATTGGCAGAGTGATCAAAATCTCACCTTTATTTTTTAAAGATGTCCTCTAAGTTGAAGACTTACATTAGTCAATTGGAATCAAATGAAGTGCTAGATATATGATTTAATTCTAGGCTCGAAATTATCGCTGGTTGGAAAAATAATTGAAAAGCTGTAGCAAGTTTAGTTCTTTTAAAATGGCTGAAGCAAATACACAATTATTAGCGATAATGACTAAGGCCGACGCGAAGTATTTAACAGCATCAGCGGTTTGAAAGTCGCTGTTAAAACGATCTGCAATAAGCCACTTCACTTATCATCGTTCCCAGGAGATTTATTGATTTTTATTGACATCTAATTCTTATTCCAGGCCCGTTTTTCATTGCCCTCCGAAACGATCCGCGGATGTTAGGCTCATCACTAGTGCTTTGGGTCGTTGAAAAGTGGAATATGGTAACATCTTAATTGAGATTATGGAAATTTGGTGCCAAAAAGAAAGAAAGAAAGGAAATCAGAAATAAAATAAAAGAATGCCAAGAAAAGAAACACGAAAATAACAAATGAAGGAATAACGCAAAACCTAAAGAATTAAAAACAGGCGAACAGAATCTATAACTTCATAAGAAGAACAGTTATCACAATACATAACAAAGATAAAAATACAAATGGTAATGGTAATTGGTAATGGTAATTGGTAATGGTAATTGGTAATTGGTAATTGTAATTGGTAATGGTAATGTTAATTGTAATATTAGCCGTTTCCCTGCAAGGAAACATTTGGCATTAAATACCTAGCAGCCAGTACTATTTTCGGTTAACATTTCTAAAAACCTATTTCTCTTCTATTTCAGAATATAGGTTTTTATCAAGTGCAGTAGCTGTTATAGATGTTTCTAGTATTGATGGGGGGGGGGTTCCTTCATAACCTTTTATTTGAGAGTAATTTGCAATATCAACATATTGATTATGTTTTCATTATTTTTCTCTTCGAGTTACACGTGTCATCAATTTTAGTTGTTGCAGCTGTTGGTAGTCTTCAAGTGATGCAGTTTCTCTTATTTGGTGCTGTTTTTGTTTGTGATTCTGTAGCACCGCTCAAAAATGTTCAAAGAAGGGTGATCTTTGACAAGATCATCAGGATTCAATTGTTCAAAGTAATTTTTAACCATTGATTTTAGAAGTCGGTTGTATACAGCTGCCAGTTTAGGCAAATCTAAGCGAGTTTTGTGTCATGAGTGACATTCATATAAAAGTATTGATCTTAACGAGGCTAATTTAAAAACATGACTTAGGCTTTCAGATTGGTGTTTTGGCATTGTAATAATTAGTGGGGGTGGTAATGGGCGAAATTACCTTTGGCGCAGACTATTCTGAGTTCAATTTTCTCTTATGCTTAATTCATTATATAAGTATATAATTTGTTTTAGTCGAGTAGGGGGTTGCTTAGTAGCTCAATAGTTTATCACTAGCAATACCCGTGAAACTTTTGAAGCTTTGCTATATAAAGATTCTGATGAATCAAATTTCTTAATTTAATAAGATTCTCGTGAGTTTTACGACGATAGAATATAAATTCTCATATTGCCTCGATGAATATAATATTGCAATAACAATTATTTTCTAGGGCACATAATGAGGTAAGAAGGTTTGGAAAATCTGATACGCACAGGACAGATTGAACGCAAGAGATACAGAGGAAATTAACGGATGGTGGAACAAGGTTTAGGAGAAAAAAACAAAAAGACAGGAAATTGTAGATAGCTATGATCGTTAACGTCCTGAAAGAACCAGTCACATAGAAGAAGAAGAAGAAGAAGAAGAAGAAGAAGAAGAAGAAGAAGAAGAAGAGGAAGAAGAAGGAGATTTATACTTTCTCAAGGTATATTTGCAAAATCTAAAAAGAAACGGTTTCTGTTGCAATTTAAGCTCGAGATGCCAAACATATTTCCCGCACTGATCATCCCATGCGCTACGCAAACATTCCAATATTACTACTATATTTTACATTATCATATTAATATTGTTATATGTAAACGTTAGCGCTATAAATGTATCATAGGTAACCATTATTACTATAGCATATCCCCCTTTTCCTATTATCAGAAACAGTATTTCATATACACTGAATTTATATGGCGAGCAAAAGGAATCATTTACCGGTTCAAGAAAGAAATCAGATATATTTCGTAAACCAGTCGAAAGAGTCTTTACTGAAGCGTCGTGATAGTAAACCCTGGAGGGATGATTTCTCACTTTTTAGAGACTTTGGTATGTTTCCCTTTATTCAGAAACTAAGTTGTCCTGTGTGTGAACTCTTCCCTTGAAATAAAAAAATCGCCGGTTTTAAGATTTGGTAAGTTTGGCACATTGACTTTTGGACCTGTAAACATAAAAGGGATAATATTTCCTCCAGGTAAATGTGTGATAATTGAACCATGCTAAAGACATCAACGCTTTATTTAGTATGATATAAATATAGAAGAGCGGAATCTCTAAATCTTAAAGATGGCAAAACTGTCACCTTTGATATTATCTACGAGTGAGTTATCATGTAAAAAGCGTTAGAATGTTCATCAGGCATTGAACAAGTGAAATACCTTGAACATTTATCCAGTCGAGTATTTTTTTTTATTTCTTTATTAATATTTTAAATGCTGTGTCTAATTTTGAGATGGTTCCAAATACTGTTATGTCAGGAGTGGGCAGTGGGGATAAGAATCCTCTGTTCCATAAAATACTCACATGGCGGGCGAAACCAAGTCAATCACCGGCTTTCGCGTGCAGCTTTTAAGCCTGGCGGAATAGTTTCTACTGACAGTAGAGGAGGCGAAAAAGGTAACAGTAAGGCTGTTTGGACAAATCTTAACAAAGAGCTTTCTTTTATCCTTAATAACAATCTTAAGGGTTCGATAGGGCAACAGATCAGTTCCTTTGGTAGAATAATATACGACGTTTGATTTGAATGGTTTGGACCAGTAATGGAAAAGAAAGATAAAAAAGAGGAAAAACGACCAAATCGACGACAAATCCAGAAAGGAAAGTTACGATCAGAACAAAGATTACTGAAGCGCCGTTTTAAAGAAGCTCCAATTCATGAGAGGGCAAGCCTTCAAGAACTCATGAACGATATCAGAAGGAAGATTCTAGTGATATCCAGAGCTGAAAATCAAAGGAAGCGTCGGAAGAAAAAGCGGCAGTCTCGGAGATCTTTCTTGATAAATCCGCATGCTTTTGCTAAAAAACTCTTCGTGGAAGCAAAGAGCGGCAAGCTTGATATCCCACAGGAGGAGTTGGAGAATCACTTGAAGATGACGTATTCAGATAATATGTGATATATACCAATCCTTCTTATAAAAGATTTACCAAGACCTCAAGATCCGACAGTTATGTTTGATGATAGTGGGATAAAATTAAGTCAAGTTCGAGATTTTGTCCGAAAGCACGCGCTGGTAGTGCTCCAGGAATGAATGGGATATCATATAAACTATATAAAAACTGCCCATGCGTCCTTAGGAAATTTACTATCCTCCTTCAGCGGGTTTGGAAGCAGAATATTGTACCCCAAGAATGGGATTTGGAGACCTAAAGAGATGGATTCAAAAGGCAATTCCAATTTACGCCCCATATTCCTCCTTAATGTCGAAGGAAAAATATTTTTTGGAGTCGCATGACAGATTTTCTTATAGGAAATGATTACATCAACACATCTGTCCAGAAGGCTGGGATACCTGGCTTCCCTGGTTGTCTGGAGCATGCACAAATAATATGGAACTCCATACTATCAGCCAAAAGAAATAAATCAGAACTCCATGTAGTAAGGCTTGATCTTGCCAACGCATATGGATCAGTCCCACATCAATTAATAGGAATGGCTCTTGACTTTTTCAATTTCCCTGGCAAGATTAGGGAAATCATAATGAAGTATTTCGACTCAGCTTTCATGAAATTCACCATTAAAAATTATACTACCAAGTGGCAACCACTTGAGATTGGTATCATGATGGGCTGTGTGATTTCCCCGCTTCTTTTAGTTTTGGCCATGGAACTGATTTTACGAGGCGCATCAACCACAGCCAAAAGAGTGATGACTGAAGAACAGCTAGTCCTTCCTCCTTCTAGGGCTTTTATGGATGATATCACAATACTCGTCTCTTCTAAAATTGCTGTGAGAAAAGTATCACGATCTTTTCATATGGGCGAGAATGAAGGTAAAGCCCAAGAAAAGTCGAAGCCTGTCATTAGTCAGGGGATCTGTTAAGGAGATTCACTTCAAAATTGGTGATGACACGATACCAACAGTTAAGGAAATGCCAGTTAAGAGCCTCGGACGGCTGTATACAATCCCACTGACTGATCGACATCGGAGTACGGAGGTTCATAAATCAGCTCTAAAGGGACTAATTTCTATCGCTAGAACCTATCTGCCTGGCAAAATGAAGGCGTGGTGCTATCAACATGGTCTATTACCCTGCCTTTTGTGGCCTCTGCAAATGTATGAAATTGCATTATCTCGTATTGTGCGCATTGAGCAAGTGATCAATAAGTACTTGCGTAAGTGGCTTAGAGTTCCTCCTTGTTTTTCGAAAGTGGGCCTATATACCAACTCCGGACATCTGCAACTCCCTATACATTCATTGGCGGAGGAATTCAAGGTTGGGAAGGTACCCCTTCATATGATGATGAGAGACTCAGGTGATGATTGCATACGGAAGGTGCATCCAGAGATTAAATCTGGTACAAAGTGGTCAGCTGCAGAGGCCACACAAGAAGCAGAAACCAGCCTACGAATCAGAGATATCATGGGCGTGATTCAGAATAATCGGGCTGGATTGGGAAACACGACACACAAATACTTCTCCAAGGAGAATGCAAAGGGAAAAAATGCGTATGGTAGTTGAAGAAATCAAAATGTTCCAAGAGGAGCATAGAATAGCAACTGCTATAACTCAAGCGAAACAGTGTAAGTGGACAACATGGAATGATATCGAACCCATTAAGCTTTCGTGGAATTCATTAATTGCGTTTGAACCATTGACGATATCTTTCCTTCTTCGATCTACATACGATCTTCTCCCAAATGAAACAAACCTAAAAATGTGGGGATACACAGATAGAGATCTCTGTTTTTCGTGTCAAAAAAACCGAGGTACCTTGCGTCATGTGCTTTCTGCTTGTCCACTTTCGCTCCATATGTACACATGGCGGCACAACAAGGTATTAGAGGTGATAAGGGATCTGATAAGAACACAATGTGAGACAGAAAATCAACAGCTTATGGAAACCAAGGAAACTAAGATTGAATTCCATAAGGAAGGGGAATGCCCTGCAAAGAAAAAACAAACAACCCCCAATATAAAGCTCTTGAGTGGTGCCAGTGATTGGAAGGTTTCAGTGGATCTAATGATATCCTTAAAATTTCCAGTACACATCGCACAGAGAGACAAGCGTCCCGACATTGTGTTGTGGTCCGACTCTAAAAAGACTGTCTTCCTAACAGAACTAACAGTCCCTTGGGAAGAGAACAGGGTGGAGGCGCACGAACTAAAGAAAAACCGGTACGAGTCACTGTGTGCCGAGTGTATGGAAAATGGTTGGACGTGTCACGTGATGCCTATTGAGATTGGGTGTCGTGGGTTTCTGGGATATTCGGTCATTTCCTTCCTTTCAAAAATAGGCATCACTGGCCGTTGGTTGAAAAGCGTTTCGCATCGCCTTCAAAAAACCGGTCAACACGCGTCAAGTTGGATTTGGTCGAGATCGAAACAAGCAAATAAAATGCGCGCAACATCAGGACCTAACATGCGCAAGTGAGATATTTGCGTGGTCGTCTATAACGACTTTTACGAGCGCGTCAATAACGGCAAACGCGTTCAAGAAACTTTCATTGCAGATAGATTTTACTTAAAGGAACAATTAGTTAGCTTATCTTCATACTCTGCCTGGTGGAAAATGCTCCTGGTGGCGCCTGGGGTGGCGGTCACGCCTTAGCCACCGAAACCGTGAGATCACCCCTGGTTGGCGGCTGATGAAGACAGGGTATCGCACGTGATAACACACGTTGTATGTTAAATATATATATATATATATATATATATATATATATATATATATATATATATATATATACATATATACGTACATACATACATATACAAGCACATAAATATACATAAACACATGCAGATATATACAGAATATATATTCGTATATCCATATACAAATATATAAAAAAGAAGATATACATATGTACATATGTATACTCATACATATACATACATAAAAAACATATATATATATATATATATATATATATATATATATATATATATATATATATATATATATAATGGAAAATGTATATAATAGGTAATACAGGTAAAAAATAATCCGTAAATTAAGGTTATAGATGGTGTAGGTAGGGGAAACCACATGACGGATAATATTAGGTTGGTGCAAAAATAATGACGTAATAATGTTTTTTGACGTTAAAAATTACGTCATTATTTTTGCACCAACCTAATACATGAATATTGTGACTGCATGCATTCATACCTGTTAGCATTATACAAAACATTAAAAAATTTCAAGCGTAATGTTCTCCAAAATAGATGTTATCCGAGAATTTTGAACCGTTTTCTATGTCTACACTTGAAGACAATCTCACTGCGTTGGTTCCGTAACTCATCGGTGTTCTCATAATTAATCATAATAATTTTTTCTTTGATGCAAAAATTGCATCTGTTCATGAAGTTGGTGAAAGTTCGAGATTTACATTTGATCTTCCATTTTATCTGTGTGGTGAAGCCTCCATCAATGAGATTCCAGTAATGTTTTTATAGTGCCGTACGGTATCTCAAAGATTCGTTGGTGGAGGAATGCCGGTGATTGTAAAAACGTTGTTTTCAACATCCAGCTGAAATTCCTATATAAACATTTTTCTGGTTGATATTTTCATTCGGAATATATATATATATATATATATATATATATATATATATATATATATATATATGAGTGTGTGTGTGTGTGTGTGTATGTGTGTGTGTCTTTGTCTCTGTGTTTGTGTGTGTGTGTGTATGTATATGAAGAATATGTTATATAAATTTCTATATGTCAGAACGATTTTAGGCAACTGAATAAAAAAGTGGAAAAATTCTGTGGAACACGTATCGTCCTCTAGAAGGTTTTCATCAAACAAGAGTAAGTAGGTTAAAATAAGGGTAAACGCTGAATATGTTGGGACGATAAGTTTTTAATGTTTACATTTTTAAATTTGATATCTATCTATCTATCTATCTATCTATCTATCTATCTTCCCCTCTTCAACTGTCTAATAATTGAGATAACTCTGGGATAAGAAATTTATTTCCCTTTTTTATAAGCCACTTGAAAGAGACAGATAGAAGATGAAAGTATTTAAGCGAATGAAAATATGTTTTTTTAAGAAGAGAACTTCCAAAAGTAGCCAGTAGGACAAATATATAATTTTAAGTGGAATCTTAAGCTGTATATTTCATTTAAATGATTACATTCACGAAAGCCAGAAGAAAGATGAGTAAAGATAAGCAAGCGAACGGGAGAAAGTATCAATGGAAAGAATCAGGAAAGAATACACTCCACTCAGAAAGAGTATAAGAAAAAGATTTCAGACAATATTCTAGGAAGAAAAGAGAATCAAAGAAAATGCTAGGGAACTGTCAAAGAAAAGAATTCTAAAAAAAAACAAAATACAAAGAAAATAAAAGAAGCTAAAATGCATTGAAATGAAAAAAAGAAAAAGAAACCTGACAGGAGAATGAATAAAATAATACAAAAAAAGACAAATAAAAACAAAAGCTCAAAGTATAGGGTGGGTTAGATAATTTCAAATTAAAGCGAAATATAGAACGAAAGAGAAGGGAACAAAAAATAAAGGAAAAGACATGGAAGCAGTCAAAGAAAATCCCAAAAGACTGTAACAGAAGAGGGAAAAGGTTGAAAGAATTATAAATTAAAATATATATATATATATTAGGTTGGTGCAAAAATAATAACGTAATAATGTCGTTTTTTGGCGTTAAACAATACGTCAAAAAACGACATTATTACGTCATTATTTTTGCACCAACCTATATATATATATATATATATATATATATATATATATATATATATATATATATAAAATAATGTAAAGAAGAAAAAGAAAGAACACTTGAATCTAATATTTCAACACGGACGCCTTCACACAATTCAAGAACCTGATTTCACGATATATAAGGAATCTGGCGCATAAAAATAAGTAAATAATATACATAAACCTCCCAGTTCTCATCAGCAAGAAAAAGTAAGATTTTATATTAGTCTCCAAAGAAAAGATCAACGAATAAAAGTAAATACATTATATAATAATCTTAAAACCAGAGACATAATGAGAATAAGCAAACAAAAAGCTGTCGGACAAAAACATGCGAGAAGTCTAGACAATTCTAAGACCAGCCTTATTCTTTATTGCCGCACTGTTGTGGTCTGTGACTGAGGCCAAGAAATAGCAGGAGTTTGAATCGCATTTAATGCCAATAAAGAAACTTGGCCTATGGTGACTACAATATGTCCTGGGTTCGCAATAAGAGAACCCAAAATAGGATTTACACTCAGTGTCATACCAGAGGATCAAAAGAGTAAAATCTATCAAAAGATTGACGTGGAAGGTGATCCCATAGCCATTCCTTATTGTCACATTCGTCATACATTGCAAAATTCAATATGGATTGAATTTAAGGCTGAAGAAGAACGTTTATTCTAAGAGAAGCTGATCTATGGTGACCTCAGTGAGGCTTTGCATTCTGTATCATACCTGAGAATCGAAAGACCTAGATGCATCAGAAGGTTAACTCAAAAAGGTTAAGCATTGCTGCACTGGTAATAATTTTGGAGTATTTTATTCACGAAATATTTAACAGTTAATCTTCTGTTCTATCACATAACAAAAGAAAATAATAGTTGTTTTTAGGGAAATATCTAGTTGTAATTAAATATAGCTTAGATTCGGCACAAGACCACAAATATGGGCAGAAAGTGGGGATTGAACTCACTAGTAATTGATATCAAAAACCAGCGTGATGACCATTAAATCATTGACCAGTCGTTGAAATGTTTAAAACGTTAGAATTTATCATTTCGCGTCTGTATTTCGGAGATGAGGTATTGCAACTATTTCCACTATTTACATCGTTCAGACTATTGTCCTCATCTTTATTGCCATATTCACAACGTTTTGGCTTTTCGTTGGACCAGTGAATAAAAGTTTTGTTTGGCTAAACCAGAAAGTGACTTGACCCGAAGAGCTCTGAGTTAAATACCTGGCTACAGCAGAAGGAAAAAAAACTTGGAGAATTGAGTTACTAAAAGGAATTAACAGAAACAGAGATATCCAAAAAAGGCATGGCACGTGGAATTAGAACAATATACCCCCGTGGACTAAATAAAGGGTTCGGTTCGAAATTCTAGGGTATATCACCTGAAGAAGGTCGGAGGGTACAAGTGTTGTGAATATGGCAATAAAGATGAGGACAACAGTCCGAAAGATGTAAATAGTGTAAATAGTTTCGTATTAAATTTTGCATTTGGTATTTTGTACTCAAATAAATTTGTTCTGAAAAAAAGAAACCTGCCATTTTCGAAATTTGATCTACTTATTTTTTTTCTTTCGGATAAATCATTGTTATTCTATGAATTAATCAAACACTATCTTTATTGTTATTATTGTTGTAACCGTTTACATTTTTTTTCTTCCGTCTTAAGGGGTATAAATTACATCCAGTAACCTTTGAGGTTAGTCTCATGTTTTATCGAATTTTCCCCTAAGAATTAATGATTCAGCATATTTTCTTTTTAGGCACCTTGCTTATTTGTGTGATTTGAACCAATAAAATCGCTTTCACTATTTTTGCTTTCCATAAAAATCAATTCCTGTCGTCTGTCACCGACTGTTTATAACCTACAGTGGTTTCAACAAACGCATTTTCCCCACAACAGAAAACTATTATATTCAATGAAAGCAACGTCTCAGTGTAAATGATATTGGATTTAGCTAAAAAACACTGGACGCTGTCAGTAAAAAGATACAAAATTGCCGTTTCACCAAGATAATTGTATTTACTTGACTTGTTTTTAGGATTTAGCCATATTCTTTGAAAACTGTCTAGCGCCATTTTCCTGTTGTTTGCAATAAAATGTGGCCTTTTTGTTTGTACACCGAAATCAAAATTAATAATACTAAAAAGACCCGTGGAAATTTCACGGTTTTCCTATTTTAATATTCTGATTAGTTTTAATTTTTAATTTATTGATTGAATAAGCTTGTAGTAAGTTCTACGACAGGAAAAAAAAATCCGTAGAAATTCCCCTATCGCATTCGTTAAATATTTATGCTTGTCAACAAAATATTGTTATTCATAAATATGAATGCTGGTCGTTATTTTTAATGTGCAAATAAAAAAAAAACTGTTTCAGTGAAATTTTCCATTTCACTGAAATATTTATGAGGGCACGGCGTAATGATCGTGCGAACTAATTAAGGAACTAACGAAGAGAAGGACAAGCAAAATTATAATAAGGATTACTTTGAATCATGAATAATTTCTGTTTTTGTTTATAAACTCTATTCTTCAAAAAAGTAAGGTACAATTTTATTTTATTCAATTATAAATTCGACTGCCACTTATCAGGATGTGCTTTTCGATAAATTTCGAATAAAATTTCGCAGGTTTCGATGTGAAAAAAGTTTTAGAAAATCCATTGAATCTAGATTTTCACTAGAACTAACCCTGTCATTTTGCAACGATCGAAAAAAAGGGTGGTTCGAGATCTGGCGTCAGGAGTAGAAGAGATTAACCGAGTTCCAAAGTTTTTTTTCTGTGTAATTCTTACTGTATGCAGTATTGCGTTGCCATGAAGAAGGACAACAAATTTCCTATTGTCAATCGCAGGAGATTTTTCGACCAAATATTTATAGTCACGTTGCAGCTGCTGCACATATAAAAGTGCATTTTATGTCTTACTGTGTTTTAATGAATTATTCCCTGACGATTCCACTGGAGAGGAATACGATGCGCCAGGTGATGAGCACACCAAGAAGCCATTCGATGAGACCAGGCTCTGTACCACAAACACAAAAAAGGATAATGATAGACATCACATCACGTCGGCGCCCCAATGATTCCTTCCGGGGTTAAGGGCGAAATAATAATAATAAGAAGAAGAAGAAGAAAGATTCCACTACATGCACAACATTGACGTTTTTCCCATGGAGCTCAGCATTTAGGATCAGTTGTAGAGATTTATTCTTGTGAGTTCACAGCCTTCTATGTTAAGTCTTGTTATATGTTACTGTACACCAAATTTATTCTTAACTACCATGTATGATTAGCAGTTTGGATGAACGGAAATTACTTATGACTCAGGCCATCAAAACAAGACAACCTACTTTGTGTTATTATTTGCTTCTTCTTCTTCTTCTTCTTCTTCTTCTTCTTCTTCTATATGCCATATCTTTTCAGGACGTGTGCGATCATGGATTTCCACAATATCATATCGTTTGTAGCTCTTAATAAATTTTGTCTTTTTGCTATCTCTCCTAATCCTTGTTCTGCCAACACTTTGCATTAGCTCGTTAGGTAGGCTACGTGCTGTTTCCTCTGTCCGTTTTGCTTTCAATATATCTTGTGAGTGTCGAAGTTTCTAAGCCCTCTTTCCTCATTATATGCTCTAGAAATTACAACTATCTCTTTCTGATGCGAAATATAAATGACCTTTTTGTTTCCACTTTCTCTAAAATTTCATCGTGTCTCACATGTTCAGTCAATGGTATTCTCAGCATCTTTCTGGAGAAGCCCATTTCTGTTGCTTCAAGTCTTTTCTTCAGCTGTGATGGGAATGTCCAGCATTCACTGCCTTATAGACAGTTCAATATTGTTTTCTTTGTGTCTCACGAAATGTTAAAGAAACTGTTCATTCACATCATTGTAACAGAAAAAAATAGTTTTAAAAATTATGGAAAACCATGAAATGTGCATGCAGCAGCCATGAAACCGGAAGAGAAATTAAAAAGAGTCAAATATATAAAGAAAAATCTGTTTTTGAACACTTCCACAAACATCTATGCCATATATATACGAGGGTGGGCTCTAAAAGTACGTAGGCTGACTTTGAAGGAGTTAATGCTAGAGCCGTGAAATCTTGCATGCATTAATTTCATATGCTTTTTTTTTCTATTAGTAACATATTTGTTTCTTTCCAAGTAAACTGACATCTGACTTTTCATCCTGTTTGTAAAAATAGACATTAACAGCTGATATAACGTCATCATCAATGTAATACTGGTTTCCAGCCAAGTGTTCTGTAATGTTGTGAACAGATGAGAGTTAGATCAGAAGAATAGAAAGGGTGATCAACCAGGTCACACACAGCAACCATCGAAAACAAAGACGTGTGCTAGAGTATTGTCCTGATGAAACAAGACATCTTTCATCAGTTTTCCTGGGCGTTTCGTTTTGATAGCATTTCGTAACCACCTCAGCAATTTGGCATGGTGCTTTCCATTGATAGCGTGGCCCTTTGAATATTGTCAAACACAATACCTTTTGCATCCCCAAAAGCTGAGGTCATCACACTCCCTACAGATGAAAGTACATTGGCCTTTTTTTGGAACAGATGAGGAGGGTTGTTTCCACTTGATGGATTGTCTCTTTGACTCTGGCTCAAAGTAATGAACCCAACACTTATTCTGGATTAGGAAACGTTTAAGGAAACCAGCTGGACAATGTCAGATTTTTTTTTTCTGTGATGTGATCAGACTGCTACGCTTTTTGATCAGGTGTCAGAGGATAGTGCGCACATCGAGCGAAAACCTTCCTTGTGCAGACTATACTCAACTCTCTCATGGGATATGCTAATAGCATTGACTATTTGATTTATAGTCGATCGCCTGTCATCCATCAAGATGTGTTGAACATGGTTAATATTTTCTCGGTGGTGGCAGTTGCAGGACGTCAAGATCTTAGGTCACCTTCAAAACTCCCCCTTCGCCTACTAAATTTAGTTTTCCACTTTTGCCCTGTTGGTGAAGCCGGAGCACCCTTTCGTAATGTAGTAACCATACCAGCATGAATGTTTTCGGGAGCTATAACCAATTTTCTGCAGATACTTGACAATATCACAATGACGAATTTTGTTAATATTGTGGGGACCTACCTACAAATGGACTCTTCCACACCTATATAATATGGGTACCAACTCTGAGTAAAGGTAATCACCAAGTGAGGGTCACCAAGTTGTATCCATAGAGTGAGTGAGTGAGTGAGTGAGTGAGGACACCAGTGAGAGAAAGTACTCTCCAGTTCACATTTACTTTTGTACTACGTTTCTGAGAATATACTATTTAACTTTATATCCGCGTCCGTGTTATCTTTCTATGGTTCTACACCATAACAGTTAATTTTCAAGAGAAGCTGCTTCTAATTACTTTTTAAGTCTTCTTTGAACAGTCGGATGTTGGTTTACCTGGCAATGAACAATGCAGCTATTAATAAGAGGGGCTGAAATTAATTTATACAAGATTTTACAATTCTGGCATCACTCCTTCAGGAAACCAAGATGCATGTTGATAATTGCATATTTTTACGAGAATTTTGCTAACAGTCAGAAAAGCACAGCTGAAATTTCCCAGAGACAATAGGGATAGAAGGTTTAGAGAATTTTTCACGTGCATTTTTCAAGGAACCAGAAATCCATCCATAAACAAGAAACAAAAACCGAGGAGGAAAGTGAACCAGACGCTTATGGGAATTTATGAAGGTAGATTCCCAAAAGGAATCATTTCATTGCCTCAGAATCATTTATAAAGCGTGATTCTGTGTCCCAGTGTAGTAATTGACCAAGGAAAATGAGTGTGTGGTACTACTAATGAGTATTACAAAAAGCTTTGATAAGCACGTTTGCGTTCTTTTTACTTTACTCATCGGAAAACACTTGATGAAAAATCAAGGAGCGGACGGCAGTCATCTAATGTATGTAAAGTGCTATATATCTTCAATAATACACTTTAAAATCGGGTATGACTTAGTTTTAAAGACGAAATAGCACAAATGTTAACTGCACAATCAGAATGCCGATGTATTATGTTGTTCGGAAATTAATTACCTATTTCACCGCTGTGAATCAAGATTCAACCAACAAAGACAATAAGTCTAGAATTAATTTATCATCTCTTCACTCCGACAGAATATCGTATAGTATATACGTTGAATATAGTATATCGTTCAATATGCATTTTAGAATTTCATTGGAAAACTTGCAAAGAGTTAATTTGAATTTCTCATGAGCTTTCTGAACCGAACACAACATTACACCAAGTGCAGAGGAATGATAGTTCCAACTAGCAATATTAATCTTTGCAACTTTGTATTGCATTGTTAGACGATGAAAAATGGGATTTGCATGACAACAGAAAACGAAAACAAAACAAAAAAACAAAAAAAAACAATGGTCATCACATAATGTAAATGTAAGCTAATTGTATTTACAATTAAATAAACTAATACATTCGTCACATGAGTTTTAAAGACATCTTTTAAAAGTAGCTTCATTTGCATAACGTTTATTTTACAAAAATATGCCACTTTCCCAAGAACTATAAGACCGCATAGGACCACGCCGTCCGAGACGTTTGCATGAATGTCACAAAGTTCAACATGCTGCCAGTATTTGGTTAAAAAAGTCGATGGCGTAAATACATTTCCACAGAACAATCCTAATCTGCTATTCTTAATTAATGTCTTCTACCTTCTTCTGGGCGTGGATAATCATTGCTCTCCACAACTTTCTATCGTTTGTAGTTTTTGGCAGTGTTTGTGTTTTTTACTTTGCCCCCACACCTTATTCTGCCATCCATTTGCACGAACGTATTAGTTAGGTTCCATGTTGTTCTCTCCTGTCCGCTTTGTCTTCGATGTCAAATTTTCCAAGCCCTTTTATCTCATGTGTCCTAGAAATGTCAACAAGCTCTTTCTGGTTCTGAGTATAAGTATATTTTTTTGTTTTCGTTTTCCTTAAAAGGTGCACATTGCATACACACTCCATCGATGATAGTTTCAGCATCCTTCTGTAGAACCACATTTTTGTTGCCTCAAGGGTTCTCCTCTGCCCTCTATGCTCACATATATTAGTGGTGTCAGCCTGTCAGTTAACTACTGAATTTTGCTCACTGCCGCCAACCAATCCTTTACTTTATTTCTCTAAAATCATTGACAATATTTCAATTAGTTACAAGAATAAATTTTACGGCAGTTCACGGATGTTTTTCTCAAGCTGGCAATTATTCTTAACTGTAAATCTTATAAATTCGTAACTTAAGTGGCCTATGTGTTGCTATTAATTTCCGTACGTCTTGCGACTGCCTTTGTTATATTTTCGTGTTTTATTGATATTAGTTTTTGACGGCTTATCAAGCGTGTTTTTTTTTTTAATTGTTAAACACCAAGCAAGGACGCAAAGGTTTACTGAGTGTTAGAGAATAAGAAAAAGCTACTATTAATGAGAGAGAACAATAAAAGAATAAGAATTTAAAAAGACAGCGTCCTGGGTAAGACGATAAACTACATCCAACAGTAAGGTCTCTGATTAGGAGGTTTTGAGGAACGTGGAACCACGTCTTAATTGCTAGTATTTCCCTAACCCCGGGTGGTAGCACCTGTTAGGGTTTCAGTTATGGGCAAATAGTTGACTCCCAAACTGGAGTCTAAACACTATGAAATAGGTTTTAATACTAGCAATACGTTTTTGTAAAAGGTTATTACCAGTTTGAAGAAAAAATTATTACCAGCAATACATTTTCTAATAAAAAATATTACCAACAATACATTTTTGAAAAATATACCAGCAATGAAAATCTAGTCGGCATTAAATGACCCATAAGGATTGACATGCCGTAAAATAAACCAAACCAAACTAAAATGACAGAATATAACGATTGACATTGAATTTCAATTTTTGAAGATCAAAGTTGACTGGGAAGCATGAAGCCGGAAGCGAGTTTTACAAACAGGAAGTGTTCTTTAAAATCAGAAATATATTTGGGAGTATAAGAATATTTTTTTAGTTTTGGTTTTTGTGACTGGATACCGTGTTAACAATTTTTTAAGAATAACATTGATTTTTTTCAAATGCAAGTTCTACTCCGTGCGAGGAAATGGATTAATACTTTTCCCAACTAATTAAGTGAATATAACGAACATGACTTGAATTCGAATTCTGTTTTTCGATTTCTCAATCCGAGACACTTATTCTTTAAACCCTCCGCACATGACTGTTTTGAGTAAACATTTATTACATTGTATCGTCTATGCATTTTTACATTGTTTACATTTAGGAAAGTACACTTAGAACGCGTGGTTAATTTGCAGTATAAGCGTCAAAATCCCCCGGTACTGAGAATGTACCATTCTGGTGCGAAATTGCCTGGTTATTTCGAAAATGACGTTAAAATATTGCGCTCGATTACCATTTTCGATTTATCATCAATGTAAGTTCGATTTCTTTTGCGTTGTCCTGCCGCCATTACTGGCATTGTTTAAATACATTTAAATACATGCGCGAAAGCTTACTTTGTTAAATGCTTTTTTACACCTTTTCGTATTTTACTAGTCTTGATTGCTGCGCGATTTTCGTGGAAGTAATTTCAAAATGCGCTTAATTTTTAAAATCAAATTTTAAATGAATAGAATTTTTTGTTATCTTTTGAGTTATTGTCCTTAATAAAATCTGCTTATAGCTGACAAATCGAATTTCGCCCTAAAATGTAATTTATGACGCTTTAAATTCAAGAAACTTTCACGACACATAAAAAAAACAAACCCAACGAAAGACACTGATATAGATTTTGATCAGTATAATTTGTCTCATCACGGTTTCCTTGAACCAGACTGGGTTAGAACGGTTAAATATCTACTGGTGAAAGATTGACGCCACAGAAATAGTTTCTTCTGGCTTTAATCTATCGCAAAAAGAAATCCTATATGTAACGTTTCGAAAATGAAACTCCATTTTTTTTTATGAATCGGTTTGTTTTACAAAATTCTACCTTTTAAAGTATACTATTCTAGAACTGAAAATAAATTAATATATTACAAAAAAGCGAAATGTTTCCAAGTCTTTGTCTCAAGAGGTCTTGCATATATATATATATATTTTTTATCTCAGGAGGAATATAGATGAGTATAAATTCATATAATTTTACTTATGCAATTCTGCTTAATTTATACATAGATAGGAATGTGAGCGTTTATGTGCATGGAAGTTTATCTATCTATCTATCTATCTATCTATCTATCTATCTATCTCTCTCTCTCTCTCTCTATATATATATATATATATATATATATATATATATATATATATATATATACACAGAGATAGAGAGTGTGAGAGAGAGAGAGAGAGAGAGAAATATACACACATACGTATATACACTTAAACTTCCACATAAGGTAGTGGAGTGTAGGAAAAATAGAGATGTTTATTAGTTTAAATAATTTTTTAAGCTAAAACCCAATTCATAGGAATTTTTAAGAAACTCTATTTTCATATCGATTATATATATATATATATATATATATATATATATATATATAATATTTTACATATACAATTTATATATTTTATTATATATATAATATTTTAAATATATATAATATATATAATATTATATATATATATATGTGTGTGTGTGTCTGAGAGTGTGCGTGTGTATGTATGTATGTGTGTGTGTATGTGCGTGTGTGTATGTATCTGTTTGGATACTAATGTATGCTGAAAAAGTTTTCGGCCCGACAAAGAAAGAAATTCCAGACTTAATACTGATTTTTGACTATTTGCTTTCATTCTGGGAAGTGGGTCTGGCTAGTTAAAAAAACAAACTACTAAATAAGAAAAGTGAAATAATGGGTAAGTGTAGACCTATAAACAAAACATTTACTGCGCCATTTAGAATTAATTAATATATTAATATATATGTACATATTCATATGTATGTAGGGTTAATATATATATATATATATATATATATATATATATATATATATATATATATATATATATATATATATATATATATATATATATATAAGTGGATATTGATGTCGACTCTCGGGAATACATCTTTATTTTCCAGACTCAAGAAAGCTCCAGAATATTCAAGAAAACTTAACCTAAAAAATAATTCCTGTCTATGACAGCGGGAATGACATTGTTACATTATGTTTGATACTCGGAGCTGAAAGGGATAAAAAAAGAAGAAGAAGAAATGGGGAGAAAGGATAACATGACAAGAAAATTATGAAAATAACTAAGATGTAAACATTACGCGCGTACAGGTATGAACACAAAACACACACACACGCGCGCATGCGCAAAGAAGAAAATCAACTAAATAAAAAGTGCATAAATCATTTTTACAACTTAATATAAAAAATGAGAAAATCGAGAGTCAATTGCTGATACCTTTTGAAACGAGTGGACCGAATGATATAAAAAAAAGCTTTGTCTACGAAAGTCAGGGTGATGAATATAACACCAATCAAGTGATAAATTTCATTTACTTTATTATTTAAGTATTAAAATTATTTAAGCATTATTTAACCATTAAAATTCATTAATTATTTAAAAAAAAAAAGAAATACAATTTTTGTAACTCAAGAAAAGACCGCTCAAAAATTAACAACGACAATACGTCTAGAATACCGGAAGTCAAATAGTAACAACTGAAAAAAAGAGGAATAAGAAAAAAGAGAGAAAAGGTTAATAAGTGAGTGTAAAGTGAAAAAAAAAAAGGCGAAAAGGAAAAATAATCACAACATTCTACAAATACGTACATACGTCTAGACGCGCGCACACGCGCGAACGGACACGCGCGAACACATACATACACTATGAAAAAAAATCTTGCACTAATAAAAAGTGCATATAAAAAAAACAAAAAAAACACGAGACGTATAAACAACCAATTGCTGAAACCGTCTAAGGACAGTTAAGGTAAACTCTTTATACGAATGTGTTAATAAATACAATATTTAACTTAATATTAATTAACTTATAATAAATACAATATTTAACTTATATTAACTTATATTAAATCCCTAAATTATTTGTAAAAAAGTTAAATATTTAAATTGGTAGCAATTATCAAATTTTCGTGGATTTTTTAGACATATATACACACACACACACACACACACACACACACACATATATATATATATATATATATATATATAAAAACCTTTATCCGGTGACTATATATATATATATATATATATATATATATATATATATATATATATATATATATATATATATATATATGTATGTAGTCACCGGATACAGGCTTTTTACGGATTGTAAGCACAGGCCAAGCCGATGCCCCGAACACCATTGAAAAAGTTGGTGGAAAGGGCAAAAGACAGGTTATGGTAATGTTTATGAATTTGAGATGGTTGATCATCACAGAAATGGGAAAATAGTTGTCAATCTCAACGGCAGACATAATAAGTTTGGTGTTATCTGTCCTCGTTTTGACATAAGATTGAGTGAACTAGAAAAATGAACTAATAATTTGCTTCCTTCCAGACAGTTTGGATTTTTAGTGTTGACCACTTCTGGAAGCATGTTAGACAATGAACAAGCCAGAAGAAAACATTTATATGTAAATATGTATTTCAATGTTATTTTAGTGGACACTCATATTTGAGTAGATACTTCATTTATTTATTAAGCAGTATATTTATTTATTTTCGTCTACCGGCCTGAATATTCGAGAGATCCTATTAAAGACAAATATGCGTTCTCCGACTGGATTGGAACCTGTGTCCCTCTGTGGTCAGAGGTGAAATCGTTGTTACATCTGACCTGCGTTACCGGATGCATTGCCCACCGAGCAATACCTCTTATATTAAATTCCTCGAAATGTTCATATCTGCTCAATTTCGTATTCAAACGAAACGGCCTCATCATCCAGGACCTGTGGCCGGCTACTGCGGGCTTGATCACAAAAGGACAACTCTTCCGGTGATTGGCAGTGCGTTCACTCACAGCACTATCCATAGAGGATTGACGTATTTGGTGACTTGATGCGACTGCGGACAAGCCCACCTCAAAGTCATAAAGCAAACAACGTTGAACAAGCTTTCGACACCGCCATGTTTCCTCGACGCTGCTCGAGCTATGACTGATGTGTGTGCGCACTCATTTGGGTATCAGTGAACACCTCTTCCCACAAGACGTAAAAAAAGAGTAAAGTTTTTTTGGTTACCTTACATATGTATCACACACGCACACACTCACTCACACACACACATATAATTTATTCGAAAAATGTGGGTTTCTACATTCAACACCATCACTTGATAAGATACTAGAAGTGTTGAAACAAAATGGTTATATTGTATTGATTTTATAACATATTTAGATTATAATTTTAGAATAAATTATATTTGCTCTACTCTGTATTGAGCACTCCTTTAAGAATCGTATTTTCGGTTATGGAATTTATTCGATATACACCAATCCTATACATAGGAATTCTATCCTTAAAAATTTCTTCCTTTTTTGCCATCTTCTTTTTCCTCTCTTTTATCTGACTCATATTTTCCTATTCGTATTTTGTTTCTTAAAATTGAATTCTGAATTTTATTTTTCAAATCTCTCTCTGGTCGCCATCTTGCTCATTCTTTCGGTTTCGCTCATCTCCATTTATCAAATGTTTCATGTTCACACTTCATTTATCTTCTCATTTCTCACTATTTAAAGACGGCTGCTACTCAAGAATTTTGCTAAATTAGCTCATTCGCGATTCCTACTTGTCCTCTTTCTTCAAATCTCCCAACTATATATGCCTGTGTATTGACGGATTTTTATCTTCAAGTACTTTATGTTTTATGCACGTGTTTTGTATAATTGGAAACATGTCTGTGACTATGCGCTTTCATCTGGCTATAAAAAATCATTAGATGTATATCAATATGTATACTTTATGCACATACTTCTTACAAATTCGATCTTATAAAGAAGCAGCCCTTTCTGGGAAAATGTATCAGAGGATGGAGAAAAACAAAAAAATGTGAAAGAGAGGGCTATATGTACATAACCTAATTAACTGAGTACTAATGAACGCATCTATTGGTATATACAGAGATCCATTGATATATATATATATATATATATATATATATATATATATATATGTATCTGTGTGTGTGTGTGTAGTTTATTGTTTCCATTTCTTTTCCTTCTCTTAATTCCTGCTATTCTTTACATGTTCTTAGACATTCTGATAATTTCGTTATAAATTTCATGCTCATTTATTTTGTAGTAAATGACCGAATATTTGCCGTGGGTTTTACTGCGTTTCTTCCTTGTTTGGAAGAATTCATTTTTTCTCTTCTATAACCTTTTTTTTTTTGTTTTGTTTTAAGTCTTCCAATCTTTCTTAACTCCTGTTTTCTTGTTTCTTTTATTTTCATATATATATATATATATATATATATATATATATATATATATATATATATATCTTTTCGTTTGTACTTCCTGCGGCATTATATTATTTCCTCATTTTATATTTTGTTTTAGATGCACAGATATTTTATATTCTTATCATTCAATGTCTAACCTTGTAAACTACCATATCTTACTATTTTTCCTTCTTTCTTTTCAATCGGTGATTCTCATTGTGGGCAGTAAGAGCGTCTTGGGACAGCTACGAACTCTCAAGGCGGTAGTAAGTGTTCAGTCGAAGAAGCCATCAATTATCAATAACACGACATCTGTAAGACATTTTAACCCTATGAACATTGATTGGAACACGCCACAATATTCTCTATACATATTTCTCTATCTTTTATTTATTTTTAGACTTTCTTTTATGCAATAGTTTAGTGCCTCGTCTCTTCGCTGACGGCAAGATGATACAATTTCAAATCTAAATTATACTAATACAATCGGAAAAATATTTGTTAGAAAAGACCTCCCGTTTAAATACAGTAGGATTCATAAAAATGATATCAATTTCGGTTTATTATATTTTCTACTGCTCAGAGATTAGTTCTCACGATACAGATGTCCTTTTCAATTTCATTCAAATTCGCTGTGTGTGTGTGTGTGTCTGTGTGTGCGTTTGTGAGTGTGTACGGTTGCATGAACGCATGTATATTTTAATTGAATGAAAGATCTAAAAATATTTCACCAAAATTAAAAAGAAATGAAAAACAAAAAAAAAAAAAAGAGATTGAAAAGTAACTCCCTATTTTATGTACCAGTTGTCAGCCAGGAGTCCTGACTTAACACCTTTTGATTTTTTTCTTTGGGGTTGATTATAAAAGAGCAAGTCTACTATGCCAAACCGAGACTTTGGTAGAACTTGAAGGACGAATACAATAAGTGAAGTCTTCTATACCTCAAGAGTTCCTGGTGAAATCAGTTGACGCGATTTCTGGGCGACTCGAGAAGCTGGTAGCGAAATCTGGTTCCCATATCGAATATTAAATATAAAACTTCATGCTAAACGATTTCCTCTCATATTTATTTCTTGTAAAAATTATAGTTAATAAATAAATTATTAGTATTTTAAAATACCGAAAAATTTCCAAATTCTTCAAGAAAATGCTATAATTATCTGATTTTAGGGGAGTTTTTTTTATTACCGAGAATTTTATTACTCTCGTTCCAATTGTACCATATATATGTAAAATCCCTTTGTGAGGTACTTAATTTGTTTTAATTTTAACCTAAATTCACTTTATCGTCATTTAAATAAATAAACAGTAAATTCTACCTGTCTATTCGTTTGTGTGTCTGAAAACTCTTTAACTCCGGCTACACTTGATCTACATAGACATATTATACCTTTTTCGAATCAGGATTATCTCAGGATTGAGAATCTGTCCTTTCATCTGGTGCTTGAACATCTGGCATTGGGATTTGTGTCCAGAGGAGGAGGGAACAGTTAAAAATTCAAATTTTAAGATAACTGAAAAAATTTAGTGATTTTAATTTTTTTGTTTTAAATTCAATTTAAAATATCTCTAAAACTTTGTGAATTGAGGAAATCAATTTTATTTCTTTAAAATGAGAGGTTTCGTGATGTGATGTTTTGAAGTTACGCAGAGATTGTGATTTGAAGAACACATTTCCCGGCCTGAATTGAAATTTCGGCCCAAATCGGAGTCTCAACACAAATCGGTCTTTTGGCCGGAATTGAAATCAGAATTAAAGTGAGGTTTTGATATTTCATCTAGTAAATTGAGGAATTCGAAGTTATTTCTTCAGAATTATCATTGCTTTAGTTTTGGGTCGGAGGCCCAATTAAGTCTCTGCAGAAGCTAGCTTAAAAGTCTGCGCAGAGCGCGGCTTTTAAACTAGGTAATAAACGAAGCATTTAATTTATGGCCATCTCTATGCTGTTTTATTCTCGGTACTGAAAAATTGATATGAATAGACTGATATTGATATTAGGTTGGTGCAAAAATAATGTCTTTTTTTGACGTTAAAAAAATACATCAAAAACGACATTATTTTTGCACCAACCTAATAGTAATAGGCTGATATCACGAGGAAATTGAACTAGACATGAATAAGCTGATATCAATAGAAGAACAACACTTGGATGGTCAAATTTAACGCCTCTAAAACTAAACTACTCTCCATTAACCACCATAAATATCCTTACCTGCCCCCCATTAGAATGTCTGATAGTCAACTTCTTGAGAGTGACTCCCTGCGTCTGCTCGGTCTCACGTTGACTGCTGACCTGAGATGGAACAAATACATTGAGTCAATTGCATCGTCCACCGCGAGGAAAGTTGGCTCTCTGTGCCGCGCCAGGAAAATTTTCTCCCCTGAATCGATACTTCAAATATACAAAACGACCATTCGCCCTTGCATGGAGTATTGCTGCCATATATGATCTGGGGCACCTTCTGTTTACCTCGGAGTTCTTGACAAGATCCAGAGACGGATATGTAATGTGATTGGCCCTGATCTGGCGTCTCGCCTGCAGCCACTATCTCACAGACGCGCCGTCGCCTCTCTCTGTCTCTTCTACAAATACTTTCATGGCAATTGCTCCGATGAGCTGCTTTCCCTGGTCCCCAGTCTCCATGAATACAAGCGCCTTACGAGGCTGGCATCCCGCTCTCACCCTTACACTGTAGAAACTTTAAAATGTAGCCGTCTCTTCTACTCCAATAGCTTCATACCTCGCACCTCTCGCCTGTGGAACACCCTTCCCAATTACTGTTTACCTGATAGCTATAATCTCCAACTATTCAAATGTAATGTCAATCGACATCTCCAGTTACCTTGATCTACACACTACCCTTCCCTTCATCCTTTCTTCTATCACTCCTATCTGCTCTTACTACAAATCTTCTGCACCCCCCCCCCGCATCCTAGTGGCTTCATGCCTTGCTCGGGGCGCTAAGCTTAAAAAAAAAAAAAAAAAGAAACAAATGTGAAATATTAAAGACGAATGAAATACTAAAGTTCATTCACTGTAGGTAAGAGAAAGAAAATGTTTCTTTTCAAAGCATTTATGTACATGTAAGCAAGAAGACAGTTTGATGGAAATTAATCAGTTGATAAATTCTTCTCCCGATCTCCACCCAGAAAAGAAGAAGATTTTTCTAGAGAGGGACAGTGGAACGAGAACAATCTATTCCCGTATATTAAATAAAGGGTTCAATTCGAAATTCATTGAAGGCTAATCGAATCGACAGCCATCTGAATAAAGCCGGATGACTCAACAGCCGATACATTGTGATAACAACAATGATGAGGACAATAGTCCGTGTGTAAATAATGATAACTCCTGATCCCAGGAATTCAGGTTTACGGACACATCACGTTTAAATTTGAAGTACGACCACCGAAGTTAAGCAACGTCGAGCCTGGTCAGTACTTAGATGGGTGACAGCATGGAAAGACCAAGTGCTGTAATCATGAATGTTCAGACGGCGTAATATATAATGGCGCGGAATTGTTAATCAGAAAGCCGAGTACCAATTCCAGTCGGGTTCGGTATATTCAATTACGCCTTAATACCATTGGGATATGCATGAATCTACCTCTCCCAGCTATGGGTTAATTAGTATGACTAAAAATTATTATCTCCCCGCGAAAAGTAAAATAAAATTGTGTTCAAAATATTTAGATTTCGGCATTAAATTACCTGAGGTTGATATGCAGCTACACAAAAACAACCAGAAATTCAGGCAGAAATTCTAGAATCAGTACGGTCCCGATATGATATCTGAGAAGCTCCATCAAAAATTGGCCACCTCTCATTCATATATAGATAAATGAACCTAAATTTAGTTACATCAGGCTTATCAACCTTGACTTTAGAAAGTGCAGCTTGTTAAGAATACGTAATATTTTGTGTCATGGGTATTTGTTTACTCAAGGGCATATCAAATCCTGTTTCATCATTCATCTGGATGTCAACAAATGAGGCGTCAAATCACACATTTACACTGTTGGGCCAAAATATGGCAAAAATGGCAGTTACTTACTTGTGACAGCTGCTCGTGTCACGGTCAAAATATATGAGCTTGTAAACAGAGCTCAAATATTTTACATCTCCTGATAATAATTTAACTAAAAGTCAACTTGCTATTGCCTACATACTAGGTTAGAACATTTTCGAGACAATAAGGCTTATGGGATACCGAGCTTAAGTTGTGGTGAGTACTTATCGAAAATATTATTAAGATGGCGACAAAGCATTAGGCGGCCAAGGTTTATCGATGTGATTTTTACTCTAATCTGACACTTGAAACATAGCAGAAACGGTTAGCCATTTCCTCGTGTTAAATAACAGCAGTATAAGTGACTGTTCAATAGAAATGGCAACATTTTTCAAGAAAATAAATTTCTCAAATCCATAAACTGTTATCGTCCTTTCTATTTTCATGAGGGTTTCCTTCCCAAACTTTTGTCCAAATTAGTGTAAAACATAATATCTTATGTCATTATTTTCTCATCGAGTTACATGTGCTATACATTTTAGTTTTTGCTGCTATCGAAAGTCCTCAAGTGATGTGGTTTCTGTCATTTGATACAGTCCTTTGTTTGTGATTCTGCAGCGCCATTCCACAGGGGTCGAAAAAGTGTCTTTGCCAAGACCCACAGTCTTCAGTCGCTTAAAGCCGTTTTTAGCCATTGATCTTAGAGTGGTCATATACAGCTGACAATTTAAATATTTCTGAACGGGTATATGGGATCATTTTTACTTTTAATTCATTTGATTTTCATCTAATGCCATTCACTGATGAGAAATCTAGACTTGTTATATTTATTTGATTGCATATATGTAAACACGTATATGTCAGTTTTTTAAAAATACATTTTAAATACGTCTTCATCACTGACGCTTTCCCGGTCATTTGTCTGGTTCGACGGAAAGATGCCAAAATATTTGAGATATTTTCAGAAGAAATTTGAAGGGGGAAAAAAAAGAACACTTCAAAATGTTGGATTCAGTGAATAGGAATTATTTTCAAAGGAATGTTAGAGTGGAATTGAATAACATTATATGGATTCTGATAAGGAAATCATTGTAAACAACTTTAAAACAGAGACCAGTGTGTTCCAGAAGCTGGGATAAATTGGAGAATAAATAAAAGCCCATCTGTTTAAACAACTTGAATCAATGTGTCTCAAATGATTGGCGAACGAGAGACGATGTATCTATCCAAGTTAATGCAATTATTACAACGTAGATATTTTAACAATGCTTCCTCTCCGTGGCTTTTAGGAAAAAAAGTAGTTATATATTAGAATGATAAAAAAAAAAATATAGTTTTGACAATATATATAATTGAGATGGAAAGATAAAAAGTAATAGTTTCACTGGCCTTGTACAGTGGCTGGAATGAACGTTAGCATAATGGTTAATTATCCTAGTGGTGTGCTCATAATTTCCTGTCATAAAATCTAAGATATTTAACAATTCTGAAGGGCAATGAGAAGATGATAATATCAAGTATCTATGATAGTTCAACCTTTTCTGTCTTTGCTCAAAATATATTACTAATATTTTTTTTATATTGTTGTTACAGCTGGGCTGGTGTGCCTGTTGTGTATTTAGATATTCTTGATAAAAAAAAACAAAGAAAAATCCCTCCTGGGTATGACGATAAACTACATCCGCGTCCTGGGTATGACGTTAAACTAAATCCGACAGCAAGGCCTCTGATGAGGAGGTTTTGAGGAGCATGGCATCACCTCTTAATTGCTGATATTCCCAGGGCCACCCTGACCGGGGTGGTAGCACCTGTTAGGGTCTCCTCTATGGGCAAACAGTTAACCCCGCAAAAATGGGTCGAAACACTATGAAAGTGTAAAAATAGGTTTTAGTACCACCAAGACATTTTTATAATAAATTATTACCAGTAATGAACTTTTGAAGAAAAAAAATATTACCAGTAATACATTTTTGAAAAAAAAAAAAAAATTACTAGCATTAAAATCTTGTAGGTATTAAACAACCGATTGTAGTTAATATGCCGTAAAACAAACCAAACGAAACGAAAGGAAAATCTGCAATGTTATTGATGCTGACCTGGTATCTCGACTTTAGTCACTTTCCCACTGACGTAACATGGTTTTCCTCTGCCAATTCTATAGACGGTTTCATGATAATTGTTCTGATAAGCTTTACTCTTTGGTACACGGATTTTATGAATTTAAACACAGTACTTGATTAGCAGCAAGGTCTCATCATTTTACAGTTGACATGTCTAGGTGTAACCGTAAGGTCTATGTTAAGAGTTTTTTGTTTTCTTTTCGCCAGCACTTTTCACTTGTGGAACTCTCTTCCGGCATTTTTGCAGTCAATTTTCTATAGACCAGGGAAGAACCTGCTGATTCACTCTCACATGCTCAGTGTGGCGCTATCTTCCACAAAGAAAAGGCATCTGCTCTCCACAATCGGGCTTGTTATCACAGCATATCCAGATTAGTCCACTATATCAAAGTCAGGAATCTTCCGTACTCTATAAAGGATGTGAAAAAAATATATGTTGACTGTCTTGTTTGTGCTAGATGTAAATCATATTTCTACACTGCAGAAAATGTTCGTCTTGTCAAGGCCATACAACCAAGATTTTAAGTGTCAAGATTTTAAGGGTCAAGATTTTAAGGGACTTCTTTTAAAATCAAATGAACAAGTATATGCTTACGGTAACAAATGAATACTCTTGTTTTCCTTTTGTTTGACTTAATGTGACAAGTTTAATAATTAAATGCCTGAATCAAATATTTACTGTTCGATACGTCTTCGTATATCCACTCCGATCGGGGTTTCTCCTTTTTTTCCCTAAAGAGCTACGTGAATATAGCTACCAGTCGAACTATTCCATACAACCCTCAAGGGGATGGTCGGTGTGAAAGATACAATGATTTTTTTTTACCATTTCATAACAATGGAGGCGGAAATACTAGTGCACAGGGGGTTACCAGGAATGAAAGAGAATGCAA
Organism: Acanthosepion lycidas; assembly: GCA_963932145.1. Taxonomy (NCBI): domain Eukaryota; kingdom Metazoa; phylum Mollusca; class Cephalopoda; order Sepiida; family Sepiidae; genus Acanthosepion; species Acanthosepion lycidas. The sequence goes on from OZ010578.1 coordinate 78,227,251, forward strand.
GTGGGGAGTATTGAGGAAACGATAAATGATGAACGGGGTTCAAAAAGTTATAAAATGACGATTGATATTGCATTTAAATTATTGAAGAAAGTTACACAGACGGTAAATGCAAGAAAAGAAAGAGTAGAAGAGGCGGTTGCATTTAGTTATTTCAACAGTAAAAGGGTGGGACCTAGATACTAATCAAGTAGCACGCTTAAAAAGCATGTATTCGGAAAACCAGAGAAAAAAAAAGCTCGTTAGAGCAGTTGTTATGAAAATAATTGTAGAAAAGACAGAGGGAAGCCACGTCATGTCGGTGACAAAATGACTGAAGTCGAGATGTCTGGTCAGGATCGATTACATTACAGACCTTTCTTGGGATTTTGTCGAGATGTACAGCAGGAGCACCAAACCAGATATGGCAACATTAGTCAATGCACGGGCGAATGTCAGATTTATAAATGTGTAAGATGTATCCTGACGAGAAAAATGTTCTGGTACGACACAGTGACTCAACTTTCCTTGCAGTAGATTCGGTGTAGACTTGCCACTTCATATTAGTGAGACCTAGAAGGGGTAATGTGATGCTCTTCCGTAGTCTAGTGCCAACCATGCTGATGGCAGGCAGAAAAATTTCCATATGGTGGTTAAATGAAAGCAGTTTTGTTTTGGAGGTATTCAAATTTAAATGCCGTTTTTGCCCCAGTTAGCAACTGACTGGAGGTCATTTTAAGAGTAACTACAAAATTTTTTTTTAGATCTGTCGGATTTGCTTGCGACAGGTGTAAATTGTAGTGTCATCTGCATAAACACTTATTTGGGAACTGATTACCTATATAAAGATCGCCGATGGACTTGAGTCAACAGTGCCTGTGCATGATTTGGCACCATCTGGGGACATATAGAAAAGAACGAACCTAAAAGTAGCAGAGAACAAAAGAATGGCGTTAAAAATAACCCTGCAGATATAAATGAATGTAAGTTTGATACCTATCCTAAACCACTAGATAGACCTGAAATTCGTATCCCTGTGTTTATTGATTCCAAGATTCCACCTTCTATTTTGGTTTTCGAAGATGTAGTGATCTAGTGATCTTCAAGCTATCGTTGAAAACCGTCTTGATATCCGGAACAATAAAAAAGGAGTTTTGAGAATTGTCATATACATTACTTCCCTTAGTTGGAGCTCTTCATGTAATTATTACCTCCCTTAGTACTCAGCTTGATATATATTTGTAATCTACTTTGGCTTGGTCTTTTTTTTTTATTTGGCGTTATCCCCTCGCGGGTGTTTCTGTTTATTAAAGCCTCCGTTAAGGTAATTTCTGGTCCTGTTGTTCTTATAACAATCTTCAAAAATTTAAATGTAATTTCAATCTTCTGTCTTCTTAATTCCTGTTATTTTATTATACTCTATCCTTAATAATATTTTTTTCATATTCTCTCATGCTTTTACGTCTTAGTGGCTTTATTACCTTGTTTGGGGTGAAATGGTTAAAAGAAAAAAATCACTTTTAATCATACCTACCTTTCTCTAATACTTACTAATTTCCGCTATACTTATTTTATAATGCGATTGATGACATTTTTCAAGATAAACACCAATGGTGGCGATTATTCGCTAATCGAAGAATATATTCGTTTTAAAATATCCGAATCAGGGAAATTCAGTCTTGTTTTATGTATTTGTACTAAAAATGAATAGATTGGTGGCATGTTTGAGACGCGACTGAACTCAGCCATTCGCGAGAATACACAAAGTTTGCCTTCAAAGTCGTTACACTCACACGAAATATTCGCGCGTAAATGGTACAATTTAATTTTATGATGGTGGCACTAAGGAGAAAGAATCCAGCCAAGGTGTGGAATCAATGACTTCATTTCCCTGGAAGGATTTATACTAACGAGCGCATTAAACCAACTATTTTGGAAAAGCACACAAGACTTCAGGCAGCAATTACACTGAGCTAAGTTCAAAACAGATGCGAAATAGATTAGTGTAGAATAAATTTAAAATATGCAGCAATATAATCATGGAAACTATATTTGTAGAACTATAAAAGGATTTCTAATTCTGTCCAGAATAATAAGGCTTGGTGACAGCAAACTCGCAGACAGAACGTGATTGATTGCAATATGGATATTAGCAATGATTCAGTAAGATAAAATAGTTATACCGTGTGTAACAGCAAAATTGTCCAATAGTTAGATTAATGTTTGAACCGTTGTATTTTAGAATTGATTGAAAATACCTTACTGAAATTTACGAGGTTTTTATAACACTATTAGACTCTACTTTGAGCCATAACAATGTTTAATTACTCTCCAATCTTAACAGAAGAATCGTGATGAAATCGAACAGAAACGAATATAAGATGTTTATTATTAATTAATATAATATAATCTATATTTTAAATATGTTTATTATTAATTAATATAATATAATCATAGCTAAGGATCGGAAACTCATGAAATATTGAAATAAAACGACGGGTGTTATATGCTTTTTGACGGTCACGTCTTATACATGGCAGGTTGACATGGGGTTGACTTCTTTAGAAAATTTTAAACACGCTATCTCCACTGGTAAATAGTATAAGATTGATAGCGGGCGAATAATATTTCATATGTAATGCTTCCTGAATGGCAACCTGGCAAATAGCAATCAAAGATACATTATCGCCTAAGCGTGTATCCCGCATGGCACATAACTGAATGATAGTGATAGTAACAGAGGATAGTTTAGAAATAGTGATCACTTAGATGCCACGTTAATTCACATATATACATTTCCTTATCATCACGTGATCTACTTATACAAAATGGTATAACTTGTGTTTGCTCTCTGGTGATCTGTGTTCAAAATCCAGTGTCGGCAGCGACATTTTTTTTTTTTTACCTATATAACACTTACATAGCCTGTCTATAATATTCTCATCATCCTTCGTAGAAACTCATTTCTTTTGCCTCAAGTCTCTTCTTCTGTGAGGAAATTGCCCAGCATTCATGACCATATAGGAGGACTGATATTATATAAGAGTTCAGTAACACTTTTCTTTGTTTCTATCAGAGAAATGAATATAACAGATTAAAAGATACTGAGAAAGAAGTGTGTGTGTGAGAGAGAGAGAGAGAGAGAAAGAGAGAGATCCATTTTCATTTCGGGCTCAATGAAAATTACTTGCTGATGGTCGCATTTCTAATGTTTATCACTTGAGAATTGTTTTATTTAAAGTCTAGGTCGCTATGTGTATAAGTGCGCATGCGCGTGTGTTGAGCGGATCAATATCATTAAACGTGCGGATTTGTACATATATACAATGTCAGATTTTATTATGTCTTCTTAATAAAATAGCATTAACCAAAGGATATTGGCAAACTATATCTATATTTATATGATAAAAATACAATGCAAACATCAGCATGAAAGAATCTACTGTCGTTATAGCTCACAATTTCACCACAATTGCAGATTTTCATCTTCGTTTAGATATCCTATAAAAACAAATTTAAAAGTAATTATATAATTCAAATATCTCCTGAAAGAGGGGACACGGGCCTTTAAAACGGCATGTAACTGAACACATAGGTAAAAGCGAACGATGCGAAAATAAAACGAATGAAAAGAATGAAAAAAAGAAAAAAAAAAAAAAACTCAAAATAATAAGCTGCTTTGTTTCAACCTAAATATATAGCCTCTCCCAAAAGATGCTTACTGCTTAGTTGCTAATAATTGCTTTTCACTTGGAAAAGAAAATATATACCGGAATGTAATATAGTTGTGCAATACATTTATAAATAATTTGAAACTTCCGTACGCGCATGCGTATACACGCACAGGCAATATACCCATACGACGCTTGGACATATTCTTAAAACCAGATGCTATTTTACTTTAAACTCTTTTCTTTTCTTTAATGTTTCTTCTCGACATACGGAATCTATTCCTCAATCCAATTTCGTGACCAACTATTTTTATAACATAGCACAAGTGCAGAAAATTGCTGGTACATTTTTTGAATGAGTTGTAAATGGAATTCAGAGTGTCACATTAACTCCTAATTTGGAAACACGAACTAATGCGGGTGCGACGTCTATTCAAACAATTTATAGCTGTAGCAGGTCGAGTTTTTGATACGAGTAAGCAATAATTTCCCAAAGTGTATGATTCATATTCGAAAATCCAAACAAGGAAACTGGATATCGACAATATTTTTAATGTTTCTTTCTCTACAAATGAAGCAGATATGCTCTACATGAAAAAAATCAGCATTGTTTCTAACTATACTCATATCATTAAAAAGCTTTGATATTACCTTTGTGTGTATGTGTGTATGGGTTCTATTTATTATTTAAAATATTTAATATCAATCTATATATAAAATTCTGAGACTTCTGTTAGTCCGTTCGTCACACGCTCTAAAATAGCCTTATATCGACAGATTGAAACCAAATTTTGAAGTGAAGTACAAAGAGATAAGGGGGGGGGCAGAGTACAGTTGGTTTTAAGAGTGCGTAACATAGTACAATAAATTTTCAATATATTTTTTTTTAAATTAGAACTTTTATTATTTAACATAAAAATACTCCCACTATTTTACCAAAACGATTCAATCAAAAACACTACATATTGTGAGCAATAAAACTGCTATTTTATGCTTCGTTTTGCCGAACTTCTTCAAGTGTTAGTTTCAATAAATATCATTCCGAGATACTGTGGTAATTGTAATGGAAATAACAGTCGTTTCTCCATAAGAAAACATTCAGCATTCAATGACCAAGTAGCCAGTGATGCTGTCATATGGTAATACTAGCCGTTTCCCCATAAGGAAACATTCAGCATTCAATGACCAAGCAGCCTGTAATCCCATCACGTGGTAGTGGTAATTTATATTTATAATTTATGATCTAGCATTGGAATTACCGCCATCAAAAGAATTCCATGTAAACAATTTTAATAATTTGAAATTGGGACGATTAACGCAACGATATTTCTTAACAGTAATAAAAAGATATATTCCTTTTTCCCTGATGAAGCAGCTATAAAAGTAATGTAAAATTATGCTAAGACGATGGTGAGATTTTCGTTTTCTTTACACATTAGAAAAGAGAGTGATAGATAAAGAAAAAAAGGATAGAAGGAAACTGATGCATAAATTCTTCCATGTAGCATTTTCCTTCAGGATGTTGACGATATTGGCTTTCCATAGTTTCCATGCATTTCCACCGCCTTAAAATGACTTCCTTGCATCTTTTCTAAAAAATACTTTGATGGTAATTGTACGGATGTGCTCTTTGCTATCGTACCGAGACTTTATGAATTTAAGTCCAGTAATAGATTTGCATCAAGGACTCATCAATTTACAGTTAGATTGGCTAGATGTAGCCATAAGTTCTATGCTAACAGTTTCTTTTCTCACAATTTAACTCCCGTTGCTCGATTCAACTGCAAGTGCAAAAGCATAAATGCCACCTTCTTTCTTCACACGTTTACTGTGTAAAGCTGGGGTTAATAAGATATTCTTCAGGAATTTTTCCCTTTTATTCCCTTCTCAACCAATTTTTGCATCAAAGGTTGTTCGAATGCCAATTTAGGATGGAATCATATGGAGAAATTATTGGCTAAATGGCAAAAGCCGATGTTGGACCAAGTTTGTCGCAGATTTCGTACACTTAACTGAAATAATCTAAACCAAACATTTACGTAAGACAATTTGTTTGTCATGTAATTTACATGGCAAATTTGGAAAGCATCGGATGAAAAACCAGGGTGTTATAGTCGAAAAACGGGCTTTTTGAAGAGTTTTTCGTGTTTTTTTGTTATACGCGGGAAAGCGAACAGGACTAAAGACACACTATCTTATTTCTTGTGCGATGGCAAAATTTTGTGACATGTTTGAAGAAAATTGGATAAAAAACGAGGAATTTATTCAAATTTTTATTTTAAGTAGTACGAAAAACCTGACTTTTTTCAGTTTTTTATGTGAAGCCAATGTTGCAGAAAAACTATCAAGTACTCTACATAAACCTTGTAACATGAGTTATGTTTTGCATCGTGGAAAGAACATCAGTTCATCCAGTAAAAATTTTGTTCGCGTGTAAATTTTCTGCCAAACCTCGAGGTGGGGTGAGGTGGGGTGTTGTCGTGTGGGGTTGGGGTGGTGGTTCTGGATATTCCTTGTTTGCTATCAACGGTGGAGGTTTAATGATATGGGGAATATTTTCTTAGCATATATTGAGACCCTTGATACCATTTCAAAGATGGTTTAAATGCCGCTGGTATTGTGGGTAACTCCGTCCAGCAGGAGAAGGCATTGCGTCACAAATAAAATTTAAAAAAGACTAATGGCAGGTCGATTCTTATTTTCTGTATTAATGTGGCCTTCAAAATCCCCGGATCTCAGTCTCTTAGCGCACATTTAGGATGTGGTGGAAAGCGAGATTTAAAACTCCTAGATGTGCGGCTAATCTGTAATAAAAGAATTGCTGGATGCTTTAACAGCATGGGCCTAATTTTCGAAAGACTACACCGAAAGAACATCGTCGAATCTATACCAAGTATAATTTCCGGATCTTGTAGGTGAATTCTTTTCTTTACGTTTAATGTACTTTAGTTTATTTGCAATATTTTTTATCTTGTAAATAAACTAAATAACATCGACTCTACAATACATTCTATTTATGAAACTGAAACAAACAGTAAGTCACCTTTCCTCGATATCATGTTAAACCGTACTGATAATATTCAGAAACTGAATGATTGTCTTAAATTTACAAATAAAAATGATCTAAATTTCTATACACATCATTAACAGCAAAATAAAATCCGGAATAATTATCGGTTTCTATTCAGGAGCATTTAGAATTTGTAGGCATCAGTATTTATAGATAGATAGATTGTTGACTTAAAAAAAATTAACATGGCGTGCTAACTATCAGTTTCACGTCTTAAGTAATGTTCAAACCGTGCATTGTTGATTTATTACTGACATAGAAATCAAAACTAGTGACTGTCAGTAGAGATAATAAAGAAAAAAGGAAATAGCAGAATGCTATGATCGCCTACGTGCTGACGGAATGCGGCATTAAAAATAAATATATATGCGAATTTAGTATCTTCATTTAGAGAAACGATTAACTGCAGTGTATATGATTTTTACGAAGTGCGTTGTTTGCGGTCGTTTACAAGACTAAACTAAGTAATAAAAGTGAAAATGTTAGAAATGAGTGGAACGTCGGATGTGAGAATGAATGCATCGGCGGAATGTTCTGCTTGTGCAAAAAGGCTGCTTGTAGAGTAAAGGACAGACGAGTTGGAATGTATTTTCACGGTTATCATTCGTTGTTAGACGTGGAGGTAAAAAAAAAATAGGACTAGAAGAGATAACATTTTGCTATAGTTGTATATTTTCCCTTTGGTGGGGCAGGGTGTAGAAGTTATTGAAACGTAAAGGAGCAGGAAGTGTAAAAAACCCAAGAACAAAAATGGTAAAAAAATATGACGTAAAAATTCTCAGAAAATTAAAGAGTAACCAAAGTTATGAACGAAAAAAAGAAAAAAAAAAAGAAAAAAAGAAAAGCTGTTTCTTTCTTTCAAAACTCGTGTTAGACTTTATAAACTACCGAAAAGAATCAGGATCAAGGGAAAGATATTCGTTTAAAGCTACGAATAATCCCTGTCCCGTTTTTATGAATGATAATGAATGCAGTGAATCTAAGACAAAGATCAGATAACCGGAATATAAGTCGAACCAGTGTATAAAACGCATTGTTAATTTCATGACAAAAAAAGACTCTTGGAAAAAAAAAGCTAAAATCGTATTTGAAGCATTTTTATTGGACAAACATTCAATCCGATGCTTTAAATATTAGTATCCAATCTTCCCAAAAACATCAAAATAAGAAAATCGTAAAATTTAAAAATAATGATTACTGTTATTCAAAACCTGCAAAATCTTCATTGCTTTCATTATTGTTTGTGGAGGTATTAGGTTGGTGCAAAAATAATGACGTAATAATGTCGTTTTTTGACGTTAAAAAATACGTCAAAAAACGACATTATTACGTCATTATTTTTGCACCAACCTAATAGGTTAAGCTCTGCTTTTCTTTGCCCCTCCTGCCTTCAATGTGACGTGTGAGGTCAATTTTTTCAAGCTCTCTTTCCTTATTATGCACACTAGAAATTTCAACTCTTTCTGATGCTACGTAGGAAAGTCTTTTGTTTTTTTTTTTTTGGTTTCCATTTCCTATAACACTTCCTTGTTGCTCACATGTTCGGTCCATGGTATTCTCCACACTATTATGTACCACATTTCTTAATGATTTAATAACGTCGGAATAAAAAGAAACATTTATGTCAATATACCACTGAACAGTCATTGAAAAGTAATGAAGCACCATTGGAAAGTATTCGGGAAGAAAATAATGTAAGTTAATTATGAAATTTGGCAAATTTACTATAACACAAAACAAATTCGGATATTTGAAAAATTAAATTGTTAGATAGAACTTGTCCATATTATTTAACGAAACATGTTCGAGAGAATTATTGCTGCCGAAATACACCTTATATATATATGAATATATATATATATATATCATTCATATATTTGGTGTATGAGATGCAAGCAGATTTAGATATCACGTTTTGGGGTAGATAGATGCGTCTTATACACTGCAAAATACGGTAATAAATAAAATATGTACAAGAGTAAGCGCAAAAAAATATTTCATCATTGTTACAAACTTCAGCAAGAAAAAAAAAATTTAATTAAGCAAAGTTTATCAGTTTCTTTCGCCAATGCCAGAATTGAATATATATGCATTTGGCGAAAAGCGAAATCTTTGAAAGGATTGCCGCAGAGATAAGCAGAAAGTTCGGATCTAATAGGAATTTTACCAACGGTAGAATATAAATCATACTTTTATCGAAATTCCTTTTTGACGTCCTCTTGTATTCGTGGAATATCTAAATAAATGGACATTTTACACGCGCATATATATATATATATATATATATATATATATATATATATATATATATATATATATATATATATATATATATATATATATATATATACTGGAATGCATTCAGTGAAACATTATACAACATTTTATTAGTACCTCTAAACAATGGACACTAGTTAATCCCAGACAACTTCTATATCATTACATTCTTAAAGCAGAAACTTTATTTTGTAAATGCAATGTTATATTACTTATTAGAAACTTACATTTGTAAAATAAGAAATGACTGAAATCCTTATATGATTTGGACTAAGAACTCTTAATAACTAACATTAATTTCCGTTTTTATCTGTCTAAGATAAATTCAGGAGTAATCTCATTGTGAGCTTACTCTAAAGCAATGATAATTACCAGCCAAAACTACTATAGTTTGCACAGGATTAAAATCAAATCATGCCACCACATACTAATGCCGGGTTCTGCAGCTTGGCATCTCCAACCATGCGGTAGAATCTACAGATATCTATTTCCGTTCTCTCATCAGTCTCAGACCTCCTATTAATAGATTTCTTATCAGTTCACAGATTATAAATCATTTCGTGATGTCATTCACTTTGCCTCCCGATCATCCTGATCAGAAATGTGCCATTGAAGTCTCTTCTTGGATTGAGACACCAAGTGAAACCATGAACATCTCTTTGTCTAACATCTGCCTGTTCAACAGCACCATAGCCCACAGGAATCACTTCTTCAGGCTCTTCCAGAATGACAGTTCCGATTGTAACAAAAGTCACATTGTCATTGCTCATAATGAGTGCAAGTGTGTCCTTAAAGAAGCAAATCCACCATTTGCTTATAGAACAAGTTTAGTTCTAGAGATTACTGGTGGTTTTGCAAGAGTGTGTTGAACAATGAACAGTAGTAAATCCCCAGTTCCGCATATATTCAATTAATTTGAAGTATTGGCATATACGGCAGATAAAACAGATTGTTTTGCTCAGAGGTTCTCTTCCAACTCCACTATAGACATATCAGGAGCCAGATTCCCACGGCGTAGAACGAAGGATCTACTGAGTGATACGCGCATAACTCAATGGTCTCTGCTCTCGTTTCTAAATTAGACCCCTACGAGGCATGCGGGTGTAAAGGCATCCTCCAGTCATCTTAATGTGCTCCCGAGCTGTTTCCTGTTCTCTAAAAATTTTACAACAAATGCCTCGTTGGTTTTTGCTTTCTAGCTTGTTTGAACTTCTTTTCTGCATTTCCTGTTTTCAAGAACTCCGGGTATACCTCTGACCCCTCAAATTATCGCCCTATTCGTCTCTTACCTCTTTTTAGCAAGTTCCCGATAATCTAATCAACGCCAAATTGGGTAAGCATCTTACTTCGCATGGTCTTCTTTCGGACAAGCAATATGTCTACCGCCGACATGTTAACAGCCACCACTATATTTGTCTATCAAGCTTTAGACGAGAATGGCGAAGCTCGGGTTGTGGTACAAGATATCTCAAACGGGTTAGACAGGATATGGCATGCTGGCTTTCTCCGTAAGCTAAAGCTATGACTCCTATGATGTCATTAGATTCGAACTATCTACTTATGCAGACGACACTTTTACTCTTGTTTTAGCATCATGTCCGACATACTCGACAAAATAAATATTCCTTCAGTGGTTAACACTGGGTCAAGAAATGACTTGTAAATTTTAATGCCTACAAAACAAAACTGCTTTCTTTTAATTACCATAGAAAAAATTTCTACCAATCATCATCATGGCTGATGCTAAACTCTAGGAGAACAACACTCTACGCCTTCTTGACATCAAGTTTTTCCACTGTAATGAAGTTGTGCGACTATATCGAATCATTTGCTACGGCTGCTGCTAGGAAAGTTGGTTCACTGTGCCGTGCCAGAAGATTTTGCTTGTCAGAATTCATTTTGCACATTTATAAATATACCATTCGTCCGTGCATTGGATACTGCTACCATATGTGTTCTGGTGCTCCTGTTGTATATCTAGAGATTCTTAACAAAATCCAAAGGGTCTGTAATGCAGTTGATCCTGAACTGACATACCGACTTCACTTTCTTGCCGACGTGATGTGGCTTCGCTCTGTTTTTCTACATATATTTTCATAGCAACTGTTCTGATGAGCTTTTCTCTGGTGCCTCGAGTACGTGAAGTTGAGCGTGCTACTAGATTGACAAATAGGTCTCTCGGTTTTACTGTTGAACTAACTAAATGTAACCGTTATTTTTATTCTAACAGATTTTTTCTCTCAAATTTCTCATCTGTGGAACTTCTTTCCGATTTCTCACTATCCTGCCGCCTACAACCTTAAAAAATCTAAACGCAACGTCATTCGCCATTATCTGTTTTTCTGAACTCTATTATTTTTTTGTCTTTACTTCACTTCTCACGAAAGTCTTCTCATTCTCTGTAACTCTTTGTCTTAGTGGCATTGCCTCCTTGTTTGGGGTGATTCAAAAAAAGAAGGAGAAGGAGGAGGAGGAGAGTTTAACGAACGAGTGTGAGGAGCCAAAACTCTCTCTTTGGCGTACATTAACCAAAGGCATCTCTGATTATGCTATTTTACAAATGTTCCCGAGAAGTAATTTCTTTAATCAGTGATTTTTTTTTTTGTTAAGGATATGAGAGAACTGAAATTGTGGTATTTCTTTGAATTTATTCAATTGAATAGAGTTCACGTTTGCGCTTAAAATGAATTTAAGGGAATTTCTCGGGTAATGGTTTTGTGAAAATTTGGGTTCGAAATAAAAATGACTTTTAAATTGTCTTAAATATATCATTGTATACTTTTAATTAAAATCATCTGAAATCCTGATTAGAAAATTCTAGCGAATTGGCTTGGTTTAATAACATAAGTTAAAACACACACACACATATAATAAAAATAAATAAAAATAAAATTAAGAGGGATTTGAACAATCATAATTATTAGGTTGGTGCAAAAATAATGACGTAATAATGTCGTTTTTTGACGTTAAAAAATACGTCAAAAACGACATTACGTCATTATTTTTGCACCAACCTAATAATTAATCAACAGAATGCAGGAAGCACTGGATGGCCGTTTCGTTCTATATTTTTGGGACACATCAGCAGAATCGAGCCCGAACCATTACGATATGACGCAAGCGTCATACCCCCTTGGACCAACGGTGGATCTCGGCAACAGAGAGGTATATATATGTATATGTATTCTGTATTTTGGGCAGCAATCCCTCTTTTATGCAAGTTTCATTGAAAACGACTGGCAAGGTACTGTGTTTGAGATTTTTTTTTTATATAATTTCGGATGTGTTCGTATATTTTTTTAATAAATTATATAAAAATTGTTCGAATGTTTTCCAAGCACTTTAGGCTATACTTTTAACTATTATCAAGGTTGAATTTTATATTACTTTTAACTGAATATAGGGATTGTTTTATGTATGTATCTAGAGTTATAGGAATGTTTTATTTTCCAAACACGGTCTATCCGTAACATACTCGTTGATAATACAAATATAATAGCAGAATCCACATGTACAAAAAGGCTAAATATAATGGAAGCATTATTAATAAAAAAAGAAAAAAGCTAAAACTCAATAATATCAACTATAAACACGGTCACAATGTTCTGGGTTGAATACAGGACTACAGTAGAAGGAGCAAAACTTGGAGGGTTGCGTTACTCAAGGGAATTAACTGAAACTCAGATATCTAAAAAGGCATGGCACGAGGAATTAGAACAATCTACCCCCTTGATAAAAGTAAAGGATTCGTTTCGAAATTCCAACGTATATCGCCTGAAGAATGCTGGGGCGTACAGTAGCCGAAACTTCGTGAATAAGGCAATAAAGATGAGGAAAACAGTCTGAATGATGTAAATAGTTACAATGCCTCATCTCTGAAATATAGACATATTTTAAATCATACTTTATTTCTCGTTATTAAAAGATGATTAAATTCTCTATAAAAAGATAATAAACGTAATCGTTATCAATATTAAAAACGTGCATCGTAATTACTGAACAGTCTTAAATTGAAATGAAGTTTTGCTGCAACATAATAAAAGCTTCGCTGATTTGGTCCACAAGCATCAGTATTAATTAATAGTAAAATTATTTCGGGTCCAATAACGCGATGTAAACAATTTCAGTTCAGAAATAGATAGATTTAGATTTCCATCTTTAGAATTCTGGTTCGTGATAATTTGATATTCTATATAAACATTCCCCCATAATCTGTGCATATGCATCCACACACGCAAGAGAGAGAAATTAGACAAAAAAGGGAGAGAGCATCAGAGAGAGAGAAAGAAACAGAAGAGAAATAGAGAGAGAGAGTGAGAAAGAAAGAAGGGAAATAAAGATGGAAAGAAAGAAATAGAGAGAAAGAAAGAGTGAGCGAGAATCGATCTACCTATCTATCTATCTATCTATCTATCTATCACATTCTGTTAATATCTATCTATCTATCTATCTATCACATTCTGTTAATATCTATCTATCTATCTATCTATCTATCTATCTATTTTATCTATCACATTCTGTTAATATCTATCTATCTATCTATCTATCTATCTATCACATTCTGTTAATATCTATCTATCTATCTATCTATCACATTCTGTTAATATCTATCTATCTATCTATCTATCTATCACATTCTGTTAATATCTATCTATCTATCTATCTATCTATCACATTCTGTTAATATCTATCTATCTATCTATCACATTCAGTTAATATCTATCTATCTATCTATCTATCTATCTATTTTATCTATCACATTCTGTTAATATCTATCTATCTATCTATCTATCACATTCTGTTAATATCTATCTATCTATCTATCTATCTATCTATCACATTCTGTTAATATCTATCTATCTATCTATCTATCTATCACATTCTGTTAATATCTATCTATCTATCTATCTATCTATCACATTCAGTTAATATCTATCTATCTATCTATCTATCTATTTTATCTATCACATTCTGTTAATATCTATCTATCTATCTATCTATCACATTCTGTTAATATCTATTTATCTATCTATCACATTCTGTTAATATCTATCTATCTATCTATCTATCTATCTATCACATTCAGTTAATATCTATCTATCTATCTATCTATCTATCTATCTATCTATCACATTCTGTTAATATTTATCTATCTATCTATCTATCTATTTGTCAATCATGGCGGTAAGGTGAAATAAGGTATAGCGGCGGCTAATGCGGTGGATAAAGCGGCGGCTCGGATTGAGGAATCAGAAGTCGAGTTCCTTAATTCCAGTAGAGTTCGTTAGATTCTCTCATGTGAAAATACCATGGTGAAGGCGCTATAAATCCATCAGTTCTCACTGCAGCTATCCTCTAAGCGTACTAAATAAGAGGACAGAAAGGGTCCTATAGCCTTGGGTGAAAACCGATCTAGGAGAAGGACAACTCTAAAGTCAAAACCTTCAACTATGGGTTAAATAGCCACTAGAAACCCTTAATTCGACAAGTGTGTGCAGTACGGCTACACCCCTGATTGACTATCAGGGATTTAGGTGTTCCTCTAACAAGAAAGCTTTGCATTTGGATTTTGATCTGTTTATCTCTCTAACCCTATCTATTTGTCTATGACAGACAAAGGCGCATAAAAGAAAAAAAACATATTAGCATACATACTTATGAACATATTTATAAACATATACAGGGTGCGATGGATAAATTGTCGTCTAAAAAGTGAAAATGGAACTGAATCTAATTTTCACAGATATATTTACCAAAATTACACAAAAATATCTTGAAGTGCTAAAGAGTAAATTTATTCAATAAAATCTCCATTGGCTTCAACCACGGCTTCCAGACGATTTCGGAATCTCCTGAAACTCTTCTGGGCGGTCTTCTTTTTAAAGTTGGTGAATTCTACCATAATTCTTGCCTTCAGTTCAACTTTGGTGTTACAAGGAGTTTTGTTGGTCTCTCTCTCTCTCAACTTCGCCCTACACATAATAATCAAGTGGGGTGCGGTCTGGGGAGTTAGGTAACCATAGATAAGGGGTAATGTGGTCGCAGAAGTCTGACAGCCATGACTGGATTCACCTGATTGGTGCAGAGCCAGCCACCATCTTGACCCAGGGCAGCACTACCTCCTCATGCTACTTGATGTAGGCCTTCGTGTTGAGTCAGAGGCCCTCACCATCAAATTCGGGTGTTTTTTTCTTATGAGAAAGATTAGAGTAACTTTTCCGAGCTACCGTACCTACGTAATCACCATTAGACTCATCCAACTCTTTCCGAATAATCTACCTTGTCCGCAGATTGACACACAAACACTCTGAAATGTCCGTATTGGAGTTTTCGGCGCGAATGCCAAGCAATACAGCAGACCGTTTCCAAATTTTGGGCAGTGTGAATTGTGTCATGGTGCTTTTTCTTTCTGGCAGGCGGGTCTATACTGTGCAGATCCTACTATACTGTTCAGTCAACAAAATCAAAAGCAAAAATATAAAATGGCGATAATTTACCCATCGCGCCCTGTATATGGATAAACATGCATATAAACAATCATTTATTCATCTATCTATCTATACATGGTGGAACGTCAACTCGTGTTTGAACACGACCTTTTCCATAAAAATATTGTTTATTTTTTGCCGCTGATACCATCACTTGTTATTCATTTGTCCAGTATGTAGCCTACACATCAATCCGCAGGTTCTGCAAACAAATTTACCACTTGCTGCATTGATATCTTGGAACTGAGAGTTCTAATGCGGGGTAAATCCATCTGCTGCTCTGCACAATTTGTATAGATTGCAAGTGAATCATTATAGTGAAAGACGGTGCTATTGTTGCGACGATTGTGTCAAAAGCTTACGTAAGATAGATGAAATGCGAGTAAGAGTCAAGTTTTCGTTTTCGCCTAAATCTGCCGAGCAGTACAACGGGGTAAAGACAGGGAACGGTGGCCCAAAGATGGTGATTGAGGTCTTTTATGTCTTGTTCTGCGTCTGGTTTGTCAACACAATTGGATTTGTTGAGCATTTTTTTACGCTACCGCATATCCATCGCTGCACGTAGCTCTCGCTGGGTCTTGACTTTAAAAGCCTTTTCCAACATTTTGTGTACATTTCCGGGTACTAACAAAAAAGAAGATTGTCTAGTACGGCTTCAGAAGGCTTGAAACCAGCTGTTTGTTCGCCTTGAACCAATCTTGATGTTTCCTCTTTATATAATCCAACGTGGGAACTGCTTCGCCGAAGAGTTCTTTATTAAATTCTGAGTACAGGTCTTTTGCAGTTGCTGCACAGCGCTTTCGTAACTCTGAAGCTTTACTTTAGACTAAAATTGTGATTCGCTATTATTTTCATGACCTTCACGCCACAATATCGCAGCGGATACTAACAAACGGTATAGCTCGTAAAAGACTGTGATTAGTCCAGCACTCAGGCGCCCTATATTCCTGCACCGCATCAGAACATAGTCCAGACTTTTGTCATGAAAATAACAATTGAGGAGTGACATTTTGTCTGTGTGAAAGGGCCTGCAAGATGGAAAATATGTCATTTCTTTACAAGCTCTCGTAAGGGACTTTGGTCTCTGTCAAGCCTAGGAAGTGTGGATTGGGTAGATCCGGCCCAGATAACTCCATTTTTGATCTAATTTCTCGTGATAAAGCGTGGCAGAAAGAGCCAAGTACTATAGCGATTTTCCCCAGTGTAGCTTAGATGTGACACAAGGCCGAAAGTATGGGGCACCCAGTGAGGATCGAACTCACTATTCAGTCGTAATTGTTAGTGAGAGACGAAGTTGCTAACCATTACACCGTCCCGAGGTGCCCAAGAGCCAAGTACTATATACAGCGGTTCAGAGAGCGGACCATTTGTTCAGCATTTTTCGCAATGGATCATATGTAGGGTGGTCCGAAAGTCTTGTCACCTGTATCTCACTTCCAAAATGTAGGAGCTCGTGTCAGCCATCTGAAATAGAAAATTATATTATGTAGGGGAGACAAGATTTTCGGCCGACCCTATATATGAGCCCTAACGAGTGAATTTTTACCCTAATAGACGATCATTGCGATGCATGTTATTTTTCCATGATACAATTGTTAAACAAACAAGAAAAAAATGAATACACTACCACTTTAGATGAGAGTGTAGTCTGAATAGTTGGCAGCAATTTACTACAGAAGCTAAATAGTAGATGGCTTACAGATTTAGCCATATTTAATTTATTTTAAGTTCTGACAGCGCACAAGCGATGAGTAGTCGAGTTCATTTAGTTTGCCCAACTTTGTGAAACTGTGATCTGAGCACGCACCACGGTAGGGCGTCCGACGGCCTAGCGTCCCATGGCCAGACGAGACGCGCACCTCTCTACGTACGTAACAGCGAAATAGAATTTCACAAAGTTGGATAAACTGTGAACTTCTTCAGGGTATGAGTCTCCACCATTTCTGTCTCTTGTAGATCTAAGTAATGATTGTCATCTTACTGTCCGCCACAGTCCCTGATCTGTTATCTATTTGCACAAATTTAGATAGGTTAAATTTTCCTCCGTCCATCTTGCCTTCAGTATGTCCTGTGAGTGTCAAATTCTTCAAGCCATCTTTCCTCATTGTGAATCTCATAAATTTCAACTGTCTCTTTCTAAATTTAAGCAGAAGTGTTCTTTTCGTTCACATTTTCCGTAAAATTTCCTCGTTGTTCCCATGCGCCATTGATAGCAGTCCTAGTAATATCATACAGAATCTTATCTCCGTTACCTCAAGTATGCTCTTTATCGTTGAAGAAATTACTCGCAGAATTTAAAAATAAAAATCTAAGGATTATGAAGGAACTGCCAGGCAAAAATTATATTACAATGTTATATCTAAGAAATTTGGACGATTTATTAGGTTGGTGCAAAAATAATGTCGTTTTCTCACATATGTTACTATTATATGTGAGAAAACGACATTATTTTTGCACCAACCTAATAAAATTTACATCTATTACCACCTTCTAATATTACCTCTTTTATAAGAGATATTGCTTTAAAGGAAATAAATTAGCCCCAGAGAAAATAAGCAGAAAATTACTTGCAGAGAAAACAGACGTGAGACAGATGATAACCCCTTTCTCTTTCAGATCTCATTTGCTACTCAAAATAGCAACTTCATTAATACTGGTATATTTTAAGAATGTTCGAGAATTACGAATATTTTCTATGGTTAAAATAAGAGCCTTTCTTCTAACAGATGAGTTATGGCAATTAATCCTTCACTTCAAGCTGAGAAATAGGGACAGGTCTTTTCTTTCTTTTTCCACTTTCGTGCGTTTCTGTGAAATCTCTTTGCATCAGCATATATAAATATTTACTGAATTTAATTTGATTTGGCATAGAGTCATAAATGTTGATCATTAAGGATTGAAATTT
Organism: Acanthosepion lycidas; assembly: GCA_963932145.1. Lineage (NCBI taxonomy): Eukaryota > Metazoa > Mollusca > Cephalopoda > Sepiida > Sepiidae > Acanthosepion > Acanthosepion lycidas. The sequence continues at coordinate 78,245,638 of OZ010578.1, forward strand.
TAATGTTAACAATGAGAATGGCTTATAAAGCGTGTTTTTATGGCTAGCTTTCATATGCAGTTGTTGCAGAAAGTGAAACATTTATTTTTATGTGTGGAATTCGCACCGGGTTTGTTAAAACTGTTTATTTTGTGATGGAGTGTATTTGTGACTTTTTCTCGTTTATTCTTTAATTCGTCAAAAGGAATTGAGTGTTATTTCGGTTCATCAGTTATGTGCATTTTGGCAATTTCAAATTCTAACACACATACTATTTCCCTCTCTTTATATACAGTACGAGGGGAAAAAATGGACGCACACATAGAAAGTCAATTTTTGTATTTTTTACCAAGACAACTGAGTAATTAACCTGTATTAATAGCCTATATTAACAAACGAATTCTATTACAGAATTGTCTTGGTAAAAATACAAAAATCGACTTTCTATGGGTTCATAGGTCGGTAAATGTTATTTAATACTGTTTATTATAAACAGAGCATTTACTTAAATACTTGTATCTATAAAAAGAAAGTTAAACATAAAAATGTCTTTAATAAATAAATTGTCGGACTTTGTCCATTTCTTAATGTATGACGTCATTTGTTTACATTCGATACACCATGAGCAGATATGAATGTACGAGATTCATGGAAGATTGAAGTTTATAAGCAGTAAATTCGACCTTGCCAACCGAACGATCCTTTGTGGCCGCGCGGTTAAGGTACGTCAGCGTAAATGACGGTTCCGTATAGGATGCAGGTTCGAATCCTGTCAAAGGACGAATATTTTCTATGAAAATTTCTCGGACATTCAGGCCGGTAAATGTTATTTAATACTGTTTATTATAAACAGAGCATTTACTTAAATACTTGTATCTATAAAAAGAACGTTAAACATAAAAATGTCTTTAATAAATAAATTGTCGAACTTTCTCCATTTCTTAATATATATATATATATACAGTGTAACCCGGATATACGAGAGTTGTTGGGGCCGGAGAAGAAGTCTCTTATATCCGGGTTTGGTCCATTTTGTTTAGGTAAGTATGGCTCAAATTTGAGACCAGAGAAAATCTCTCTTATATCCGGGTTTATCTTATATCCGGGTCTCTTATATCCTGGTTACACTATATTTCTTTTTTCTCTTTTGTATAATTCAACGATTTGAAAAAGGATCAGTAATATTTTCATGGAAATTCTTTCGATGAACTTTCCTCTTATGTTACCTCGACTCCATGAATTTCAGCGCCATATTTGATTGGCGGCAAGGTCTCATCCTTTTAAATTTGAAATAGCTATATGTAACTTTAAGTTCTAAACTGACAGTTTCTTCTCTCGCACTTCTCACTTGTGGAACACTCTTTCAGCTTCTTGCTTTTCAACTTTGACCTTCAAAGATTTAAATGCAATATCAATCGTTATCTTCTGTCTTCTTGTTTCCTGTGCTTTTATTATTCTGTCTCCTTAATAATGTTTATTTTCTTATATTCCGTCACACTGTTGCATCTTAGTGACTTTATTGCTTTGCTTAGAGTGAAATGATTAAAAATAATTATGATATTTACATATAATAAAACTGATGAGGATGAAAACGATGATGATCTGCACGAGAATAATCTTACATGATTACCTTGGAGATTGAAACAAAGATCTATTAAAGTATAAATTGAGGACGTCAATGCGGTTATAAATTTCTCTTTTCATTCGTAAACATCAGTTCATATTCGATAAGCCTTCTTCGTATTCATCAATGGCTACTAAAATTTATCTCTCGTAGTGCATCTCGTCTTCAAAGATAAAGAGGAACTGGTTTCAAAAGAAATACGGTTCTACAGAAGGATGCTGAGAATATCATGAATAGAGCACGTAAGGAACGAGGAAGTCTTAAAGAAAATGGAAAAAAAATACTTACAATCAGAAAGATTTTATAACCACAAGTTTGAATGATAGGAAATATCGAAAGTATTATTGACAAATAATGGGTTAAGTCCAGAAAAATTGTAGCAGGTGGTAGAAGGAACAAAAACATATAATGGCAAGAGGGAAAAGTGAAATCTTTGCCTTTTAGAAAAGCTTTATAATCCTGCAAAATACGTAATCCTAATATATTAAATAGCAGAACTGAAGTAATGGTCATGGTAATATGAGCCGTTTCTCTACAAGGAACCTGTTGAATATTAGCTAGTTTGCCAGAGGTCAAGTGACTTACCTGCCAACATGGCTGCCTCCTATTTCCTTGTAAAAGCTGATTTTACCTTATTTTATAGGAGGCAGCCATGTTGGCAGGTAAGTCACTTGACTTCTATAGAACCATTTAGCATTAATTGACTGAGCAGCCAGTACTGCTTTCGGTTGAAGTTTATAAAATATTTTCCTTAAAACAAGTATTTTCTTTTTTAGGAAAATGGGTTTTTCAAGTCCAGTATTGATGGAGATTTCCTTCCTAACCTTTTATTTAAAGTTGTGTGGAATGTCAACATCTTAATTATGTCATTATTTTCTCTTCGAGTCACATGTGATATTCATTTTAGTCCTTGCTACTCTTGGTAGTTCTTAAGTGATGTGGTTTCTGTTATTTGGTACAGTTCTTTGTTTGCGATCGTATACCGCCAGTCCACAATGTTCAAAGTAGGATGATTTTTACCCAAACTTTCAGTCTTCAGGTTCAAAGAAGTGTGGTCATCACCAAGGCACACAGGCTTCACTCATTCAAATCATTTTTAACCAGTGATCTTAGAAAGCAGTTGTATACAGCTGACAGTTTAGAGTTTTCTGAACGGCTTTGGCGCCATATTATCGTCTGCATTAACGAGGCTATTTAAGATGGTTTTCTGTAAACACACAAAAAGAGTACATATTGAAAAATATTGAACCGCGAAGACAATAATAACTGCTGTGACGATTCAAGTGTATGGTGTGTCTCTCTTTTATTATTTATTTTTTTACTTTCCCGGCATTTTTTATGAATATGGGCTATCGTATTACCTTTTCTGTAACCATTAAATATAGGAGTCTTATGACAGGCAATTCCAAGTTTATACCTGATAATTGCCAGATAATAACTTTGTTCTTTTACATAGGCCAATGTGGGTTTTTTTTTTACTATCAGAGAACACTGTGCACTAAATTATATGTTACATTCATATACCGCATACACTCGCGTATCATGCTACCTTTTAAGAAGACTTAATTTTAAAGCTAATTTCACTACAATAAATGGATATGTAGCCAGGGCCGGCAATATATACGCTAATTTTTTTATCTCGTGTATGATGCGACCCCTTAAAATTAGCTTACAAATTAGGTCTTCAAAAGTAGCATGATACACAAGTATATATATATATATATATATATATATATATATATATATATACTTGTGTATCATATATGTGTGTGCGTGTGTGTGTGTGTGTGTATGACCCTTCACGCAGAACTCTTCATTGCCAATTCAAGAAAGAAATTCGGATTACTAACACAAAAACAGAAAATGACTCATATCGAGAATATTTAACATTGAAAAACATAAGGAAAAAATTATTTATTTTTAATAATATGTGGAAATCTCCGCTTTTACCTGAAGATGGGTGCGAGACCAGAAACCCGTGTAGTAAAATTACGGAAAACAAAAAATATTTTTTTCTAAATAAATCCACATTACAAACAAAAACGTTTGCGGCACCTCTATTCTCTTCTCTTCTCCTCTCTTCTCTTCTTTTCTTTTTAATATACATACTTTTCTCTCGTTGGAACCACTACAACCTCTTTCTTTTATATATATATATATATATATATATATGAAGGAAAATATACGGAAAAACAAACAAAAATCCTTATATGCAATTTTCTAGCGAGATTAATGCTCGAAAAGCGTACATATAAATTTTAGATCAAAATAGAATTATTTTCATTTTTCATTCAAAATACTCAAATTTTAGGAATACCTTTTCACAGCGTCGCCCACGTGACCATGTTTAAACGGAACGCTGATCTTATAAAACTTTCAGTTATCTGCTTGGATAAGTCTTGTTCGGCCTGTGTGATCACTCTGTTGAAAAAGGGCAAAGGTGGTGGGGGGAACCTAGATGATTACAGGCCCATAACTCTGCTAAACACAGAGTTAAAGATTATGGCCAAGATCCTGCAGGAGCGTTTGCAGTCAGTTGCCGAGTCTCTGTTGGGACCTGAGCAGACTTGTTCTGTGAGGGGCCGAACAATTCAGAGCAACCTGCATCTGATCCGAACGATCATAGAGGGTGTAAAAGACGACGAAGAAGCCGCGCTGATCAATTTGGATCAGTCCAAGGCATTTGATAGGGTCGACCATCGCTACCTTGCAGCTGTCCTGCAGGCCGCAGGATTCGCACCCAACTTCTGCCGCTGGATTAGCCTCCTGTATCGCTCCCCAAGTGCGGTGGTACAGGTGAACGGAAGGCTGTCGGACGCGTTCGTGCTGTCTAGGTCGGTTCGTCAGGGTTGTCCGCTGTCGCCTCTCCTTTATGCTTTGGCGTTGAAGCCTCTCCTTCGCCGACTGAAGGACGAGACCGGCAGTCCGGCCCTACGTGGAATTGCCGTTCCTGGAGGGTCTCGAGCCAGGGTTTCCGCGTACGCCGATGACGTATCTGCTTTCGTGTCGTCCCGAAAAGACATTGAGGTGGTACAGAAGGCGCTTGATCGGTACGAGAAGGTGACAGGGGCCAAAATAAACCGCGACAAGTCGTCCGGCTTGCGGTTAGGTGCCTGGAAGGGGGTCGCTCTTCCGGGCCGCTTCGGTTGGACAGACGGTCCTGTCCGCATTCTTGGAGTGTGGTTTGGGCCTGACCTCCAGCTGGAGAAGAATTGGTCTGAAGTACGAGCAAAGGTCGATTCCGCCGGTCAGACTTGGAATCGACAGAGGTTGTCCGTGAAGGGCAGGGCGGAGGTGTGTGCTACATACATTTTCCCCCTGATTCTTTATCGATTGTCCGTACTTCCTCTCTGTAAGACTCACAAGAAGGCGCTCGAGCAATCGCTATCCTCCATTTTATGGAGGGGGACGCGGGAATCGGGTGGACAGACGAGTCTGCACTAAACGTCCGTGTCATGGGGGGCTGGGAATGTCGCACCTGCCGAGTCACATCCGTGCCTCTAGGTTGGCTTTCCTACGCCGTGCATTGACTGGAGAAGATCCGATTCTGGAGGGGATTGTTAGGGACGCGTTCCCAGGCCTTATCATCAGTCCCCCCATCTCGCGGGTTGAGCGCGGTCGTAAACCCCGGGATCAATCGGTTTTCCTTCGCGAGTGTCGGTCGGCCTTGAGGGCCGTTCCCCGGTCCAGTGACCTTTCTCGGCCTAGGAAGATCTTCTATCGTGAATTAGTGGAGAGGCCCGCGAAGGATCTCCTACGAGATACGCTCGGCTTGTCGGAGGAGGAGTATTGCTCCTACTGGTCTTGGGCGCCAGCGGCGGATTACCTCAGTAACCCTGAGTTTTCGCTTAGCTGGCGATTGGCTCGGAATCGGCTGCCTCTCAACGACAAGGCTTTCATATGGGGCTTGGCGGATTTGCCAGACTGTGAACGGTGTGGCCTTGGCTTAGAGGAAACGGCTGCGCAGGCCTTCTACCATTGCCCCCAGGTCCGCCCCTTATGGGACCATGGTGGCGAGCTGACGGCTCGTCTCGCTCCCGAACAGCTTGTGTCCATTGATCGCGCATACGCGTGTGACAATGTGTCGCCCCCGTATTCCGGGATGAAACGGATGGTGTTTCTGACGCTGATGGCCACGGCTCGAATGGTGATTTAGACGACGCGAAAGGAGGAAGTCTTGCGAGGCAATCGTCTTTCTCATTCGGATCTAATTCGATTCTTTTAGCATCAGCTCAAGATGAAGATTAGATCGGATAGAAAACGATTGCATTCGACAGTATTTAGCGAAAGGTGGGTAAAAGAAGCGAGCTTGCTTCGTGTGAACGGGGCTAGCCTTGATTTTCTCTTCTAGGTCAACCTATTGCACATCGGGGTGGCTTCCTGTGGAACCCTCCTCTTGGTTAGGTTAGACAAGCTTCAGTGTACCTAGTAAATGTGAGTAAGCGATGTTTCTGGCCTGCATCCCGGCCTTTCTTTGGTTATGATCCAAGTCGAGATTCCCATCCTCCCCAGTTTGTTTTGACCCCCGCCCCATTTTCATCTCGACTGGGTCAGTTTTATATTTTCCCATTCCAGCCTAATATTTTATACTTTTTCCCACTCCCTTAGCGAGAGCGTCTCTTGATTTTGTCCCCTGGTCAGTATACAGCGGCCTCTCTGTTTTATGGGTTGGACGGTCCCTACTAACATCAATTATGTTTAGTTTGTATTTGTGTTTATTTTAAGTTTATTATTGGGTTCATTTCCCTCCCCTCTCATTTTATCATTATTAGAATTGTATATATATATATCATCATTAGAATTTTCATGGTATGGGGCGCGATTTTGGTAGGTCTCCCTTGAGAGCACGTGGTATTATGGTGGTTGAAGGATTGTTTGGTGATGGACGAGTTCTTTTGGTGAATGTGTAAAATGTAATGTACGAATGGGTCGCGAATCTGATTAGCTAGGTATAAGATAGTTAGTGTTGACCAGCCTCTACCCCTCCCCTTTATTGGCCTTGTGCCACAATTTGTACTTTTTGTTCAAATAAATACCAGTCTTGTTCTTATGTCCGTCTTATCGTATTTTATTTATTTTATGGATTTTATACGATACCAGTCAGAGCTTAGCATCCGGGTTGTTTGTTTCTTGAGTGGGTTGGACAAGCTGTGTTGACCTACGTATCTGATAAGTTTTGCAAATCTTTTTTTTTCTTTTTAATTTTTGTTTAAAAGCCTTTTGTTTTTGAGTTTTTCTGTACTCCTGCATTTTTTTTTTGTTTTTTTTTCTTTCTTGCCTTTTTACCCCCCTCACTGTTTTGTTTGTTTACCTTGGTTTGCTCCTTTATTGAAATTTATTTTTGTTTGTCCACCGTTTTTCTTTATGTTTTTCTTTTTGTTTTACTGCAAAAAAATATTATTTTAACACTTAAAAGACATTCGTTCTGTCGTGGTGGTCGTCGCAGGCCACCATGGACCAGAACGTAAACAATACACCACCGACGGTGTCTTTAGAAAATTGGCCTCCTGGTCTGAGAATAGGCCGAAAAAGAAAAAAGATGCCGTATACTACGCAGCTCAAAGAGAGACTTTTGAAGGGTCGTTTAAGGAAAATGAATTCCTTACGATCCCTGAAGCACTGGAAGCGGTAGAAAATAAGATCATTTCCCTGCTGACGTCCGACGTGAAAAGTCGGAAATTAACCGGAGTCAGCAGAGAGACAATGGAAGAGGTCCTAAAGACCTTGAAAATTTATCCGAAGGTGCTGGCTAGGAGGTCAAACGCAATGTGGGACATTCTCTTACCAACAGAACTGGATGCGAAGCAGTTGGCAGGCAGCGTGTTAACAACAAAAAACCTCAAGCTGCAAACGGAATACATGGGCACACGTAGGACTAAAATAACAGTCCACGGAGTGCCTGTGGACATCTCGGAGGACAGAATGGGGGCCTTCTTCGCTCAGTATGGAAAAGTGGAGGAGGTCAAAGCGATACTGAGCAAGTCCGGCATTGCCACGGGTGACGTTGAACTGCAGGTGACCCTGAGCCAGGAAGAATTTAGGAGAATTCCCAACACCCTGGTTTGCAGGAAAAGAAAGATGTGGGTCGTGGTGGAAGGCAGGCGACCGAATTGTTGGGTGTGTGGTGTCCGGGGACACATGGCGAAAGATTGCCCAACGAAACAGCCTCAGCCTGTAAGCCAGCCCACGCCACCAGTAGCGGCAGTAGCGGTGAACGAAAAAAATCCAGAAGCAGATAAAAACGCTGACGGCGCCTGGAAGGAGGTTGTAAATGGAAGGAAGGGGAAGAATATACCAGCTCCCCGCCAAAAGGAGAACCCTCAACCAGCACCAAAACAGCAGGTGGAAAAGAAAAAAGGGGAAAAAGAAGTGTCGAAAAAACAGTCACCCAAAAAAACCCACAGAAACAGCAGCAGCAGCAGCAGCAACAACAATCACAACAACCACAGCAGCAGCTGCAGCAGCAGCAACCAAAGGAACAGAGACAGTCCGATGGAAGTTGAACACATGCCTCCACCTCGAGTGGCGTCTCTGAAGAGGTGCAGAGAAGAGGAGGAGGAGGAGGAGGAGGACGAAGAAGAAAGAAAAACACAAGAAAGTTGTTCTGGTCGTAGCCGGGCGGAACGCAGTCTGGTCAAAACCAGGAGGCGCTCCTTCCCGGCTTCGCCAATTAGATCGTCCTGCACTCCCGGCATTAAGAGCTTCCCTTCCTCCCCTTCCCGTGCTACACCCCCTCTCCCTCCACATCTTCCCCGAGTTCGTTGAACACACCACCACACACGTCCACCCCCTCCCCTCCCCATCCTGCTAGGGAAAAAAGAAGAAAAAGAAAATGTTTGAGGGCCCCGAGTCAATTTGTAAAATTGACAAAGAAGAGTACATAAGGGGCCTGTCCAAACAAAGGAAGGCCCTGTTGGAGGTGCTGTACAAAACGACGGAGGTGGACGGCAAAAGTGTCGAGGACCCCCGTAATTTTCCAAAGGCTCCAGGTGTCATTACCTGTATCAGAGACTCTGGTGGCTACCTGAAGGTGTGGAGCCACATATTCGAGGCCAGGGAGGCCTTTCCGAACATTAAAATGTGCGAGTTGGACAACCCCGTCTTAAAGAGATTGCGCAACTTTTGCTCTGGGAGGGTCCCGGTCTTAGTTCACCCCTCCTTATATAGGGCTATTAAATTAATGTACCCTATTGACGTCGGCGGTATTGTCCTGGGCGGTCGTATGACGACTGAATTGGGCACTGGCAGTCTGGGACAATCTGTCGGGGTCCTGCTCAACGCAGATTTCCGCCCCGTATGTGTATAAGGTTTTTGCACTTATTCTTTTTTCTTTTTGCAGGCCTAGACGATGGCAGTTAAGTTAGCTATACTGAATGTGAATGGCTTGAGGGATCGGGGTAAGGCTGCCCGCCTGCTCCGGGACCTGTTGTCCTTTGATGTGGATGTCGCAGCGATCGAAGAGACCCACTTTGTTTGCAGTTCCGATGCGTGTGTGCTGGAGGTTGACATTGTCGTTTATTCAGCATACGGGGACCGGTCTGCCGGAGGTGTTTCTTTGCTTGTCAGACGTACTCTCGATGCGAAGGTAGACCTTGTGCATACCGATGCAGAGGGCCAGTTGATCTTGGCCGATATTGCCGTGAAAAGTGGTTCGTTCCGGGTCGTTGCGGTTTATGCGCAAAATGACCAGAGGGAGCGGGTCTCGTTCTTTCGGCGGTTGGGGCCGTTCCTGGTGGATTCAACGCGCCTAGTTTTAATGGGGGACTGGAATGCCATCCTGGACCCCAAGTTAGACAGGGAGCGGGGTGCAGCTTGGTCGATCTGATCGACGATTATGGTCTCGTCGATAGATACCGGGTCGATCATCCCGAGGTAAAAATGTGGACGTGGGCTCTTAATTGCCCTTTTGACAAGGTGGTTAGCTACCTTGACAGAATGTTAGTGAGAAGAGCCGACATAGAACTACTAGATTGCCCTACGTTCCACTGGGTAGGCTATTCGGATCACAAACTCGTTTGTGCCCGGGTGGCGTTAGACAATAGGCCTAGAATGGCTGGCTACTGGAAGTTCAATCTGTCTTTACTGGACAGGCGGGACTTCCAGGAGCAGCTAACTAGACTAGTGCAGCGGGAGCTAGTGGGGGCGGTTATCGGGAATAGGTGGTGGGAACGCCTTAAATGTAGGATTAGGTCCTTCACCACTGATTTCAGCAAACGGCTCGCTCTAGATAGAGCTGAAAAGGTGAAGACGCTTAAAGCTAGTTATTCCCGGGCGGTGGCTGGGGGGATCCCCTAGAGATAGCCTTAGCTAAGGAGGCCCTGGATCGATTGAATAGCTAGCGGTACATGGGTCAGGTAATTAGACATAAGTTAAGCAAGATGTCTTCCGAAGCCGTGAACTTGGGCGCAGATCTGCGCAGGGAAGAGGTCCGTCGAGGTGGCGATCGTTACATTCGTGAAGTCAAATCCCCGGAGTGGGGTACTCTTCGGGCCACTGACGACATGTGCGGAGCGTTTCGGCGCCATTTCGAGAACCGGTTTACCAAGGAGCCTGGTCTCTGTGAGGAGGAGTTTCGTAGCTATTTGGCTGACTTTCCTCGGCTTTCGCCGACTGAAGCGGCTAGCTGCGAGGGAGAGATTACGGAGGGCGATGTCTACGCGGTTTTGAAGAAGGTCGGCAGAGGCAAGTCGCCCGGTCTGGATGGTTTGCCCTATGAATTGTACTTGAGGCTGTCGCACATCTTTGTTCCAATTTTGACTGCAGTGTTCAACAACTGGTTTCGGTCGGGGTCCATCCCCAACCGGATCACCAGGGGTGTGATCACTCTGTTGAAAAAGGGCAAAGGTGGTGGGGGGAACCTAGATGATTACAGGCCCATAACTCTGCTAAATACAGAGTTAAAGATTATGGCCAAGATCCTGCAGGAGCGTTTGCAGTCAGTTGCCGAGTCTCTGTTGGGACCTGAGCAGACTTGTTCTGTGAGGGGCCGAACAATTCAGAGCAACCTGCATCTGATCCGCACGATCATAGAGGGTGTAAAAGACGACGAAAAAGCTGCGCTGATCAATTTGGCATTTGATAGGGTCGACCATCGCTACCTTGCAGCTGTCCTGCAGGCCGCTGGATTCGGACCCAACTTCTGCCGCTGGATTAGCCTCCTGTATCGCTCCCCCAGTGCGGTGGTACAGGTGAACGGAAGGCTGTCGGACGCGTTCGTGCTGTCTAGGTCGGTTCGTCAGGGTTGTCCGCTGTCGCCTCTCCTTTACGCTTTGGCGTTGGAGCCTCTCCTTCGCCGGCTAAAGGACGAGACCGGCAGACCGGCAGTCCGGCCCTACGTGGAATTGCCGTTCCTGGAGGGTCTCGAGCCAGGGTTTCCGCTTACGCCGATGACGTATCTGCTTTCGTGTCGTCACGCAACGACATTGAGGTGGTACAGAAGGCGATTGATCGGTACGAGAAGGTGACAGGGGCCAAAATAAACCGCGACAAGTCGTCCGGCTTGCAGTTAGGTGCCTGGAAGGGGGTCGCTCTTCCGGGCCGCTTCGGTTGGACAGACGGTCCTGTCCGCAGTCTTGGAGTGTGGTTTGGGCCTGACCTCCAGCTGGAGAAGAATTGGTCTGAAGTACGAGCAAAGGTCGATTCCGCCGGTCAGACTTGGAAACGACAGAGGTTGTCCGTGAAGGGCAGGGCGGAGGTGTGTGCTACATACATTTTCCCCCTGATTCTTTATCGATTGTCCGTACTTCCTCTCTGTAAGACTCACAAGAAGGCGCTCGAGCAATCGCTATCCTCCATTTTATGGAGGGGACGCGGGAATCGGAGCGACAGACGAGTCTGCACTAAACGTCCGTGTCATGGGGGGCTGGGAATGCCGCACCTGCCGAGTCACATCCGTGCCTCTAGGTTGGCTTTCCAACGCCGTGCATTGACTGGAGGAGATCCGATTCTGGAGGGGATTGTTAGGGACGCGTTCCCTGGCCTTACCATCAGTTCCCCCTTCGCGCCGGTTGAGCGCGGTCGTAAACCCCGGGATCAATCGGTTTTCCTTCGCGAGTGTCGGTCGGCCTTGAGGGCCGTTCCCCGGTCCAGTGACCTTTCTCGGCCTAGGAAGGTCTTCTATCGTGAATTAGTGGAGAGGCCCGCGAAGGATCTCCTACGAGATACGCTCGGCTTGTCGGAGGAGGAGTATTGCTCCTACTGGTCTTGGGCGCCAGCGGCGGATTACCTCAGTAACCCTGAGTTTTCGCTTAGCTGGCGATTGGCTCGGAATCGGCTGCCCCTCAATGACAAGGCTTTCATATGGGGCTTGGAGGATTTGCCAGACTGTGAACGGTGTGGCCTTGGCTTAGAAGAAACGGCTGCGCACGCCTTCTACCATTGCCCCCAGGTCCGCCCCTTATGGGACCATGTCGGCGAGCTGACGGCTCGTCTCGCTCCCGAACAGCTTGTGTCCATTGATCGCGCATACGCGTGTGACAATGTGTCGCCCCCGTATTCCGGGATGAAACGGATGGTGTTTCTGACGCTGATGGCCACGGCTCGAATGGTGATTTGGACGACGCGAAAGGAGGAAGTCTTGCGATGCAATCGTCTTTCTCATTCGGATCTAATTCGATTCTTTGAGCATCAGCTCAAGATGAAGATTAGATCGGATAGAAAACGATTGCATTCGACAGTCTTTAGCGAAAGGTGGGTAAAAGAAGCGAGCTTGCTTTGTGTGAACGGGGCTAGCCTTGATTTTCTCTTCTAGGTCAACCTATTGCACATCGGGGTGGCTTCCTGTGGAACCCTCCCCTTGGTTAGGTTAGACAAGCTTCAGTGTACCTAGTTAATGTGAGTAAGTGTTGTTCCTGGCCTGCATACCAGCCGTTCTTTGGTTATGATCCAAGTCGAGTTTCCCATCCTCCCCAGTTTGTTTTGACCCCCGCCCCATTTTCATCTCGACTGGGTCAGTTTTATATTTTCCCATTCCAGCCTAATATTTTATACTTTTTCCCACTCCCTTAGCGAGAGCGTCTCTTGATTTTGTCCCCTGGTCAGAATACAGCGGCCTCTCTGTTTTATGGGTTGGACGGTCCCTACTAACATCAATTATGTTTAGTTTGTATTTGTGTTTATTTTAAGTTTATTATTGGGTTCATTTCCCTCCCCTCTCATTTTATCATTATTAGAATTGTATATATATATATCATCATTAGAATTTTCATGGTATGGGGCGCGATATTAGTAGGTTTCCCTTGAGAGCACGTGGTATTATGGTGGTTGAAGGATTGTTTGGTGATGGACGAGTTCTTTTGGTGAATGTGTAAAATGTAATGTACGAATGGGTCGCGAATCTGATTAGCTAGGTATAAGATAGTTAGTGTTGACCAGCCTCTACCCCTCCCCTTTATTGGCCTTGTGCCACAATTTGTACTTTTTGTTCAAATAAATACCAGTCTTGTTCTTATGTCCGTCTTATCGTATTTTATTTATTTTATGGATTTTATACGATACCAGTCAGAGCTTAGCATCCGGGTTGTTTGTTTCTTGAGTGGGTTGGACAAGCTGTGTTGACCTACGTATCTGATAAGTTTTGCAAATCTTTTTTTTTCCTTTTTAATTTTTGTTTAAAAGCCTTTTGTTTTTGAGTTTTTCTGTACTCCTGCATTTTTTTTTTTCTTTCTTGCCTTTTTACCCCCCTCACTGTTTTGTTTGTTTACCTTGGTTTGCTCCTTTATTGAAATTTATTTTTGTTTGTCCACCGTTTTTCTTTGTTTTTCTTTTTGTTTTACTGCAAAAAATTATTATTTTACACTTAAAAGACATTCGTTCTGTCGTGGTGGCCGTCGCAGGCCACCATGGACGAGAACGTAAACAATACACCACCGACGGTGTCTTTAGAAAATTCGGCCTGGTCTGAGAATAGGCCGAAAAAGAAAAAAGATGCCGTATACTACGCAGCTCAAAGAGAGACTTTTGAAGGGTCGTTTAAGGAAAATGAATTCCTTACGATCCCTGAAGCACTGGAAGCGGTAGAAAATAAGATCATTTCTCTGCTGACGTCCGACGTGAAAAGTCGGAAATTAATCGGAGTCAGCAGGGAGACAATGGAAGAGGTCCTAAAGACCTTGAAAATTTATCCGAAGGTGCTGGTAAGGAGGTCAAACGCAATGTGGGACATTCTCCTGCCAACAGAACTGGATGCGAAGCAGTTGGCAGGCAGCTAGCGGGAGAGGGGGCGATCGCAGCTTGGTCGATCTGATCGACGATTATGGTCTCGTCGATAGATACCGGTTCGATCATCCCGAGGGAAAAATGTGGACGTGGGCTCTTAATTGCCCTTTTGACAAGGTGGTTAGCTACCTTGACAGAATGTTAGTGAGAAGAGCCGACATAGAACTACTAGATTGCCCTACGTTCCACTGGGTAGGCTATTCGGATCACAAACTCGTTTGTGCCCGGGTGGCTTTAGACAATAGGACTAGAATGGCTGGGTACTGGAAGTTCAATCTGTCTTTACTGGACAGGCGGGACTTCCAGGAGCAGCTAACTAAACTAGTGCAGCGAGAGCTAGTGGGGGCGGTTATCGGGAATATGTGGTGGGAACGCCTTAAATGTAGGATTAGGTTCTTCACCACTGATTTCAGCAAACGGCTCGCTCTAGATAGAGCTGAAAAGGTGAAGACGCTTAAAGCTAGTTATTCCCGGGCGGTGGCTGGCGGGGGATCCCCTAGAGATAGCCTTAGCTAGGGAGGCCCTGGATCGATCGAATAGCGAGCGGTACATGGGTCAAGTAATTAGACATAAGTTAAGCAAGATGTCTTCCGAAGCCGTGCACTTGAGCGCAGATCTGCGCAGGGAGGATGTCCGCACCTGCCGAGTCACATCCGTGCCTCTAGGTTGGCTTTCTTACGTCGTGCATTGACTGGAGGGTATTGTTAGGGACGCGTTCCCTGGCCTTACCATCAGTCCCTCCATCTCGCGGGTTGAGCGCGGTCGTAAACCCCGGGATCAATCTGTTTTCCTTCGCGAGTGTTGGTCGGCCTTGAGGGCCGTTCCCCGGTCCAGTGACCTTCTCGGCCTAGGAAGGTCTTCTATCGTGAATTAGTGGAGAGGCCCGCGAAGGATCTCCTACGAGATACGGTCGGCTTGTCGGAGGAGGAGTCTTGGTCTTGAGCGCCAGCGGCGGATTACCTCAGTAACCCTGAGTTTTCGCTTAGCTGGCGATTGGCTCGGAATCGGCTGCCTCTCAACGACAAGGCTTTCATATGGGACTTGGCGGATTTGCCAGACTGTGAACGGTGTGGCCTTGGCTTAGAAGAAACGGCTGCGCACGCCTTCTACCATTGCCCTCAGGTCCGCCCCTTATGGGATCATGTCGGCGAGCTGGCGGCTCGTCTCGCTCCCGAACAGCTTGTGTCCATTGATCGCGCATACGCGTGTGACAATGTGTCGCCCCCGTATTCCGGGATGAAACGGATGGTGTTTCTGACGCTGATGGCCACGGCTCGAATGGTGATTTGGACTACGCGAAAGGAGGAAGTCTTGCGAGGCAATCGTCTTTCTCATTCGGATCTAATTCGATTCTTTTAGCATCAGCTCAAGATGAAGATTAGATCGGATAGAAAACCATTGCATTCGACAGTCTTTAGCGAAAGGTGGGTAAAAGAAGCGAGCTTGCTTCGTGTGAACGGGGCTAGCCTTGATTTTCTCTTCTAGGTCAACCTATTGCACATCGGGGTGGCTTCCTGTGGAACCCTCCCCTTGGTTAGGTTAGACAAGCTTCAGTGTACCTAGTAAATGTGAGTAAGTGTTGTTTCTGGCCTGCATCCCGGCCTTTCTTTGGTTATGATCCAAGTCGAGATTCCCATCCTCCCCAGTTTGTTTTGACCCCCGCCCCATTTTCATCTCGACTGGGTCAGTTTTATATTTTCCCATTCCAGCCTAATATTTTATACTTTTTCCCACTCCCTTAGCGAGAGCGTCTCTTGATTTTGTCCCCTGGTCAGAATACAGCGGCCTCTCTGTTTTATGGGTTGGACGGTCCCTACTAACATCAATTATGTTTAGTTTGTATTTGTGTTTATTTTAAGTTTATTATTGGGTTCATTTCCCTCCCCTCTCATTTTATCATTATTAGAATTGTATATATATATATCATCATTAGAATTTTCATGGTATGGGGCGCGATTTTGGTAGGTCTCCCTTGAGAGCACGTGGTATTATGGTGGTTGAAGGATTGTTTGGTGATGGACGAGTTCTTTTGGTGAATGTGTAAAATGTAATGTACGAATGGGTCGCGAATCTGATTAGCTAGGTATAAGATAGTTAGTGTTGACCAGCCTCTACCCCTCCCCTTTATTGGCCTTGTGCCACAATTTGTACTTTTTGTTCAAATAAATACCAGTCTTGTTCTTATGTCCGTCTTATCGTATTTTATTTATTTTATGGATTTTATACGATACCAGTCAGAGCTTAGCATCCGGGTTGTTTGTTTCTTGAGTGGGTTGGACAAGCTGTGTTGACCTACGTATCTGATAAGTTTTGCAAATCTTTTTTTTTCTTTTTAATTTTTGTTTAAAAGCCTTTTGTTTTTGAGTTTTTCTGTACTCCTGCATTTTTTTTTTGTTTTTTTTTCTTTCTTGCCTTTTTACCCCCCTCACTGTTTTGTTTGTTTACCTTGGTTTGCTCCTTTATTGAAATTTATTTTTGTTTGTCCACCGTTTTTCTTTATGTTTTTCTTTTTGTTTTACTGCAAAAAAATATTATTTTAACACTTAAAAGACATTCGTTCTGTCGTGGTGGTCGTCGCAGGCCACCATGGACGAGAACGTAAACAATACACCACCGACGGTGTCTTTAGAAAATTGGCCTCCTGGTCTGAGAATAGGCCGAAAAAGAAAAAAGATGCCGTATACTACGCAGCTCAAAGAGAGACTTTTGAAGGGTCGTTTAAGGAAAATTAATTCCTTACGATCCCTGAAGCACTGGAAGCGGTAGAAAATAAGATCATTTCCCTGCTGACGTCCGACGTGAAAAGTCGGAAATTAACCGGAGTCAGCAGGGAGACAATGGAAGAGGTCCTAAAGACCTTGAAAATTTATCCGAAGGTGCTGGCTAGGAGGTCAAACGCAATGTGGGACATTCTCTTACCAACAGAACTGGATGCGAAGCAGTTGGCAGGCAGCGTGTTAACAACAAAAAACCTCAAGCTGCAAACGGAATACATGGACACACGTAGGACTAAAATAACAGTCCACGGAGTGCCTGTGGACATCTCGGAGGACAGAATGGGGGCCTTCTTCGCTCAGTATGGAAAAGTGGAGGAGGTCAAAGCGATACTGAGCAAGTCCGGCATTGCCACGGGTGACGTTGAACTGCAGGTGACCCTGAGCCAGGAAGAATTTAGGAGAATTCCCAACACCCTGGTTTGCAGGAAAAGAAAGATGTGGGTCGTGGTGGAAGGCAGGCGACCGAATTGTTGGGTGTGTGGTGTCCGGGGACACATGGCGAAAGATTGCCCAACGAAACAGCCTCAGCCTGTAAGCCAGCCCACGCCACCAGTAGCGGCAGTAGCGGTGAACGAAAAAAATCCAGAAGCAGATAAAAACGCTGACGGCGCCTGGAAGGAGGTTGTAAATGGAAGGAAGGGGAAGAATATACCAGCTCCCCGCCAAAAGGAGAAGCCTCAACCAGCACCAAAACAGCAGGTGGAAAAGAAAAAAGGGGAAAAAGAAGTGTCGAAAAAACAGTCACCCAAAAAAAAACCACAGAAACAGCAGCAGCAGCAGCAACAACAATCACAACAACCACAGCAGCAGCTGCAGCAGCAGCAACCAAAGGAACAGAGACAGTCCGATGGAAGTTGAACACATGCCTCCACCTCGAGTGGCGTCTCTGAAGAGGTGCAGAGAAGAGGAGGAGGAGGAGGAGGAAGAAGAAAGAAAAACACAAGAAAGTTGTTCTGGTCGTAGCCGGGCGGAACGCAGTCTGGTCAAAACCAGGAGGCGCTCCTTCCCGGCTTCGCCAATTAGATCGTCCTGCACTCCCGGCATTTAGAGCTTCCCTTCCTCCCCTTCCCGTGCTACACCCCCTCTCCCTCCACATCTTCCCCGAGTTCGTTGAACACACCACCACACACGTCCACCCCCTCCCCTCCCCATCCTGCTAGGGAAAAAAGAAGAAAAAGAAAATGTTTGAGGGCCCCGAGTCAATTTGTAAAATTGACAAAGAAGAGTACATAAGGGGCCTGTCCAAACAAAGGAAGGCCCTGTTGGAGGTGCTGTACAAAACGACGGAGGTGGACGGCAAAAGTGTCGAGGACCCCCGTAATTTTCCAAAGGCTCCAGGTGTCATTACCTGTATCAGAGACTCTGGTGGCTACCTGAAGGTGTGGAGCCACATATTCGAGGCCAGGGAGGCCTTTCCGAACATTAAAATGTGCGAATTGGACAACCCCGTCTTAAAGAGATTGCGCAACTTTTGCTCTGGGAGGGTCCCGGTCTTAGTTCACCCCTCCTTATATAGGGCTATTAATTTAATGTACCCTATTGACGTCGGCGGTATTGTCCTGGGCGGTCGTATGACGACTGAATTGGGCACTGGCAGTCTGGGACAATCTGTCGGGGTCCTGCTCAACGCAGATTTCCGCCCCGTATGTGTATAAGGTTTTTGCACTTATTCTTTTTTCTTTTTGCAGGCCTAGACGATGGCAGTTAAGTTAGCTATACTGAATGTGAATGGCTTGAGGGATCGGGGTAAGGCTGCCCGCCTGCTCCGGGACCTGTTGTCCTTTGATGTGGATGTCGCAGCGATCGAAGAGACCCACTTTGTTTGCAGTTCCGATGCGTGTGTGCTGGAGGATGACATTGTCGTTTATTCAGCATACGGGGACCGGTCTGCCAGAGGTGTTTCTTTGCTTGTCAGACGTACTCTCGATGCGAAGGTAGACCTTGTGCATACCGATGCAGAGGGCCAGTTGATCTTGGCCGATATTGCCGTGAAAAGTGGTTCGTTCCGGGTCGTTGCGGTTTATGCGCAAAATGACCAGAGGGAGCGGGTCTCGTTCTTTCGGCGGTTGGGGCCGTTCCTGGTGGATTCAACGCGCCTAGTTTTAATGGGGGACTGGAATGCCATCCTGGACCCCAAGTTAGACAGGGAGCGGGGTGCTAGCGGGAGAGGGGGCAATCGCAGCTTGGTCGATCTGATCGACGATTATGGTCTCGTCGATAGATACCGGGTCGATCATCCCGAGGGAAAAATGTGGACGTGGGCTCTTAATTGCCCTTTTGACAAGGTGGTTAGCTACCTTGACAGAATGTTAGTGAGAAGAGCCGACATAGAACTACTAGATTGCCCTACGTTCCACTGGGTAGGCTATTCGGATCACAAACTCGTTTGTGCCCGGGTGGCGTTAGACAATAGGCCTAGAATGGCTGGCTACTGGAAGTTCAATCTGTCTTTACTGGACAGGCGAGACTTCCAGGAGCAGCTAACTAGACTAGTGCAGCGGGAGCTAGTGGGGGCGGTTATCGGGAATAGGTGGTGGGAACGCCTTAAATGTAGGATTAGGTCCTTCACCACTGATTTCAGCAAACGACTCGCTCTAGATAGAGCTGAAAAGGTGAAGACGCTTAAAGCTAGTTATTCCCGGGCGGTGGCTGGGGGGATCCCCTAGAGATAGCCTTAGCTAAGGAGGCCCTGGATCGATCGAATAGCTAGCGGTACATGGGTCAGATAATTAGACATAAGTTAAGCAAGATGTCTTCCGAAGCCGTGAACTTGGGCGCAGATCTGCGCAGGGAAGAGGTCCGTCGAGGTGGCGTTCGTTACATTCGTGAAGTCAAATCCCCGGAGTGGGGTACTCTTCGGGCCACTGACGACATGTGCGGAGCGTTTCGGCGCCATTTCGAGAACCGGTTTACCAAGGAGCCTGGTCTCTGTGAGGAGGAGTTTCGTAGCTATTTGGCTGACTTTCCTCGGCTTTCGCCGACTGAAGCGGCTAGCTGCGAGGGAGAGATTACGGAGGGCGATGTCTACGCGGTTTTGAAGAAGGTCGGCAGAGGCAAGTCGCCCGGTCTGGATGGTTTGCCCTATGAATTGTACTTGAGGCTGTCGCACATCTTTGTTCCAATTTTGACTGCAGTGTTCAACAACTGGTTTCGGTCGGGGTCCATCCCCAACCGGATCACCAGGGGTGTGATCACTCTGTTGAAAAAGGGCAAAGGTGGTGGGGGGAACCTAGATGATTACAGGCCCATAACTCTGCTAAATACAGAGTTAAAGATTATGGCCAAGATCCTGCAGGAGCGTTTGCAGTCAGTTGCCGAGTCTCTGTTGGGACCTGAGCAGACTTGTTCTGTGAGGGGCCGAACAATTCAGAGCAACCTGCATCTGATCCGCACGATCATAGAGGGTGTAAAAGACGACGAAAAAGCTGCGCTGATCAATTTGGATCAGTCCAAGGCATTTGATAGGGTCGACCATCGCTACCTTGCAGCTGTCCTGCAGGCCGCTGGATTCGCACCCAACTTCTGCCGCTGGATTAGCCTCCTGTATCGCTCCCCCAGTGCGGTGGTACAGGTGAACGGAAGGCTGTCGGACGCGTTCGTGCTGTCTAGGTCGGTTCGTCAGGGTTGTCCGCTGTCGCCTCTCCTTTACGCTTTGGCGTTGGAGCCTCTCCTTCGCCGGCTAAAGGACGAGACCGGCAGACCGGCAGTCCGGCCCTACGTGGAATTGCCGTTCCTGGAGGGTCTCGAGCCAGGGTTTCCGCTTACGCCGATGACGTATCTGCTTTCGTGTCGTCACGCAACGACATTGAAGTGGTACAGAAGGCGATTGATCGGTACGAGAAGGTGACAGGGGCCAAAATAAACCGCGACAAGTCGTCCGGCTTGCAGTTAGGTGCCTGGAAGGGGGTCGCTCTTCCGGGCCGCATCGGTTGGACAGACGGTCCTGTCCGCATTCTTGGAGTGTGGTTTGGGCCTGACCTCCAGCTGGAGAAGAATTGGTCTGAAGTACGAGCAAAGGTCGATTCCGCCGGTCAGACTTGGAATCGACAGAGGTTGTCCGTGAAGGGCAGGGCGGAGGTGTGTGCTACATACATTTTCCCCCTGATTCTTTATCGATTGTCCGTACTTCCTCTCTGTAAGACTCACAAGAAGGCGCTCGAGCAATCGCTATCCTCCATTTTATGGAGGGGACGCGGGAATCGGAGCGACAGACGAGTCTGCACTAAACATCCGTGTCATGGGGGGCTGGGAATGCCGCACCTGCCGAGTCACATTCGTGCCTCTAGGTTGGCTTTCCAACGCCGTGCATTGACTGGAGGAGATCCGAGTCTGGAGGGGATTGTTAGGGACGCGTTCCCTGGCCTTACCATCAGTTCCCCCTTCGCGCCGGTTGAGCGCGGTCGTAAACCCCGGGATCAATCGGTTTTCCTTCGCGAGTGTCGGTCGGCCTTGAGGGCCGTTCCCCGGTCCAGTGACCTTCTCGGCCTAGGAAGGTCTTCTATCGTGAATTAGTGGAGAGGCCCGCGAAGGATCTCCTACGAGATACGGTCGGCTTGTCGGAGAAGGAGTATTGCTCCTACTGGTCTTGGGCGCCAGCGGCGGATTACCTCAGTAACCCTGAGTTTTCGCTTAGCTGGCGATTGGCTCGGAATCGGCTGCCTCTCAACGACAAGGCTTTCATATGGGGCTTGGCGGATTTGCCAGACTGTGAACGGTGTGGCCTTGGCTTAGAAGAAACGGCTGCGCACGCCTTCTACCATTGCCCTCAGGTCCCCCCCTTATGGGACCATGTCGGCGAGCTGGCGGCTCGTCTCGCTCCCGAACAGCTTGTGTCCATTGATCGCGCATACGCGTGTGACAATGTGTCGCCCCCGTATTCCGGGATGAAACGGATGGTGTTTCTGACGCTGATGGCCACGGCTCGAATGGTGATTTAGACGACGCGAAAGGAGGAAGTCTTGCGAGGCAATCGTCTTTCTCATTCAGATCTAATTCGATTCTTTTAGCATCAGCTCAAGATGAAGATTAGATCGGATAGAAAACGATTGCATTCGACAGTCTTTAGCGAAAGGTGGGTAAAAGAAGCGAGCTTGCTTCGTGTGAACGGGGCTAGCCTTGATTTTCTCTTCTAGGTCAACCTATTGCACATCGGGGTGGCTTCCTGTGGAACCCTCCCCTTGGTTAGGTTAGACAAGCTTCAGTGTACCTAGTTAATGTGAGTAAGTGTTGTTCCTGGCCTGCATACCGGCCGTTCTTTGGTTATGATCCAAGTCGAGATTCCCATCCTCCCCAGTTTGTTTTGACCCCCGCCCCATTTTCATCTCGACTGGGTCAGTTTTATATTTTCCCATTCCAGCCTAATATTTTATACTTTTTCCCACTCCCTTAGCGAGAGCGTCTCTTGATTTTGTCCCCTGGTCAGAATACAGCGGCCTCTCTGTTTTATGGGTTGGACGGTCCCTACTAACATCAATTATGTTTAGTTTGTATTTGTGTTTATTTTAAGTTTATTATTGGGTTCATTTCCCTCCCCTCTCATTTTATCATTATTAGAATTGTATATATATATATCATCATTAGGATTTTCATGGTATGGGGCGCGATTTTAGTAGGTTTCCCTTGAGAGCACGTGGTATTATGGTGGTTGAAGGATTGTTTGGTGATGGACGAGTTCTTTTGGTGAATGTGTAAAATGTAATGTACGAATGGGTCCCGAATCTGATTAGCTAGGTATAAGATAGTTAGTGTTGACCAGCCTCTACCCCTCCCCTTTATTGGCCTCGTGCCACAATTTGTACTTTTTGTACGAATAAATACCAGTCTTGTTTTTATGTCCATCGTCTTTGTCATGTTGAATTGATAATGTTAATTATATTTTATGAATATGTCTTGAAGATGGTTTGTTAGATCGAAACGTCCGACGTTGACATTATATTAACATTAAAACAGCCTAATTGCATATAAGGATGTATATCCATATATTTGCTTGCATATATATGAAGAAAAATATACGGAAAAAACAAACAAAAATCTTTATATGCAATTATGCTGTTTTAATGTTAATATGTCGACGTCGGACGTTTCGGTCAATAAACCATCTTCAGGACATATTCAATATAAAATATAAAATATAATTAACATTATTAAATTACATATATGAATAATAATAAAAGGAAAACTTATCTTAGCCGAAACGTTTCGACCTTTGATGGGAATTTTCAAAGCAAATGTAAGAATTTTATTTTGCAACAAGTATTTAGAAACAAAAGTAAAAATGTCGTTAATTTTTCAGAATTTGAAAAAAATTTAAGAACGCTCATAAATCCTCAGGCATTTTTACTTCTGTTTATAAATACTTAAATATGTGTGTATGTGAGTGTTTGCATGTGTGCGCGTGTGTGTAAATAGAGCGAAAGTATCAGACAGATATGTGAACACAGGAATCAACACGGCATTAAGGCGTGAAATGCAGTGTTGATTCCTATGTCCACACAACTTATATGTATACGCGCTGTCTCCAATACTGTGCTCTTTATAAATATAATATACCAAGTATCTATCTATCTATCTATCTATCTATCTATCTATCTATCTATCTATCCACCAACCTAATATCTCTCTCTCTCTCTCTCTATATATATATATATATATATATATATATATATATATATATATATACACGGGAAAGCGATATATATTTTTTTTTATATATCACGAAGAATTTTTGGAAAATCTATGTAAAAGTGGTAATAAAGATTTTGTGCGACGCATTTTGTACTTTAAGTGATGTTTACGGTGATATGATTACGCATGCGCATCAAAAAGAGGGGGGCGTTAAAATTTTAAATTTAAATTTAAATTTTCTTTTTTAATATATATAATATTTTTGGATATAGGTTCCAATGAAATCCTAAAGTACGAAATGCGTCGCGCGAAATGTTTTTCCCAAATTTTCCTAAAATCTCTCTCTTTCTCTCTCTGTACACACACACACACACACACACACACACACACACACATATATATATATATATATATATATATATATATATATATATTCGTTTGTTTGATGTCTGTATGTGCGTGTTTGCGTGCACAGGAGTCGAAGAACGTTAACTCTTATTTCAGTGAAAATAATGTGGCATTTTAATGAAAAACGCCACATAGTGATAAAGAAGAAATCGTGAAATAGCAGTTACCGTTGTAAAACAGAAATAAAGCACAGTTTGTCTCCCGAAATAAAGGCAACTAAAAAAGCAATGTCTTCTTAGTGTTTATTACCGTTCTGATAGGCACTTCTCCCTGCTCGATCGTCATCAAGCAGGCTTTCTTATTTGGCTTTTCGTGTTCCTTTTTTTTAACTTTTGATGCCATGTTTAATTTCTGTTACTCTCATAAAATCGACTCATCTTCTAATGTACTACTAGTCCTAAGAAGTTATTTGATCGTAAACGGACGCGTTCTTTACTACGTGTTGTAGAAGATTTTTTTTCAGCGTTCATATCCAAGAGCCTACCTTCAATTGTAAAAAAATAAATTTCGGGGCTAAAAAATTA
>OZ010578.1:78274789-78277289 GCA_963932145.1 Acanthosepion lycidas
TATATATATATATATATATATATATATATATATATATACACATATATATATATATACATATATATATACATATATACATATATATATACATAAATACACATATATATATATACATATATACATATATATATATACATATATATATACATATATATATATATATACATATATATATACATATATATATATATGCATATATATATATATATATATACACACATATATATATATATATATATATGTGTGTGTGTGTGTTTGTGTAAGGTTCAATCTATCTAATAAGTTAATTAAGTGCATATTATGTTAAAAAATAAATCGTTAAAGTAAATTCCTTTTCCTCATTAGGCCTCGGGTCTCATGTTCAGAACATTAACATTTTAACCACTCGGTAAAGTGCATATATATATATATATATATATATATATATATATATATATATATATATATATATATATATATATAATATGATGAAGTTAATTGGTAATCCGTATGGATAATTCCAGGGAGGATATAAATACGCAATGTAATAAACGGAGCAAGTGATAATTAATTAACAAATCGGAGACTTCAGAAAACCGTGGTAATATTTTATTTCGCAAAATCGATAATTCGATTTCTCTTCGTCAGATCTGGCAGTTTCAAAACAATGAATGGATTAAAAAATTCTTCCAGGAATCAAACAAAAAACAAGATATACTTGGGATGAGTGTGAAACAGACGATAGGCGAATCTATCTACACATCTAGAAATTGATTCAATTTAATCACTCCATTTCATGCCGGTGAGACTTGGAAGACTCAATGATTTGCTCTCCAGGAGGTTAGCATCAACTATGCTCATATAAGGCAAAAATGGTTCTCCATGATGATTAGCAATGAAAAAGCAATTTGCTACTTTAATTACGACTTAAATAATTATTGAAAATCTATAAATGTATAAAAATTCAAAGCTTAGAGGGTTGCATATTTTCTATTTACGAGCGTAGATTACTTTTAATTTAATAACATATAGTATTGTTTCTGGTGTTCTCTTTTAAAACTTTCCGTGTTGTGCAAAGCTGATGA
The DNA here is from genome assembly GCA_963932145.1 of Acanthosepion lycidas. NCBI lineage: Eukaryota > Metazoa > Mollusca > Cephalopoda > Sepiida > Sepiidae > Acanthosepion > Acanthosepion lycidas. The sequence goes on from OZ010578.1 coordinate 78,275,854, forward strand.
TCAGATGTGAGTTTCTTGCTATTTATTCATTGTTTTCCCATAATGTATTAAGAAAATACAAGATGGCATCCGAACGTCTTCTGAAACTCAGTTTAGTCCTCTGTTCTAAATACATAGGCAAATAGAGTTTCGTAAAATTACATATACAATTCAGTCCGTTAGTATAGTCATTTGTTCTAAATACATATACAAATAGCCAGTCAGCCAGTTATGTGTCATGCGTGATACACGCTTAGATGATCATATAACTTTTCATAGGCAGACATTTTTCCGCAGTAGGTTGCCATTTCTTTCTGCAGTAGACTAGTTGCTGTCCAAGGCAACAGAACCCGGTCAGTCCTGCTATTTACCCATAGCTGTCCGGTAGTGGGGGAGAAAAAGAGGATTCATACTTTTCCCACGGGAATTAACACGCAAGTGAATGTAATGGATTCTACTGGAATTCGAACTCGGCTCTCCGATTTCTCAATCCGAGCCGCTATCCATTACTCCACCGTTTTGAATTTCTTTTAATTAAAACAGAACTTTTAATTTTAATGTCGTAGCGTCCGATTGTTTTTCAAATGCAATGCGTTGGCCTGTAAAATATTACACACTATTAAAAAAAAAGTGTGCCGCGTCTTTTCAGCATATGTGCGATAATGGCCCTACACAAATTACTATTCCTTGTGACCCTAGCAATTTTTCTTTTCCTAAGGTCTTACCCTTACGTTCCAGCATCAGTTCACTCAAGCTCTTCGGGTAAGTGGTTCACTGCATTCCCCTATCACACTTGCTCTAAATATGCCCCGTGGAGGTTAAGTTTTCCCAGCCTTCCTTCCTCGTCCAATAGAAGGTAGTAAATAAAAGCGAAAAGAAAGGAGTAAACATCAACATGCGAATTAAAAATTCGAGATACCAAATTAAACAAGTAAAAAAAAGTTTTACAGGAGGGTGGAAAAATACGACATCTAAATCTGAAGTCGCATTCTGATATGGAAACACGACTTCAAAAAGCTAAGCAAATTATTAAATAACATGAAAATTTCATTAGAAACAAAGAAGACTGTTATGCCATATCGGTAATCCTATACGACAGTGAATGCTAGACAATCTCATCACAGATGAAGAATAGACTTGAGGCAACAGAAATGTGGTTCTGCAGAAGGATGCTGAGGATACCATGGACTGAAGATGTGAGCAACAACAAAGTTTTAGAGAAAATGATTAGGAGATATAACAAAAAGACAAACATTACTAAAAGCTACAAAGGTAGGAACTTGTGGAGACCCATAATCCCCCACGTTTTGAAGGGGCACGACCTAGAGAATGAAATCTAACACAATCAGGCTAAATTGCAATTTCATAAACGTAGCTCAGTTTTGTCGCAAGGCTACGAGTACCTAATGAGGATCGAAGTCACCTCTTATGATATGCAAATCCAGCTTTACTGACAT
>OZ010578.1:78282289-78329789 GCA_963932145.1 Acanthosepion lycidas
GTTTTATATTTTTTGGTATAGGCCCACTTTTTTTTAAGAAATAATATTATATCATCTACTTTTGCTTTCTCGAAGAGCACATACATATTGTTTATATTATAGCAGTTTTGTCTTGAGAGATAAGGTTTGAACACACAGTTAATATGCTTAAAAGTGTATGTCGTTTCACTTGCTTGGCATACTGGTTGCTATTCATTGTTTAGCAAGTACGAGTGGGTTATTCTCATGTGGTTTATGTGTAAGCAGGCCAGTACTACTACGAGTTTTTCTGAAAGCCGACTTCCATTCTCCTAGTTTGGACTGAATTACGAAGATCATATTGTGTGGGTTAACATTCCAGCACCATTGCCATTCCTTTTTAATATATTTTTAGTGACCTCCTTAAAGTTAGTGTATGGGATTTTGGTCGTTGAATCTACAGTCATATATAATCTGAGTTGGCTGCTAGGTCTGCTTCATTACTACGTTCAACTGCGATGTGGTTAGGAATCCAACATAGTATGATGTCTTTATGTTTGCAAGTAGTGCCCATTTTGCATAATATTTTTATCATAAGTGTGTTGTTGGAATTTTTTTCCTTCTAGGCAATTACGACAGATAGTGAGTGCGAGAAAATTGAGAATTATTTTGTTTGCTCTGTGGGATGATGTAGCTCTATCACAAAAACCTCCGCAATGAAAATAGAACTTTTCTTTGGGAGGGGCGTTTTTAATATTTTGACTCACTGCTGCACATCCTGTCTTGTCCTCATACTTTGACCCACCAGTATAGATGGGTGTATGGTTAGGGTAGTTTTGCCGATACAACCTGAATCTTGTCCTAGAATGTGAGTGGGCGCGTTTTTTTTTTTTGTTTTTCTTTAGGGAGTTTACTTAGTTCTAGAGTGACATTGGGTTGCCTGATTGTTTGTGGTGGAATACTGACTGATGTTTGAGAGTTTGGTCGCTAACTATTCAGAAAGGGATTTCATCCAGAGTCCATAGTGTTGTATGGCATTGTCTTTTTGTTGGAATAGATCACAGTAATTACGTTTAAAGGTACTACCGTAAGCTGGGTTATTTGGGCATGGTTTTATTTTGACGTAATACTGTAGTACCAGTTTAGTGCGTCTTAACTGTGGAGGTGTTTCATTATCTTCTGCGTATAAGCTCTCCACCGGGGATATTCTAAAAGCCCTAAAGGTCTTGATAATATGTTCCCTTAAGTATTTTAAATATGATTTTCTGACTGACCCTTATATGAAACACGTGTAAATTACAGCTTTGAGCGAAGTAGTGCTCCCAATTCAGTACGGACCACTACATTTTATTTTTTTAAATATTTGACATGGGATAAGAATATTAGTTTTTTGTCAAAGATGATGCCTAAGATCTTGTGTTGTTTCATTTCTGAGATTTCTGCCCCGTCTAATTTTAAACAAGGGGTCGTTGTGCAATTTTCTTTATTTGCAGAAATGTAATATTTGGTTTTCGTTTTGGAAAAGGTAAAATCAATTTCAGTGGCCCATTTGCGTATTTTATTGAGGTATTATTGTAGTTGTCTTTCCATGATATGTATATGTTAAGATCTGTACATTATTAGAAAGCCGTCGATATGTACAGAACATCTAACTCTTGGATTTAAGGGTTTAACTATGTAGTTAATTTTTATGCAGAATAGGGTCACCGAAAGAATGCTTTCTTGTGGACCTACTTCTTGATTTTGCAGTTCTGATAGCGTAGTTCTTATACGGACTTAAAATCTTCGATCTTCCAGGAAATTCAGTATGAATTGAGTGAGCCTTACTTTTAAGCCATGCTGTTCTCTCAAGATACCAAATTGTCATGTTATGTCTTACGCCTTTTTCAAGCAGAAAAACACTGCCGCGAGATGTTCCTTCTTAATGAAGGCTTCCCTTACCAAGTTTTCTAGGCATATTTAGTCTATGGTGCTTCCTTTTTTTCCTAAAAGCGAATTGAAAGTCGCCGATTAAGGCTTTAGTTTCCAGGGTTTTTTTTTTTTTTTTTTTTAAGCATTTCACCCCAAGCAAGGCGGGAAGCCACTAGGACGCAAGGGGTTACAGAAAATTTAGAACAAGATCAGATAGGAGTGATAGAAGAAAGGATGAGGGTAGTGGATAGATCAAGGCAACTGGAGATGTCAATTGACATTACACTTGAATAGCTGGAGATTATAGCTCACAGGGAAACAGGAATAGGGAAGGAAGTTCCACAGGCGAGAGGTGCGAGACATGAAGCTATTGGAGTAGAAGAGACGGCTACATTTAGGAGTTTCAACAGTGAAGGGGTGAGAGCGGGATGCCGTAGGGCACTTGAACTCATGACGTCTGGGAACCAGCGAATGCAGCTCCTCGGAGCGATTTCCATGAAAGTATTTGTAGAACAGACAGAGGGAGGCGACGGCGCGTCTGTGAGAAAGTGACTGTAGACGAGACGACAGAGCAGGGCCAACTACATTGCATATCCGCCTCTGGAGCCTATCAAGAACCCCTAGGCAAACAGAAGGGGCACCAGACCATATATGGCAGCAATACTCCATGCAAGGGCGAATTGTTGATTTGTAGATCTGGAGGATCGACTCCGGGGAGAAAAACTTCCTGGCGCAGTTCAGGGAGCAAACTTTCCTTGCGGTGGACGAAGCAATTGACTCAATGTATTTATTCCATCTCAGGTCAGCAGTCAATGTGAGACCGAGAAGCCGCAGAAAGTTGCTCTCGAGAAGTTGAGCGTCAGACATTCTAATGGAGGGAGGGAAGGATCTCTGTGGTGATTGATAGAGAGCAGTTTTGTCTTAGAAGCGTTGAAGTTGACCAGCCAATTCTTGCCCCAGTTCACAATCGTTTGGAGGTCCTTTTCGAGACGCACGGCCAGGTGAGTTTTGTCAGTGAGACTAGATTTGTTTTTGAGGCAGGAATAAATTGTGGTGTCATCCGCGTAGATGCCAACTTGAGAAGTTATGGCGTCAGGAAGGTCATTTATGTAGATAAGGAATAGATTGGGGCCTAGGATGAAGCCTTGAGGAACACCTGCGGTCGTGGGATAGGAACTGGATGAGAATCCGTTGAGAACGACCTTCAATTCACGGTTTGATAGGAATGGTTGTATTAGGTTATATAATCGACCCGTAATGCTATAACCCTGGAGCTTGCGAAGAAAGCCGGCATGCCAAACCCTATCAAATGCCTTGGAGATGTCTAGTGCCACGGCACGGGCTTCCCCGTTATTTTGAAGAGCTCGGTAGATAGTTTCAGTGAATGGCCGTAAGCACATCAGCTGTACATCGGGCAAACGGAAACCATATTGCTTGTCTGAGATCAGATTATGGGATGTGAGGTGGTTAACCACCTCGGTATTGATTAGGGCTTCGAAGACTTTGCCGAAGAGGGGAAGGAGACTGATAGGACGGTAGTTGGAAGGGTCGGAGGGGTCGCCGGAGTTCTTGAAGACAGGAACGATCGAAGAGGACTTCCAGCAGTCAGGAAAACAAGATTCCTTGAGGCAGTAGTTGTATAGTTTAGAAAGGGCGGGCGCCAGTTCAGGCACGCATTTCTTCAAGACAATGGCTGGTATCCCGTCTCCACCACTAGCCTTGTTGGGGTCTAAATTGGAGATAACGCCCAGTACCAAAGATGGGGTTATGTTTAACCCACTCAATATGGCCTCAGTTCTACTAGGGAAGTCGGGTATGGGTACACCGGAAGAGTCGAGCGTCGAGTTGAATGAAAATTTCCGAGCAAAGCATTCAGCCTTGTCGGTAGAGGAGGTCAGGACTTCGAACTCGTTGAATAAAGGAGGTATAGAGGGTTTGCAATTGTTCAATACGCTCTTGCAGAGACGCCAATAATCTTTGGAGCCAAATTTGCGAGATGCAATACGTTCCTTCATCCGAGCCGCAAATAGTGACTTAGCATCGTTGAGGACACGCTTACACTCGTTACGGGCGGAGGCAAAGAGACGTCTATTGCATTTAGACATGTCGCTACGGAATAGGTGGAAGTAGTGGTTCCTATGGGCGATGGCGGCTGAGCGAGCAGCGGAGAACCAGGGGGAGGAGCGCGACTTGACCCTATATTTCCTTGATGGGATGAAAGCGTCGATTCCAGCTTTAACCCAGGAAGAGACCTCAGAAGCACATTCTTGGATGAGGAGCTTAAAGACTCCATCCCAGGGGACATCGCGGAGGAAATCACGGAACGCGTCCCAGTCAGCTCGTTGATAGTAGAACGAAGTTCTAGTGGTAGGAGGTTCTTTATAGGGGGTGGAGTTGAAGGAGATGTTAACAGATACTACTGCATGATCAGAATTACCAAGAGGGAAGAGTTGCGAGGCGCTGCAGGATTCGGGGATGGAGGTAAAGCACAGGTCGAGAAGAGAGACTTTACCTTCCCGGTTGAAGGCAAAACCAGTGGGGAAGTTAACTATCTGTGTGAGGGAATGGGAGATTGAAAAATTGAGCGTTTGAATGCCTGCGTGGTCCGTAGTAGTATTCTTAAGCCACAAGGTGTGATGGGCGTTAAAGTCACCAAACACAAAAATGTGAGCAAACGGGTGGAGGGAGAGAGACCAAGTCAACCTGTTGCTGACTATTCTCTCCATAGTTTTACATAGGCAACTGGTAAAAGCTATCAGTCTGTAGTTTTCAGAATCTGTGTGATCCTTTCCAGATTTTGAAATCGGGATGATGAATGACTGGCTTCACATTTCTGGGAAGTTGCAATTTGTCCATATGTTGTTATACATTTTTAATAACAGTTGTAATGATTTGTTTGGTAACTGTTTCATGAATTTGTAATAGATATCATCTGGGCCCACATTTGTACTGTGGGCTTTCTTTAAAGATTCATTTAGTTCCTCTAGAATGAATGGTAGGTTATAGCTCTCGGTATTATTTGATTTAAAGTTTAATTCTTGATTTTCTGCTTTTGTTTGGGCTTTGGAAATTATGGGCAACCATTCTTGGAAGATGAATTTTTAGAGATTGGTTTGGTTCGTTGGTCAGCGATATAGCTGGTTATTTTAGATCTATTTATCAAGAAGTGTTTTACATTGTTTGTTTGGTATTTGCTTGCTATTTTCTTTATAATATTCCAGACATATCTTGTTTTTGTAGCTGAATTAAGTCTGTTAACGTAGTTTTTCCAGCATTCTTTTTTGGTTTCTTTACTTATCTTCCGTGCTTTTGATCGGAGTAGCTTAAATTGCAACAAATTCGAGGTTGTAGGTTGTTTGCTGAATGTTCTCAGAGATGCTTTTCTTAGCCTTCTTTATATTTATCATTGATCTAAGGTCTGTTGCGTTTTTTTTTTCATGCTGAATTTTTGTAATGCATTTTCAGCTATAGAGATGAGGATATCCATGCAATGTTTTAAGTCCTTGATGCGTTTTCCTCGACTAGTTTTTCAGAACATAGAATTTTAAATTCTTTCCAGTTCACACTGCCTAATTTCTAAAAGGTACAGCATGTCTTTGCCAGTACCTTCCAAGAGAAATTCATATAAATTGATGGATCATATAAGGATAAGTCTATTGCTGAATAGCTGCCAGTAAATGGATGTCTTATTATTACATCGTTGTTATTAATCTTTTTTTCTATGTTCCTTTTGATATGTGTCATTGCAATCCCATATGTTAAAGTCCCCTAATATCATAAAAGTGGCAGGCAGTTGTCTTAGATTTCATGAATTTCATGAATTTCATGAATTTCAGCTTCATTTACTGGTTCGTTCGGTAGGATGGATACTGAGGTAAGGTCACGTTAACAACAGCCGCGTGTAAAATTGTTTAATTTATTTTACTTTGAGGTACATCATTCCTAACTAGGATGGACGTACCCCCTGACGCTCGAAGCCCAGTGTCATATGTGTAGATATATTGATGGTATTTTATATTAAATTTATCATTTTGCTTAAGGAATGTTTCCAAAAGGCAAACAGATGCCGGTGACTGGTCTGTTATTGGCAGAAGCAGTTCGTTTATGTTTGCTTATTTAATCTGCGGCAGTTCCATTGGATTATTTGATACATTATTGCTAAATGTTTTCTGAATTTAGCTTCTTATATGATGTGGGATGCTGTGATAGGGGAATTTCTACTGATATTTTATTGTTGTAGAACTCGTCATGATCTTATTTAATCATTAACTGAAGAATTAAGATTCATTAGAAATTACAAATAGAAAAACTGAAATTTACAGGAGTTAAAACTAGCTGTTGTTATTATTGTTATTATTATTATTATTATTATTATTATTAGTAGTAGTAGTAGTAGTAGTAGTAGTAGTAGTATCTTTGATTTCTGTTGTATACGTATCTCGTTCCGGATCCCAACCAGAGGCCTAAGGTCAGAAATTGCTTCATGACATTTTCCACTGATCATTTTTGTAAAAAAAAAGAAAAGAAAAAAAAAAAGCGGTAAGATCACACACATTTTACGTAAATAAAGCTCTTCATAACGTGTGAGCTGTACTCGTGAATACAATTTTTTGTATTTCTCTAAGGTATGGTCTATCAGGAATCCCTTCCTTGAATCTATCGGAACATTTTTCAATCAGTCTAAGGGGTCTAACTACAAGTGGGATTATTGATATCCTCATGTGCCATATTTTTGAGATTTCCACTTCAAAAATCCTTGTATTTTTATAGTCTTTTGAAGATCTTCAATGATGCATTACAATACATTATATTGCAGAAAATACCATGTCAATAAGAAAGCACATTCTGCTTTTGTGGACTTTGATCACGATGTCTGGACGATTAGCTTTGATTGTTCTGTCTGTGTGCAATGTAAAGTCCTATAAAATTGTTACAGATACTATCTTTATTATTATTATTATTATTATTATTATTATTATTATTATTATTATTATTATTATATTTCTTTTGATTTCTCGGATATACAAATTTCTTTCCGGATATGGATCAGTGACCTAAGGTCATAAATGTCTTCATGGCATTTTCTACTGATCATCTTTGTAAAAAATAAGATCACACGCATTTATTATTGATGTCCTCATGTGTCACTTTTTAAAAAACAATTTCCACTTCAAAATCCTTGTATTTTGATACTTTTTTGAAGATCTTGAAAGATACGTTACAATCTGCAAGGACTGCCATGTCAATAAGAAAGCCCTTCCTATTTTTGTGGTGGTGATCATGATGTCAGGGCGATTAGCTTTGATTGTTCTGTCTGTTTGTATTGTAAAGCCCCATAAAATTGTTACAGGACCCATCTCCGTAACCGGCTCTGGGTGGTGTTCATACCAATTTCTTACAGCTACCTTACCGTAAAAGTTGCATATTTTCCAATGCAGATATTGATCTCATACTGAGTTTTATATTCAGTCGGTGCTAACGCTGTGCTACCTGATAGAAGATGGTCAATTGTTTCTGGATATTTAGCACAGAATCTGCAATCTAGTAATTATTATTATTATTATTATTATTATTATTATTATTATTATTATATTTTTTTTTATTGAAATGTGTTTGTTGAAACAGCGGATGTTTATACTATTTTAAATTTTAGATTATTACATTTTTTATTCACCCCACTTTCATCATATTACCGTTGCTTTTTATCGCAATACTCAAGTCATTATTTTATATTCAACAACCGTTACAAACTTAGCATGGATTGGTCAGAAAGAATAAGCAGATGACGAAATTTGAGTTCACATACGTTAACATTGATACCCTGTCTGTCTGTACCTTACCGTCTAAGCTGCAACGACCATCCCATAAATACTATTAAAATTAGTTACATAAATCTATTCTTCCTAAGCAACGCGTTCTTTTCTGTAAAAGGATTTATTTTTAACCGTAAATAAAATGTTTTAAGAACGTTACTAGTATTACTATAATATTAAATATTTCTATGCAATCTTAAAATTAATAAATATGTATTTAGTGAAGTCGCTAAAAACAATTGCAAAAGACCAGTACAAAATGTATATTAGGATACATAAAAATCGAACTATTTTGAAAACATTATAAAAAATGTTTTCATATTCATTTGCAGCAAATACAAGAACCGTCTGGATTAGTCATGTCGGTGGGAATTTTTCAGCTTATAAAATAAAAGTGTAAAGTTTAACAAACTAGAAATAAATAATCTTGCCATATATAGAATTCTGTTAGAATTTCTAGAAAGAGGAATGATCATTATTTACATTCGAACTAACATTGTCATTGCCATTAAAATTCTATCCACCTGCCTGTACAAGCCTGGAGGGTACAACGTTTCGACCGTTGTGCCTTCCGACCTTCGTCATGTGTCAGTCATTCTGGTAACCTTCCAGAATTTCAAACCAAACCCTTTATTTAATCTACGTTGATTGTTTTTATTGCCTTGTCCCTGCCTAGGGATATCTTGTCTTATTCTTTTTAGTACGATTCAGTTATTCCTCGCCTTCTTTCCACTGAACCAGGACCTGTACTACCTGGGTTAGGGATTGAACTTAAATTACTATGCCGCAAAATTCACAAGCTAATGCCTTAATTCTTTGGGATAGGCTTAGACATTATTTCATATAAATAAAAGATTCAGTTTGAAATACTCCCTAGATGCCTGTAGAAGATTGGAGGTCACAAGGACCGAAAGGTTTTTGAGGGTTACACTGTTCAAAGCTCGGGAGCCACTCGAAGTAGAGGGTTGCTGAGTAAGAGGTACTGTTTATGCGGATAAGTAGAAAAAATAACGGTTAAATCTAGATTTGAACAGGTTAAGATTGCAGTGCTTGGTAGTCGGTTCTGCAGAGCACTGTCTCGTGGGAAAAAGCTTGAGTGGAACTTACTTCACACTAATGGAATACGGAGCGAATGAGGTTGGTTCGCTACAATGTGCGTAGAATGATGCTTGCCTGTAGTAAAGGTTAGAACTGATGGAAGTAAGGAATGTAATTCTTCTGAGCACTTTTCATGAGCGACAGAGCAGTGAGAGGCTTGCTAAACCTCGACTGCGAGAGAGAGAGAGGTTGCAGGGTGGAAAGACACGGAGGCGATTCGGACAATGTCGAGACTGAGGAACTGGCCATGTTTTTTCTGCATCTTTAGCAATGGATCGTATATTTTCCTTGAGGTCTGGGTTGAGTTTGATGCCAAATACTCGCTGATGGCACGGGGTCTCTTTAAGGGGACAACCATTCATCGTGACTGGTGGTAGTTCAGGGTCGGATCGGCGATGATAGAATGTAACTAGTTTAGTGCTCGGGGCATTGAATGTAACCGGCTAATTTGTCCCCCAATGAGATATTAGAGCTAGATCTGGGGAGAGATCAGCTACCAATCTCTGGTCATCTAGAGTTTTGGAGGTGCATTAGTATATCGTTCTATCATCAGCATTTAAGATAAATATTCAGTTTGAACATTCTCTCCAGATGCCTAATATCCGTGCCAAATAAGCACCGTACTGTGATTGGTGGGTTGTAGGAAATAATTTAATCGTGCTGGTAATGGCCCCGTGTGCGGCAGAAATACTTCCCACATATACGCCCGAGAAATATCTCCTGTATAACGGAAAGATATTAGCTAAGTGACGACACAATGGCTACTAATGTTTTAAGTGGTGAATATTTCAGTGAGGTATATATGGGAAGTATTTCAGCCGGACCCTATATTTGTTGCACAATTGTAAAAGCACTTTTCATTCAACCTTTTTCTGAAATATTCTTCTATTTATTCACCCATTAAGAAATGTTGTAAAGTGCTTATAACTGGATAGCGTTGCTTTTCAAAGGTGCATATTTTATAACTATTTCTTTTCTCGGTCGAGGTTTCAACGATGTTTTTGATGTTGGTCTGCCCGGGTCGTTCAGTGCACGGAATTCGTGATACCCATATCGAATAAATTCTTATAACTTTTTTCACTGTTTCCCTCGTCTCAAACATAAAATCTGACATTGATATTACCGCAGACATTTTCCAGTTCCTTATCAATTCTATCATTCCTATCATCACAGCCATTTCTATCACTTCTTTTTGATTTCCTAGTCTTCAAGCATTTTTTTTTTGTTATTTTTGTAGCATTTATCTCACCTTCCATTACATGTGTTTTTCCCTTCTTTCATTTCGGCTTTTATATTCTTTCTCTTCTGGTTTTATCCGTGTTTCTCGTTTTTCGTTTCTTTTTACGTGTCTTTATTTGATTCTTCTAATCTTGTCAGTCAAGTAGATGTTACTCTCGTATGATATTGGTATTACTGAAATTCAACTTCCTCTCATTTAGTTTAGGCATATTTTTTAAGTTGTTTTTTCACCGTCTTTAATTTTGCATTCTTTTCTCCCACTTCTCATCTTCTTTTTCACCTTCAAGAGTTTGCTTTTTCTTCTTTCTGATTGATTCTTAAATTTCCATTAAATTAAAATTCCGTTTAGTTTTGTACATTCACTTCCGTTTCTTTTCGTTACAATCCATCATTTTTATCTGTTTTTCTTCTGCCTCGGATTCATCTTTCTTTCTTTCTTTCTTTCTTTCTTTCTTTCTTTCTTTCTTCGTCGGTATGTATCTCCCTCTCATATTTCTACTTTTACCTCTACAATAACTTCTATCCAAACACATAATTAATAAAAATTAAATGTTTAAAATTTTTCCTTTGTGTGTATGTCTTGTCTTGTATTAAATTAACATTGATTCGATGGAATGCTAAATGGCGAAATGGAGGAGATGAAAATTGTTTCCACTCTGTCATGAATTTTCCAAGTGGGCTCTGTGTCTGCAGAACAAATGTCTTTGCTCAGGTGTCTGTGACAGTGATTAGCTAGTAGACGAGTGGACTAGGAAAACGAGAGAAGCTAACCATTATATATACAAACACACACGTGCACACACACACACACGTGCACACACACACACACACACACACACACACACACACACATATATATATATATATATATATATATATATATATATATATATATATATATGCGTGTGTGCGTTTTGTGTGTATGTGTGTAAAAGCGCGTGAATTGGGATCGAATATGGATTAGAATCCGACAGGGTGATAGAAAAAGGAACAAATAGGAAACTTTTATAAACATGTTTCGCTTTTATTGAAGCTTCATCAGAATTATGATGACTCGAAAAAATATTAAATTCCTAAACATTTCCTATTTCTTGCTTTTTTTATCATTCTGTCGCATTCTAATCCAAATTCATGCAAACACGCGCACACACATACTCATATATTCACACAAACATACATATATATATATATATGTAAGCAAATATATGGATATAGATCCGACAGTATGAAGAAAAATATACGGAAAAAACAAACAAAAATCCTTATATGCAATTATAAAACAGCATAATTGCATATAAGGATTTTTGTTTGTTTTTTCCGTATATTTTTCTTCATATATATATATATATATATATATATATATATATATATATATATATATATATATATATATATCGCAGCTGCTCCCGTTTTCCGAGCACACTCATCTACTAGCGTCCTGGGTATGACGTTAAACTGCATCCAACAGCAAGGCCTCTGATCTTAATTGCTGGTGTTCCCAGGTCCACCTTGACCCGGGGTGGTAGCACTTGTTAGGGTCCCAGCTATGGGCAAATAGTGAACTCCTAGTTTTGCCAAGTCTTACACACGTCCTGGGTATGACGGTAAACTACATCCGCGTCCTGGGTACGGCGATAAACTACATCCAACAGCAGGGCCTCAGATAATGTTTTCGGAAAAATAATGTTGCCAGCTATACGTTTTTGAAATAATAATGTTGCCAGCTATACGTTTTTTGTTAAAAATAATGTTGCCAGCTCTAAGTTTTTTGTAAGAAATAATGTTGCCAGCTATACGTTTTTTGTAGGGAATAATGTTGCCAGCTATACGTTTTTTGTAGGGAATAATGTTGCAAGCTATACGTTTTTTGTAGGGAATAATGTTGCCAGCTATACGTTTTTTGTAGGGAATAATGTTGCAAGCTATACGTTTTTTTGTAAAAGATAATCTTGCCAGCTTTACGTTTTTGAAACAACAATAATCTTGCCAGCTATACGTTTTTTGTAAAGAATAATGTTGCCAGCTATACGTTTTTTATTCCATACAAAATAGGCATTTAAAATTCATATAAACTGGATTTGGCATTAAATAACCCACAGTGGTTGATATGCCATAAAACCCAAACAAACAAACATCATCTACTAGGGGCAGCGAGTTAATCACTATATATACATATATATATATATATATATATATATATATATATATATATATATATATATATATATATATGATATCTTTTTTAAAAAACAATTACGACAACTTTTAAGAAGTATATTTTCATTTTGTGACTCTTCAGGTTTCAAGTGGTAGGATTAAATATAGCGTATGGTGAGGTTTCAACAACTATCAATTAGTCCATGTTTCCAAAATTAGCCTGCTCCTCTGAGTGAGTCCAGATACAATACAACATATCCGAACACTATGTTGGATAAACCATAATCATAAGCATATATTTATTTTTCTTATGTTCCATTTTTCTTTTTCTTTTTGATGCTTTATATTTCTAACCAACACATATTTCTGGCGTAACGTCGTTTTGCTATCCGACCAGGTAAGCATCTATTTATATGGCTCTGTACACGTTACAATCGTTAGCTATATAAATATATATATATGAATATGAGATAACGATATATATTTTTATATATAAAGAACAGTATTAGGAAAATTGTATTTTAAATGCATTCGTTGCCCACCTGAGCGAGACTGAGCACAACTTTGCTATAAAAATGCTACTCTGATCAAATGAGTAAATAATTGACTAGGACGTAAATGTCTAGAGCGTTTCTTAATCACAAGGTCATTTACAGTAAATTGGCACACTGGCTCTTTAAACATTTCACCATTTCTATAGATCTAAAATCACAGTGGAGAATACCTACTTAAAAAAAGTGCTAGAAAGAAAAAGAAAAAGACTATATATTATATATATATATATATATTGTGTATCCCCAAAAATTTGATTAAAAAGAATCAACAACATTATTGTTGTTGATTCTTTTTAATCAAAATTTTGGGGATACACACAATATATATATAATATATAGTCTTTTTCTTTTTATTTTTCATATCTCTCTCTGGTCGGTATCTTGCTCATTCTTTCGGTTTCCTTCATCTCCATTTATCAAATGTTTCATATTCACACTTCAATTATCTTCTCTCTCTCTCTCTCTCTCTCTCTCTCTCTCTCTCTCTCTCTATATATATATATATATATATATATATATATATATATATATATATATATATATATATATATCAATGAATCTCTGTATATACCAATAGATGCGTTCATTAGTACTCAGTTAATTAGGTTATGTACATATAGCCCTCTCTTTCACATTTTTTTGTTTTTCTCCATCCTCTGATGCATTTGCCCAGAAAGGGCTGCTTCTTTATAAGATCGAATTTGTAAGAAGTATTTGCATAAAGTATACATATTGATATACATCTAATGATTCTTTATAGCCAGATGAAAGCGCATAGTCACAGACATGTTTCCAATTATACAAAACACGTGCATAAAACATAAAGTACTTGAAGATAAAAATCCGCCAATAGACAGGCATATATAGTTGGGAGATTTGAAGAAAGAGGACAAGTAGGAGTCGCGAATGAGCTAATTTAGCAAAATTTTTGAGTAGCAGCCGTCTTTAAATAGTGAGAAATGAGAAGATAAATGAAGTGTGAACATGAAACATTTGATAAATGGAGATGAGCGAAACCGAAAGAATGAGCAAGATGGCGACCAGAGAGAGATTTGAAAAATAAAACTCAGAATTCAATTTTAAGAAACAAAATACGAATAGGAAAATATGAGTCAGATAAAAGAGAGGAAAAAGAAGATGGCAAAAAAAGAAGAAATTTTTAAGGATAGAATTCCTCCAATCCAATACACTAAAGCCACTTAAAATAGAGGTTTAATATTAAAATGGTTATGATTACACACGCTTCAATCTTTAAACAAGTCTTCGAAATTCAAACTGTAGGCTTATAGAATAATAGGTTAGTGTTTTCTCGGGTTGGGTTCGAAATTCGTAGGTTACTGTTGACGAAAGACATTTGAAAAAGGCCGAAACGTACGATGTTGAAAATATGTACTATAACAATTAAACTGAGTTCACAATTTCAAAGAGATCAGTCTATAATAATAATATGGAAATGTTCCAAGAATCCAGAATCAATCTATAATAATAATATAATCAGAATCAGAATCAGAATCACAATCAGTCTATAATAATAATATGGAAATGTTCTAAGAATCCAGAATCAATCTATAATAATAATATAATCAGAATCAGAATCAGAATCAGAATCACAATCAGTCTATAATAATAATATGGAAATGTTCTAAGAATCCAGAACCAAATGGTAAAAGGAATCAGAAAAGAAAGGATGAAAAGACCAAAACTAAAAAAAAAAAAAAAGGTTGCGGAAGAGGATAGATAATGGAGAGAAATGAATAAAAAAGGGGGAGAATAGTTCAAGAAGAAATAGACAGGAACAACAATTAGATCCCACTGCTCGTAAGGAATTAGTTATATCCTAATTCCATCCATTGACAAAAAGGAAATGAAGAAATTCTTAAAGACCATAATTAAATTTTGGGGAAAAAGACTCGCCTTTCATTTGAGAAAGCAATTTTCTTAATTATATTCTTTACGTTCAACAAAGTTTTTTCAAACGTAAGTGGAATAAACTGAAGTAATTTGCAATTTTTTTAAAATGTCCTTTTGGTGTTTTTATTGATTAATTTGTTTCTTATGGGTTTTTCAGGTTATTTAAAGTCAAAAATATTTTTAGATTGTAAGAATTTGGGGGAGATAATAATGAATACAAGTCCTTCTAATTAA
Organism: Acanthosepion lycidas; assembly: GCA_963932145.1. Lineage (NCBI taxonomy): Eukaryota > Metazoa > Mollusca > Cephalopoda > Sepiida > Sepiidae > Acanthosepion > Acanthosepion lycidas. The sequence goes on from OZ010578.1 coordinate 78,297,165, forward strand.
TCCATAGCTGGAGGAAAAAAGGGGTGGATTCATAACTTCCCCAATGGTATTTTGCGCGTAAGTAAATATAACAAACCCTACTGGAGCTGGAACTCGGCTCTCCAATTTCCAATTTCGAGCCGTTATCCATTACGCCACCCACATATCAGAGAATATAGTATTTGATATTGCCAAGCTGTCACCTATCTAGCTATTGACAAGATTCAATGTTGCTTAACTTTGGTGATCGTTTGAGAACTGTTCTTTCAACGTGCTGTGGCCGTAAGCCTGTCTCTTCGGGACTTAGACGAACATGTCTCTCTCTAATATATAAGATAATAAATCGTAACTGACACCGAAGAATTAGAGAGCAAAACCTACGCAGCTATTTAACTCGTAGCTAGGAGGAGACGCTGTGGATTTATTTGCGAGAAAGTGAAAGCTACATCATTTACCGAGATTTGAACTCTTCTCGCCGATCCGATTTTACGGACCGATAACCGCTACACTACGCGCATTCTTATCTCTCACTTGTCGGAATAAAGACATAGACAACGATCTATACGGAAGAAGCAACCTCTCCGCCTCAATCTTAAACGGGGATTTTCTTATATAACATGAAAATGATCAAAGATGAAAGTTTAGGAACGTTCAAATGGACGCCGACGATGCCATTGGAAAGGATTTACTTTTACGTGAACCCTTTGATGTGTTAATTATGAATTTTGCAGTAATGTTACAGTTATTTTAAATTACAAAGACAGTTGAAAGAAAAGAATTACATCTTAACTTTTGGCTCGAGAAATAAATAAGAAAATATTTACTAAATTGAATCAGCATTTTCTAAAGGCTTTTCCGATGAGTTTTTTTTTTGTTGTTGTTTTATTATTATTTTATCATAATTAGTTTTACTAAGTTAAGATCGCTATGAGTTGAAACGATTATTTTGGATCTCCTTCGATTATTACTATTGAACACACGCGCGCACACTCGCAGAAAATTGCAATCTAAATTTCCGATGAATGAACGCACCGAGAAGAAAGGCATCAATGGTGATACAAACTAATAAGAAGAATAGAAATATGAAAAAGTAAAAATAAAAAATAACACTAAATATCGACCATAATGGAAACAGTAATAAGAAAAAAAGAAAAAAAAACTCAATAATATCAACTATGAACAAAGCCATAAAGTGCTGACCATGTTTGGGAAATTAAAAAAAAAAAAAACTTTCCCATCACTATAGATACACATATAAAAAACTGTAAATATTCAGTCTTAAAAATCCTTTGTAATGAGTAATAATCGAAAAGACTCAGATATATGGAATATTTGATCAGTTTTTATACACTTTATGTTCAGAAAAAGAAAAAAAAACTGTACGAATGCAAGACAAATTGAATAAAAAGCTTAATCGCTGTACCTTATCAGTCGTTTTAATGAAACAATAAAAGAGAGATTTCTGACCAAATATTGATTATATATATATATATATATATATATATATATATATATATATATATATATATATGTTACGATAGGAATTAAGATTACATTAGGTTAATGATCATTTTCACCTTGTAAATTGAAATAAAATTTACAAGGATTTTTCAAACCAGTCAATGGATGATACATTATTGAAATAAAACTGGCCAAACAGAAGAAAGTAAGAAAAATGGAAAAAAGAAAAAAAGAAAAAGAGTAAATAAAAGAAAGGAACTAGTGTAAGTCTGGATATAAGGGTTGGTTGTGTTTTTCTTATATAATGTTTATTTTAATATACCTTTAATTCTGAATTAACCCTCTGTCATATAAATAGGTTTTTCTCTTTATTTAATATAATATTTTGTTAATAGATTTATGTAGGGTTTCTAAACTGCTTTCTGTCTGCTACTGGTTATAAAATAAATAGACTATTTCTTCTCCATTTTTTTCTCCTTCATTTTCCTTTCTCCCCTAACCATCCCTCATATCTAGACTTAGACTACTTTCTTGTTTTTATTTGCTCTCTTTGACTTTGTAAATTTTATATTGTATTAACACCATACACTTGGATTATGTACCAACGGATTACACACACACACACACACACACATATATATATATATATATATATATATATATATAGTCATCCACAGACAGACTGTTTCGCTGTATCACAGCTCATCAGTGTGGATAGACATCCGGTTGCCTGTAGCTAGGATTGAAACCCGACTGAATTAGCGTCAGTCAGGGATTCTACCACTAAGCCGTTGGTGAATTCAAGCGTATTTATTTTTTAGATAAACACACAGTGACTGACAGAACTCGACTCAATTTACCGAAGAGTTTTGCATTATTAGCCATAATAGTCACTTTTTATAAATCCACACTTCCTCCCCAGAGAGCTCAACTGAAATAAATTTTTCAGGAGCATATGTGTGTGTGTGTGTGTGTGTGTGTGTGTGTGTGTGTGTGTGTGTGTGTGTGTGTGTGTGTGAATTATTTACATCGTTCTTCAGGTGCTATACGTTACAATTGAATGTTTAATCAGAAAAATCTACCTCCGTTGACTAAATAAAGGGTTCGGTTCGAAATTACAACACATGTCACCTGAAAAAGGTTGGCGCGTACAACGGCCGAAACGTCGTGAATATGACAATAAAGACGAGGAAAAGATTTCCAGACGGTGTACATAGTGTAAATATTTAAATAGCTCATCTCAGAAATATAGACATTCTAACTAAATAACTTCAGATTGCGGAACCCAATCCTCGCAGATTGTCTCCGAATGAGTGTTTTCCAAGTATCTAGATTTATCTCTTAAATAAAAAAAATCCGAGATGGAACATTTCATCACCGTCAACCAGGACAACTCACCATCAGCCCACGGAGCGCGAAGACAATTCAACGCTAGCTGTTGGCTGTCATAGCGTGCACATCTCGTGCACATCTCGTGCACATCGGCTTTCAGTTGTAGAGATTTGGAAGTTTAGCTGTTTCCTTTAGTGATTTATTAGTTACAACAACCTATTTGGCTGATTAGTATTTAATTTTCAAAATCGGGTGAATAACCATGTTGAGGCAGCAGTAGAAGACTGCATACAGAATTGGGGATGGGGAACCCCCACTATATGGATATTCATTACAGTGCTTCAAAAGGCGCAAAGGAACCGAGATGGATATTTCGAGAAATTAATTGAAGGTCATTCCGTTCCTTCTAATTTGGAGAAGAATATGAAGGAAGATCAAAGAATTTTGTAGATCGTTTCTTCTTTTTCACAACGATCTCCAATTGAATATTTGAGCGGAATTGCATACAGTTTTCGGCACGATTTTCAATTAAAAATAAATTCATGTATTAAAATATGATCCTTTATAAATTACTTTTATTTGTTTTTAAAAAGTCGACGAAAAGATGTCATTAGTTCGCATGTCATTTAAGTGTCCTCGCGCAGAGAAGGCTTATGGAAAGTTGTTCTGGAGTTGGGTTGCCATGGTGATGAGTTGACCGGTGTTGAGTCGCCGGCGTTGAGTTGGCGGTGATGACTCGTGCTGCACCCCCAAAAATCAGGCCATAATGCTCATCTAAACGTGATCGCTATGACAGCCATTCGCTCATTCCCCAACCATTTATGACCAAATCCGTTGTACTGAACGGGAATATTTAGTTTAGCTCATCTTAATTCACCAAGACGAAACATACATCTGAGTACCTCCAATCAATTATGATGAGAGGCCATGACAGTCATGCCTTGTGTAACATCAGGGCATTCATTATTATTGAAATTTGTACGTTGATCGTTTCAAACATCGTAAATAATTTTAAATGACTCTCTGTGAAGTTACAATGCCTCAAGCAGCAATCACTTTCCACGGGACCTAAAATGGTTGTTTTTGCAATGTCTTCACACCCTTGTTAACCTGGGTGTGATTACGATTATATCAAGGTGTTTCTAGAGATTCTTTGGCATCTACCCAAGTGCTCCAGTGACAATTTGCACAACATTGGCATGTACATTCCACATTATTTGAACACCTACCCTCATCTCCGAGTCTTTTCCAACTTCTTTACCTGCAATACGGTCATCTCCAGTATATGTCGTATCTAACAGTAGACACTTATGGGAGCTTTTTAATGGTCAATCTCATGTCTGGTCTGATGTGTTCAATAACTCAGTCGTCCTGGGTATGATGATAAACTACAGCAGCAAGGCCTCTGACTGGGAGGTTTTGAGGAGCGTGGAACCACCTCTTAATTGCTGCTGTTCCCAAGTCTACCCGACTGTTAGGGTGTCAGCTATTGGAAAATAGTGAACATCCATATTGGGGTCAAAACATGATTATATAAAAATACATTAGAAAAAATTACCAGCAATACATTTTCATAGTAAAAATAAAATCAAAATTACCAGTAGTACATTATAGGAAAAAATATATTACCAAAGATCACAAGAACATAAAATTTCGGCATTAAATATCCCCTAAAGTGTGGATATGCCATTAAAAAAAATCAATAACTCAGTCTGAATTGTGAAAGTGCGCCTGAGGTTTGCATATTCATTTGCCACTCTTTTTTGGGAGTGGGGGATGTTTGTATCACTTGTCAAATGTTTGGAATCCGTACTTTCGGAACAAACACCAATTGAGATGCAAACGCAGTTTCCCATGGCGTTTCTTGTATTCTTTCTGCATAAGCATTTCGTAGGCACCTATGCTAATGTATCACAGTATCCATCATCTTCTCACACAACCGAATCTTCTTTGATTCTATCAGATATTAAATATGATTTTTCACATAGTGTGTATATGCAGCACTGGGAAGTACTGACTTTAAATCGTAAAGGGTGGAGGCACTTTATAAGGCAGGAATGCAATGCCTTTGAGGATGAATGTTTCAGGTATGCTCAGATCAAGCGTTATCTCCGAAGAGGTGCTCATTCTGATCTGGCAACCACTATGAAGTCTTGAAAATGTTGTATGTGCGAGCGCTTGCTGTTGTCGGGGGCAGGTTATGCAAATCATCATAACAGCCAAAAGCAAGCCAAAGTGACTGTAGACGAGATGCCAGAGCAGGGCCAATTATATTGCATATCCGCCTCTGCAGCCTATCAAGAACCCCGAGGCAAACAGAAGGAACTCCAGACTATTTATGGCAGCAATACTCCATGCAAGGACGAATTGTTGATTTGTAGATCTGGAGGATCGATTCCGGGGAGAAAAATTTCCTGTGCCGGGCCAGGGAATTTTTCTCCCCAGAATCGATCCTTCAAATTTACAAATCAACCATTTGCCCTTGCATGGAGTATTGCTGCCATATATGGTCACACGTGATTTAAATGTATCACCTACATACATATTCTGATAGGTAACATTTCAACGTGTCTTTCTATGGGATTCGTGTGGGGATTTTAAATATTTCTTCTTATGTGAAAAGTGAAAAAAAAAAGAAGGAAAATGAGATGCATTTTCATCATTTGACGATCTTTTATTTTTAGAAGAGAAAGAAGAGAAGAGAAAAACGTTGTACGGACAGCCAAAACAATGTGCCATTTATGGAGATGGTTCCATAGCTGAGAATAGTCTTTGCAAGTTTTTCACTAGAATCTGGAAAGAACATTTTAAACTGGAAAGAAAACGTTCCTGTAGGCCTTCAATCGTTGTTGACGATTAAATCGAAAAACTGATTAAAATAATCGTCGTTACATGACACGAAACATTGCAGGAGTACCCCATCTATCTCATATGAGCGTTGTAAGACACTTGAAAAATTTTGGTTAGATGAATCGCAATGATGTTTATATACCTCATAAATTAATGGGAAAAATACTAATTTGCATTTCCATCTGCGATTTTCTGTTCTAACGCAACAAAAACTTTTGAAAAATAAACAAACGGACAATGAAAAGTGGATCGTTTACAACAATGTAGGCTAAAGAAAAGTCTACATCAGAAGAAGCTGATGCTGTATATCTGGTGGGTTTGGAAGGGTATTGTGAACTCAGATGTTGAATTCAGAAGAACTTTTTCCATTTGAACTGATTAAAAGCAACAATTGATGAAAAGCGTCTGGAATTGACAGAGAAATCGAGACCAGATCTCAGAAAGCCAACGCAGTTATTTACCAGTTTGCTCTTCTTCTAAAACATCCTAGCATTTCCATGAGCACCAAGGCAAATCTCATCAACGTTATTTTCCTACCAACGCTGACATACCAGTGCCAGATATGGCGCTAACAAAAACCCTTGAGAGGAAACTGATCACTTGTGAGATGAAATGCTTGGGGAAAGCTGTGAACAAGACCAGGCGAGACAAGATCAGGAATGAGGCAATAAGAGATATGGTAGGAGCAATACCGATCATACAACACATCGAACGACAGAGGATTAAGTGTTTCGGACAACTCACTCGTATGCCTATCAACCAATCCGCCCTACCAGCATATACCCTTAGTTACTCTGGCTGGAGATTCAGAGGCAGACCAAGCAGACGCTGAATCGACACTCTCAGAGCCCAAGAGTTATCTATCCTCCAGGCCACTCGCCTTGCCGCTGACAGACGACTGTGTCTCCCCGCGACAAGTGGAAGGAAAAACTAATAACTAAACTATTGACCAATCGGAAGAAGGGTATCGTTTTCCATCAGGACAACACCAGAACTCACGTCTCTTTGCAGGTCTGACAGAAATTGGTACAGTTTGGCTGGGATACACTACTATACTTGCCATACCGACCTTGCACCTTTTAATTACTCCTTATTTCGATCCTTAAAGATTTCACTTAATAGGAAAGACTTTAATTCTCTGGATGCCCGTAAAAACTCACTTCGTCCAGTTCATGACCAAGAAAGATGCCAAGTTTTGGGAGATTCGAACCGTGAAGGTGCCACAAAAATTGTGAAAGGTAGTGGAAGAAAATGACTCATATGTTATTGAATAAATCTGTGTAAAAATATATAAATATTGTCTTTGATATTCACTTAAAACGCTACAAACTTTTGTTCCAACTCAATATTTTTATCTGATGGCATAACATCTGTGAGAAAGTAATTTTTTAGTGGAAGCCATCAATCGCAATTTCTTGTCTGTTAACTTTTTATATAGATGTCGATATGAATAATTTCCCAAAGAATGGTGACTCCTATGATTAGTTCTGGGTGATGTTTATACCATTTTTCAACTTCTGTGGTAATTTAAGATCTCCTGATAGATGAAGAAGAGACTTTAAGTAACAGGTACTGAAAATACCACGGACCGAACATGTGAGCAATGACGAAGTTTTACAGACAATGGCAACAAAAAGGAAACTTATAATTGACATCGAGAAGAGGCAGTTGAAACTTCCGAGGTGCATAATGAGGAAAGTGTGCTTAGAAAATTTGATACTTACAGCAGAACCAGAGGAAATGTGCAACCTATCTGGCGAGCTTGAGAGAATGGATGGTGGAGCAAGGTTTGGGGAGATGGCAAATAGACAAAAATTATTAAGAGCTATTAGGTTGGTGCAAAAATAATGACGTAATAATGTCGTTTTTTGACGTATTTTTTAACGTCAAAAAACGACATTATTACGTCATTATTTTTGCACCAACCTAATACAACGCGCAAGAAAGTGTGGAGAGTCATGATCACCAACGCCCCGAAGAAGAAGAATCCTCGACATGTTGTTCGCATAAACAATATATTAGCTCTGGACCAGGTTTTTTTTTTCAAATTTATTCACTCACTTTTTACAACATCATCAGCAACTGGTGGATTACGCTGGAGCTTCAGTAAGAGCAATGCTTCTCTGTTTTCAACAATGACGATGTTTGGGTGGTTCTTGTTATTTAATTCCAGCTTCTCCAGCCTTTCCATACAATTCTTGCGACCCCAGGTTATTCGAGACTGATTCCTGCACTCTGACAACTACTGGTATGACTGTTATCTACTTATTCAGCAACTTTATCAATTTTCTGGTAAGGTTGAGATACTTATCCATTTTTTTCAATTGCTTTTGGATCTTTTCTTGCTGAACTGGAAAAGCAATTTCTCCCTGAATTGGGATGAGAATTACATTTGCATGCGAACTATTATCCTCATCTTTGTTGTTGTCGTTATCACTAGTTTAGGACGCTGTGTCCTCTAGCCTTCTTCAGGTGTATTCCGATCTGGGTAACATACAGGGAATTTCAAACTGAACCCTCTATATAATCTCCGGAGGTGGTTCCTATCAATCAACCAGCCCTACGAGCATACACATATGTCTAGGGATATCTCGTCTAGTTTTTATTTTATTACTGCTTAGTTATTGATTAATTCGATTTTTACGGCTTATCAACGCTTTGCAGGTTATTTAAAGTCAGAAAATGTTTTTAAATTGTAAGATCCTTTTTCATATAATAATAGTTTAGTGATACAAGTCTTGCTAATTAATTCATAACTTGGTGTGTGTGGGGGGGGGATATGTGTCTTCATACTCTTTCCAAGAGTATTTAGTTACAGTTGTAGTTTAGTTACATTCAAATGTCTTATTTTTCTAATTATAAGAGCCAGGCGTAAAAACTTAAGCAACCATTTAAGCATTTGACCCAAAACTTTTGAGTAAAATTTGGTAAAACGAAACTGTACGGAGGCCATCGATTGTTGTGTTCGTTTGTAATCGCAATTCCCCAGTTAATAGGAAGATGATTACTCTTGGTTGGCAATCTATCTAGAGTTGGAGCCTTGATAAAAGCATCCATCCGCCTAGCAGACCGCCCACTCGTGGGGATGTACCAGCCTGAAAAATACACAGTAACTGAAATTCTTAAAAGAGATGAATCAGGCGGAAATAGAACATATTCTCAGAAACAGTTTCTGACCTTTGACACTTACCATATTTTTATATATCTTTTTCCCAAATATTTTCCCCAACTGTTTGTACAATTTCTATTAAATCATTGTTCCTATCAGAAATTGTTTTACTATTCTTTTGGAAGGATATTGAGGGTGCAATAAGCCATCTAAAAAAAAAAAAAAAAAAAAAAAAAAAAAAAAAAACTAATATAAAACAGATATATATATATATATATATATATATATATATATAGTATATAAACAGTAGAGAATGGTATACAGTCTTAATTGTGGAAGTGGCTTGAGTTCGGCAATGTAAGCAAACATAGACGAATAAATGATACTCTTAGACTAATCAGACCGATCCCCGCACCATAGCGAGAAGCTGGAACGAAGAAAAACAAAACCTGGTAGGGGGGAGATGAAAAAAAGCGAAAAATTAGGGAAATACCAGGACCTCACTCGGGAAACGTGAGAACTGCTGAAAGCAAAAGTTAAAGTTGTGCCTAAAATATTTCATCCACTAGAGAATGTGTTAAAACAATCAGCAGGAGCAGCGACTGGGTGTGGTCGTAGGGTCACTACGTAGCTGGGTCCTTAACCATTTCCCTCCACATATCTGGGTTGAATGCGTTGCGTGTCTTGGGTAAGTCAACCTGACTAGCCCATCATCCCTCTCCATGTCAAACCTCAGCCAATATTTCCAATTTGATGGCTCGCCTTAGTCACAGACACGTGACCGTAGGTTCTATCGAGGGAACTTTCCGCGCTGGCTATCGATTCCATACTAGGAAGCCTTCAGCCAAGCTGCGTATTACGGCGCTGGCTACATGCATAGCTATGAAGCCCAGTCTAATCCATTGTGCAGGACTGCCGTTAACCTTACAAGAAGATTCCTCCACCCTTTGACAGTTTTAGGTTTTAAATTCAACTGGTTGTCTAGCCAAACTCCTTATTAGAAAAGCTTAGCAGAGGAACAGGTTTAGTCGCCAATGACCTGACCATGCGACAGATAAGTCGAATCAAGTATGAGTTAGACTAGAATTTGCTGGAAAGAAACTAGAATCGAGAAGAAATTTCCAGGTTATGGTAGATTATTATCTGCGAGGACACAGATACTGGAGGTTTAAGAAGAATTACACTCCCTCAGTTACGAATGATAAGCACTAAACATCTGCAGTGCACATACGAGAGTATGAAATAATCAGGAACTTTGAGACAGAAACGAAAAAACAAGTTCTTGTGGGTGTAAAAGAAGAAAACATGTTAAATTGTGGACATTGTTTATATTGTCATCAATAACTATGCACGAAGTTAAGCAATGTCGAGCCTGGTCAGTAATTAGATGGGTGACCACTTGCTGTAAGTTTGCTTATGTCGGTGGTGTAATGGATAATGGCTCTGAATTGTTGGTGGGAGTGTCGAGTTCCAATCCTCTCTGCGTTCGTTATATTCCCCTACACGCAAATACACTTGGGAAATGAATGAACTATATCACTAAAAAAAAAAAAATTCTTCTTACCATCTAAAAATATTTTCTGGCTTTAAATTTTTTTACAGTATGATCCACACTTTAAAAGGCACGTAGGCCACTCGAGGTAGAGGGTTACATTAGGAGGCCAAATAATCTGCAAATGGTTGATAAGTTGTAAAAATGAATCAATCAAATCAAATAAAAAATTGTTTAATCCTTTTTGTCTTCCTTTTTATTTTTTTAAATTTCTTCAGTTACACTGATGTCAGCCGTGCAGTGGCTTCAGGATTATTTAAATTTAGGTAGAGTTTATTTTATGCACGAGTTGCTTATTAAAAATTGATGGTGTGGCACAAAGGGTAACTATTCAAGATCTCTAGCTATGGAATCACTGGAAGAGTCTTCCCAATAATAAAGTCCTTTTTAACGGGTAGGTTTCTAACGGCAGTTGTTAACGGCCACCCCGCCCAGGCTCTAGCAATCAACGCAAGTGTCCCCCAAGGGTTGCTTTTCGCCCTGGGTGTCTTCGCATTTTACATAAATGTTCTGCCTAAAAGTATGTTCCGGTTATTTTTAAATATCTATGCTGATGTTACAACAGGCTGCACCTCCAAAACTCTAGATGACCAGAGATTGGAAGCTGATCTCTCTGCCGATCTAGCTCTACAGTGAATTCTAAATTGGCCCCATTATTTAATTTACGGAGGTAGATTGTTCTTGTTCCACTGCTCATGTCTAGGGATATCTTGTCTAGTACTTATTCAGTACTGATCAGTTATTGCTCGCCCTGTTTCCACTGAGTCCAATTATACACTGCCCGGCCCGGCTCGGACCGGCTCGGACCGGCTCGGACCGGCTCGGTTCGGCTCGGCCTGGCTCGGCCCGGCTCGGCCCGGCTCGGCTCGGCCCGGCCCGGCCCGGCCCAGTCATTGTTCACAGTTACTACGTCATCAAATTCAGGAACCAACGCTTTAATTTCACTCGGCAATTCGAGTGGTACTGAAATAGACCCATGTCTTGGAATCTGACAAAATGAGCAAAGATAAGAAATTTTTAAAATAAATTCTTGCACGGGGTGACAAATTTTCAGCACTTCCTAATAAATGGTTATGTAGGAAAAAGAAAAAAAATAATTGAAGCCGGGTAAGTATTCGAAGGGTGCTGAAAAGTTCTCAGCTAGGCCCATATCTCTAAATGAGCAAGCATAAGAATTTATTTGAATAACTTTTTGGTCGGGCCGAAAAATTGTCAGCATTTCCTCATAAATGCGTATGTGAAAGAAAGAAAGAAAGAAAGAAAGAAAGAAAGAAAGAAAGAAAGAAAGAAAGAAGGAATATGGAATAGGGTGCTGAAGGGATGGAAATAAAGTTGAAAAACAAACAGTAAGACAGGAAGAGAAATGAGTAAAGGGTAGTGAAGGGAAAGAGAGAAAGGTGGAAAAAGAAAGAAAGAAAGAAAGAAAGAAAGAAAGAAAGAAAAAAGAGGAACGGGGCAGTGAAGAGAGAAAAGTGGGAAGAGAAAAGGAAAGGAAACATGAAAAGAAAGAAAGAAAGAAAGAAAGAAAGAAAGAAAGAAAGAAAGAAAGAAAGAAAGAATGAGGAATAGGGTACTGAAGTGAAAGAAAGAAAGCTGGAAAAGAAAAAGTAAGAACGAAAATGAATGCGTAAAGGGTGGTGAAGGGAAAGAGAGAAAGGTTGGAAAAGAAAAGGAAAGGAAACATGAAGAGAAAGAAAGAAAGAAAGAAAGAAAGAAAGAGGAATCAGGTGGTGAAAAGAAAGAGAGAAATGTGGAAAATAAATGCAAAGGAAACATAGAAAGAAAGAAAGAAAGAAAGAAAGAAAGAAAGAAAGAAAGAAAAATGAGGAAAGTGTAATGAGGGGAAAGAGAGAAAGATGGAAAAGGAAACATGGTAAAAAAATCAAATGAAATTTGTGTTCTGAAGACGGAAACATTGGAGGGATGTAGACATATGTATACAGAGTAAATCTTATTTCCGCAAACAAATCTTATTCCCTGTGGAATGTTAAAACAAAGAAATAGGTCGCTGTATTTTTTTTGTTTTTTTTCCTAAAAGAACACTGAGGCCGTGAGATATCGGGACTAATTTTATCTGATATTCCCCCGTCGCACAGATTCAGCCTACTTAAGCAGACGTCCACAAATCTGTTGATCCTTTGTGCTTATATGAACATGTGTAGAGCGTGAATGCAATCTGAAATACTAATTTGTGCGCCTGTTGTTGTATGCACGTTTTTGTGGGAGGAGGCAACCAAAACTTTTAATATAAGTATTGTAAGTATTTGTATGAGGGTATGCTGAAAGGTTTTCAGCCAAACCCGCTCCCCAAAATCAGATCACGTGACGAAACAGATTTTTTTTTTTTTTTTTTTGGAAAGGCTTCTTGGCCGGATGGAGAATTTATTTAGCAGACCTGAGTATATTCACTTTGTCATGGGGACGGCGTGGGCTATGTGAATCATTAATCCGGAGTAGTGGTTTCGATTTCCATTGAGTTTCTTGGTCTTTGTAACCAGTTACCAGAACTAACTTAATTTTACTATATTACCAATATAATTAATTTGTATACACTATAGGCAAAGACCTTGGTTGTCACCCTTTTGATTTTAAAGAATCGCCTGAAAATTGAAGGTTAAGGGTCTTATTCAAAGATGATTTACTTAATCGCTTCAGGACAGAGGGACCTTGCCTTCCTGAAGAGCTTTATCATATATTCAATAATAATAATAATATTAGGTTGGTGCAAAAATAATGACGTTAAAAAACGTTAAAACGACATTATTACGTCATTATTTTTGCACCAACCTAATAATAATAATAATAATAATAATAATAAGCAAAATGATAGAGTAATTCTTCCAATTAGTGAAGAACGCGATTAAAAAAAAAAAAAAAGATATAGTAATACTAACTTAGTAACTACTAACTTCCCGTCCAGTGGAATGAAAAGAATGACAGAAACATTTCCATCGGATTTATACTAAGCTTTTTGATTGATTCCTCTTATGTGTGGCCTCATTCCCAATAATCATTAGACATGACGTTACGCTAGACTATTTCAAAATTCCGGCTTCCAGAAATACCAGGATATAAACAAAGGAATCCTAATTACCACACAGACATCACATTGGATCTTGATAATGACAGCGATGGTCGAAAGCACTTGAACGAACAATAACAAAATATGAACTTCGGAAAACTAACTGAAAATTTCAAGATGAGGTCGATCATTATCATGTTACGTAAGTTTCAGTTGCATGTCATTCACGCTGGCTGCCTTTCATTCGTTTTGACGCGTTGATTACCAGTACAGCCGTTTTCTCAAGACAAGCGACGCTTGTACAAAGATTTCTAATTTTTTGTAGATTATTTATGTTTACTTGCATTTAATTTTTAAACAAAACCTGAAGACAGACATACTGTGGAAATATTGTTGAATATTGTCAAAGATTATTCTTTGGTTTTTCTTTTTTTTATTCGCGCTCTCTTCTAAGTGTTCTTGTTAATAATAATAATAATAATAATAATAATAATAATAATATAAACCTCTTCATGATCAATATTCTGCCAGTACCAAACAAGCTGATGCAGACAAACCCCGTATCCTTTAGTGGTTACGTAGTGCAGACTTAAAAGTTGAAAGCGAAGGTTTTATTCTTGCTGCACAGGACCAATGCTTGTTAACTAGAAATTACCAAGCACACATACTGAAAAATTATTTTAGTCCAAAATGTAGATTCTGGGAGAAATATTCAGAAACACTTGGCCATCTTGTATCAATTTTCTTGGTATTGGCACCCAATGAATATAAAACACGGCGTGACAAAATGGGCCAATATCTGCATTGGAAAATATGTAACTTTTACGGAAAGAAAACTGCAAGAAATTGGTATGAACACCAGCAAGACCTGGTTACAAACATAGGACCCATAACACACTGACAGGACAATCAAAGCTAATCGCCCGGACGTCGTAATCAGGGACCTCAAAAAAAATGTTTTCTTATTAACATGGCGGTTCATACAGACAGAAATAAATCTTTGAAGATCTTCACATCTATCACAATACAAGGACATGGAAATCAAAATGTAAAAATGTGGCACATGAGGACATCAACAATTCCAGTTGTAGTTGGAGCCCTCGAATTGATTGGAATGGATGCCTGGTACCCCCAGTTTTAAAGAAACACAAAAAATTATAATCACAAGTACAGCTCACACCTTACGAAGGGCTTTATCTATGTAAAATAGATGTAATCGTAGGGTTTTTTTCTCAAACAATGTTCAGAGGAAAATATCATGGTGCCCTTTCTTAGGTCTCTGGTTAGGATCCGGAAATAAATGAATATACACCAGAAATCAAAGGAAATAATAATAATGATGATAATAATAATAATAATAATAATAATAATAATAATAATAATAATAACGAAATTATTCTATTTAAGTGCCTTAAAATTTTAGATCTTTTTTTCCGAATATACTTTGCTAATATATACTAATGCTAATCATAGGGGTTGCGAATTTAAAAATGTATGTATCCCCCACTCTCTACATCAATAGACGGCATGTACTAGTAGGTTAATTTCAGCATCTTAGCTTAGTTGAAGTTAATTAAACCAAGGAAGATATGCTTAGGCGATCATGTATCTTTCGATATATGACTGACTAGGCAGATTTTTTCCCGCAGTAGTTTGCCATTTCTTTCTGCGGTAGACCAGGTGCCATCCAAGGGTATAGAATACGGTCTATCCTGCTACTTATACTGGGTGAGAAGAGGAGGATTCATACCTTTCCCACGGGTATTAGCACGTAAGTAAATGTAATAGATGTGACTAGAATTTGAACTCGGCTCTCCGATTCCGCAATCCGAGCCACTATCCATTACTCCACCGTGTTTGCTAATTGTTAAATCCAGGTGTCCCTAAACTTTTGAAATATAGTGAACATATACAGGTCAGGGGAATAATGCAATGTAACGTCATCCCCTAGAATTTTTTAAAATCTTTACAACGAGGCCATTCTGAGAGAACGAGAAAAATTTACCAGGATTTATTATTAGTGGCCAGTCTTAACGATATAATATGCACAGGTATCATGTTCATAGAAGACACAGAAAGAAAACTGCAGGAACCCATAGACCAGGTAGTAAAAGAAAGCTAGAAGGAAGTACTGACCGTCAATTATATGAAGACAGAACGTATGGTTGTTAGCATAAAGGACAACCCAAGATACGAGCGATCAATTGGAGACGTCAAACTCGACAAATACAGAAATTTAACTATCTGGAAAATGTTCTAACAAACGACGGAAACGGAAAAAATGTAATACAGAACTCGGAAGGTGAATTCGAATAGCGAAAGAATCCTTCCAAAAATAAAGCAAAGTATAAAGAAACAGGAATATTTCGTTAGAAACAAAGAGTACCGGACTGCTGTGTAATATCAATACACGTGTACAACAGCGAATGCTGAACAATTTCCTCACATGAAGAGGAGAGTTGAGGCAACCAACAGAGATGTGGTTCAACAGAAGGATACTGAGAATATCATAGACGTTGCACGTGAGTAAGAAAGAGTGTTTAAATGCAATGGAAACAAAAAGAATACTTATAACTAGAATCAGGAAGAGACAGTTCAAATTTCTCAAACGCATTATGAGAAAACAGGGCTTGGAGAATTAAAAACTCACAGGACATTTTTCAAGTCTAGATATAAGAGGAAAACAGCGATTAGCCTACTTAATAAGTTTGTGCAAATGGATGGCAGAATAAGGTTTTGGAAGAATACTAAAAAGACAAACATTGTTGAAAGCCACAGAAGATAGGAAGTTATGAAGAACCATGATTGCTCACGTCCTGAAGGGACACTACCCATATAAAATGAAGATTCTTGATTCAAAGATTGAAATTTTGACATGCACATTAACAGAAAGATGCGTGAAAAATTTCTGCATGTCATTATTCAATGAGACACTTCTGCTTCGTACGCACTTTCGTGTCAGACATTATTTTACCAGTATGCCGTTCATGTAGTATCTGTAACAAGGAGAAGGTTCATTCTCTTATCATAGCGCAAAGATCAGCCTCTGACGGCATGGATGATCATCATAAAATGGAAAGCATTACTTTCGGGATGCCTCTCGTCTTTCTGCGTATATATATATATATATATATATATATATATATATATATATATATATATATATATATATATATATGGGTTTATATTATATTTTATTGTTAATATTGAGTTCGTAAGTAAAGTGTAGGATAGAGATTTTTCTCAAAGGGTTTCTTTCAGTTTGTTTTTATTTCTACTAAGCTGTTTGCTAATATGAAGATGCTGTCGATATAACGTAAGTATATGTGGAGGTGCTTGGTGGAATTATTGAAGACCTTTTCTACATGATACATGTAGAAATTAGATGGAGTCGATCCAAGAGTCGAACCCATCGTTACACCGCCGCTTTGGATATAGATGTTGCCACAGTGGGCGTAAAAAAGTTATTTATGTAATGCAGGATAGAAGTTTTCGCGGAATAGTTGGTCGAATTTTAGGAGGTGGGAACGATGGGTGATTGTACACTCTTTGCGCGACTATGTCTGTAGTTTCTTTGACTGAGATATTAGTGAATAAGTTTTCAACGTCTAGTTGGGCTAGGATCTCATTATTTAGTTTGTTAGACTGTAATATGGCGAGGAATTCGTTCGTAGAATTAATACTATATTTTCTAGGTAAGTTTAGGAGTACACGTTAGTTTGAGTTTTTTGCTAGTTGATATACAGGCGTTGGGATTTGGGAGATTATGGCATGTGGTTGCGTATTAGATTTGTACGTTTTTACATTACCGTATTAGTAGTAGTCAGAGTAATACCCACAATTTTGTGGAGATTGAGGTTCCGATCTCCGCGTTGTTAACTGTATGTGAGCAGTTTATTAATTCGTGTCTTCAGGAGGATGAGTCTTTTAAATCTTTTTTTATCTTTGTCGTTGAGAAGGGAATCAAGTTTTTTCTTGTAATCGGTTAATAATAATAATAATAATAATAATAATAATAATAATAATAATAATAATAATAATAAAAACAGATTTAAATACATCGGACATAGATAGATATATATTAGTATAAGAAAAAATACAAATAAACAAAATAATAAATAAATAAAATAAAATAAAATAAATAAATGTCATTCATTTTGCTCGGCCTCATTTCTAAAGGAATTCTAACTAGTGCAGAGGCATTACATTGGTTATTGAAAATGACTGCGATAGTCGAAAGCACTTGAAGAAACAATACCAAAATATGAACTTTGGACAGTTTATATACCCAACTTCGAGCACAATCCTCAAAACCTAATTCGAAAATTGGAAAATATAATAAAAAATAACTAAACAGACAGACCTTTTCGGTTGTTTTAAGCAATTTCTTTTGATAAATACTTGCTGCTTAAATATATCTTAAACACACACACACATATATATGTATATATATCATTCTTCATGTTTGTGCTACACACGTTTCCGGTCTCGTGACCTTCTTCAGGCAAATAAAATGAATAAATTTTTAAAAGGAATAAATTTTCCTTATGTTATTTGAATGTCTCATTGTTCCTTTTCTGTATTTGTTAGTGAGCCTTGAACACGTTTCTGGGCTGTTGGCAAAAGTGAATTTCTGCCTAAGTGTTAATAAAGCCATTAGGTTTGGTATAAGAAGTGGTGATGATAGATGTGTTGTGAGAGATGTCTTCCTATCCTTGTGTCTGTGCGTGTTCCTGTTAGCCTGCATAGCATATGTATATTTCTTTCCTCATATATACATACTGCCTTATAATAAGCAATCGGCATACACATATATGTATATACACATACACATATACATACATACCTCCACACACACATACGTGTAGCAGAAATATGAAGAATAAAATATATATACTAAAAAAATCCACATTATAACCAAAAACCTTTGAGGTTTCTCTTTTTTTAAAATATACATTTTTCTCTCGTTGGAACAACAATAACCTTTTCCATATATATATATATATAAAGACATTTTTATGTTTATACATTCTTTTTATAAATACAAATATTTAAGTAAATGCTCTGTTTATAATAAACAGTATTAATAACATTTACCGGCCTGAATGTCCGAGAAATTTTCACAGAAAATATACGTCCTCCGACAGGAATCGAACCTGTATCCTATACGGAACCGTCATATAGCCTGACGTGCCTTACCAATTGAGCCACAGTGGAGCGTTCGGTTAGCAAGGTCGATTTTACTGCTTTTAAACTACTATCTTCCATAAATCTCTCACGTACATTCATATCTGCTCACTGCGGATCCAAATGTAAACAAATGACGTCACACATTATGAAATGGACAAAGTCCGACAATTATTTTAAGACATTTTTATGTTTATACATTCTTTTTATAGATACAAATATATAAGTAAATGCTCTGTTTATAATAAACAGTATTAAACAAAATTTACCGGGCTGAATGTCCGAGAATTTTTCATAGAAAATATTCGTCCTCTGTGGCTCGATCGGTTAAGGCACGTCAGGCATGATAAACTAACACAGTCATTCTACATTAATCAATCTGATATAATATTTTTATTTTATTTTAGCGAAAAATGGCTTCCAGAAGCTAAACATGATATCAATAGATAGTAAAATGTTGTTAGAAACAAAAACAAAAGGAGTGTATACTGATGGCGATAGAAGCGGTGGAAACATCGAGTAATCTATTTCTCATGTTCACGTGAATGGATTGCAAATGGATGTTAAAGGTTAAAAAATGATATAGAGCAACAAGAAACAGGACGTTGTAGAGAGCCATAATTACCCAAGTCCTGAAAGAACTTTACATATAAAAGGAAAAGAATTCGAGTTGCTAAATAAAATTGGTTAGTTGATTTTGTTTAGCGGCATATCAAATTTTATGGTTTATTTAATGCCCAAATCTAAATATTTTGAAATCAATTTTCTTTTTTTTTCTACGCCTTCAACTACGGTTAAAATGTATTGTTGGCCATTTCGTTATATGGATTGTTACTAATTTTATTATAAATAGGTATTTTTATGCTTTCTTAGTGTTTTGATTTTTCTTTGTGTTTTCACTATTTGCCCGTAGCTTCGGGTCTGTGCGGACCTGAGGACAAAAGCAATTAAGATGTGGTACCACGCTCCTGAAAAACACCAATCTCCCGATCAGTCGTCTTGCTGCCGGATGTAGTTTCTCATTATATCCAGGACTGCTGAATAAATCATGGTTCTCTATTGATTGATGTATGTCAGATGTAGATTTACTCCTATATCAACACATCTGTATTTTTCCTGACACGATAAGGTTCTCTCTCTCTCCATCTTTTGGGACATCGTAGAGTGATATCCCATTCGTTTCTGACATGTCTTGTGTGGCTTCGCACGTGTACTGTATGGCCGTTGTATTCACAATAACCGAATGAATAGAGTCTTAAAATCTATTTTATATTTTATTTTTTGTTAGCAAAACATCGCATCACCAAAGACTTTCACCCCACCCAATGCCACTGAAAGAGTCCAGATTTGGTTTCCCGCTACTTCTGGCTTTTCGTAAGGTCAAAACTGGTGTTGAAAGGCCCTGGAAAATGCGACGAGGTAGCTGATAGCGATCCTTAAATCGGACTTACGCAGACTGTTTTGAAAAATAGAAAGGAAGGCTTTGACAAGCGTATGAAGTCTCAAAGGGGGTACTTTGAGGATTTTTGATTTTTCGATTATTTTTCAGTAATATTAAATATCTTTGTACTTTACAAAGACTTTGTACAATAAAATACAAAATGAATAAAATACAAACTGCTTCAAAAGTCTCAATGGACTTTAAAGGTCATAGCGAATTATGTGTGTTTTTGCTTACTATATCATTTCCGTTTTTTCTCAATGAAAAAACTTTACTATATGACTAGCGTTTTCAGCTGAGCGAGGATTAAATTTTAAATGATTTCCAAGCTTTTACACCCCTTGTCAAACTCGCCTGCACATTTTTTATGTGCCGTGTCTCCTCTGGAGCTGAGCGAAGATGGCTCTCCACAAGTTCCCCGTAATTATTTTTCTTAAAACTTCTTTGCGCACTGTGTCTGTCGGTTAAATGATGTGTCCGTCGTTTCAAATCTCTTCGTCATTTGTCAGGAGAGTGTCCAGTATTCACTGCCATATAGGAGATTACATATTACATAGCATCTCTACATTCTTTTCTTTGTTACTATCAATTTATTCCTATCTCTTAATACTTTGCTTAGCTTCTTAAATCATCCCTCCATCGATCCATATATATATATATATATATATATATATATATGCAGAAATATAGTTTTAAAGTATGCTATATTTATAAAATAAAGTGCTCAATATCAGAGATAGAGCGTATATAAATATAAATATATAAGTGAACATTGAAGTCAACACTGTTTCATGCTAAACATAAACGTCAGGCCTGACGATTGTGTCTAGCATTAAACAACCTGTCGCCTCTGAGTGTTGACTTCAATGTTCACTTATATATATATATATATATATATATATATATACTAAAAGACACAACAATATCGGGGTAACCAACAGACAATTTGCCAGAGACTTAATACCTTTTACAAGAAAAAATCCTGAACAAGGAAAGAAAAAAAAAAGACTAACAGGTAAACACTTACATGAGCAGTAAATTATAGTGTTCAAGGCCTAGATCATCTAGAAAGAGAAAAAAAAACGCTTAAAGGACAGCTTTAGTCGTTATTCAAGCTTCACACTTTCGCAATCTTCAGGTGACTATATACGAAATGTTAATAAAAAATTATCCGCATTTTCGTCAGACCATATCTTTAGACAAGAGTTCGGATAATTTTTGTATTTCCCTCGTATATATGCTTGTTTGTAGGATTTATAATAATATCCGTAACAAAAGTGGTAGTAATGAGACAAAGAGGAAAAGCTTTTAAACGACGCGTTTCGAAGACGTGATGAATGTTGGCTTCGGCTTCTTCAGGTCGAAATGAAAGACAAAACTGTGTGTCAGGAAAATGCCTTGGGTCTTTTGAAATGGGGGAATAAATTAGATTATCTTCACAGATCCGACGACCAGACATCAGAAATTTTAAATATTAAATTAAATTGTTAAGTAAGCCGACATTTAAGTTTTTATTAGCGTTTTTAATGCCCACACATGGTTACAAAATTTGACGAAAATTAGTATGAATTGCTAAGTTCTAAATTGTGTTTTAACCAGATGTGCAAGCGCACACTGTATTTTATACTTTTCCGTATATATATATATATATATATATATATATATATATATATATATATATATATATATTGATGCATGTTTCATTAAATAATATAGGCAAGTTTTTTTTCTATTTTAATTTTAAGTAAGTTCCTTTTATATTGTCTGATAAGCTTAATAACATTATCATTGAAAGACGAAAGGAAATCACCATATTGATACATGTTTTAATCCTAAGCTTTCGGCTTACATAAGCCATTATCAAAGATGACAATTACATTTCAATATATCAAACAATAAACGGACGAAACAATAATGATAGTCTGTTTTTGTTGCATGAAAAATTTCAAAGCAATGAAAAACTCGTATATACACAATATATATATATATATATATATATATATATATATATATATATATATATATATATATATATATATATATATATACATATAAATCCCGACGACATGCATTTAACGGATGTCAGAATTCATTGAAAAATACATCCCTACCCCTACCAAAACGTAACTAATAACTGATACAACAAAATACAGCGATAATGAACACGCAATCACCCCTTGTCTGGATGAATGGATTTCTCTGTATCCTTGGAAACGTGAATTATGATTTATTGCTGTGCCTTTAAAACCCAGTAATAAATAAATTACTCCAAAATTCGTTTGATGATGAAATGGAACTAATGTCTTTAATTTAATTACAAAATTAAATTCAAAGCTTTTAGCTTCCATTTTTGAAACATGGTTAGAACTGTGTAGCGAAAAAACATTTTAAATCAATTAATTTATAATATTAATGATCTGTAAATTTACATTGAGCACTATTTTGTAAAAATAAAAATATCTATAAGAACCCCGGATTATATATCTTACTGTTCTTTCTTTTTATTTATATATATATATATATATATATATATATATATATATATTCGAACTCCAGTCGTATCCAATTATATTCACTTATGTGCTAATATCATTGGGAAAGGTATTGATCTTCATCTTTTCCTTCCAGATATGGGTAAATAGCAGGACAGACTGGTTTCTATAGCTTTGGATGGCAACTGGTTTCGAAGTAGGACAACTCTCAATTCAAAACCAGCAGAACGTCGTTTGGGGAACTTGTGACACTTAGTGCACCAAGTCTCTGTATTCAGACCTTCAAAATGTGTGGTTGGTTCTGCACAAAGCCTTCACCACTCTAAGCAAATCATATGTGCTGGTGCCTGGTCTGTCGGTTCCTAGGAACTGAGCTGCTTGACCCTCATACGCCAGTTTCATGATAAACACAAACGGCAGGCCACGGGCGTTTAGCGTGAAATAATCTGCCACCGCTGTTTGTTGACTACAATGTCCACTTTTATATTTGCATACACTCTGCTGAGTGTATGTAAATATAAATATTGAGATATTGAGCGCTATAACTTATAAATAGAGCATACCTTAAAACTATATTTTATATTTAAATATATATATGTGTGTGTGTATGTGTGTGTGTGTTTATGTGTGTGTTATCATTTCACCCCAAACAAGACAGTAGAGCTACTCTGAGGCTAGGGGTTACCAAGTGTGAAAGAATATGAGATAAAGAAAAACATTATTAAGGAGAGAGAACAATAAAAGAAAAGGAATTAAGAAGACAAAAGATAACAATTGACATTAAACACACACACACACACACAAACACACACACAAACACACACACGCATATATATATATATATATATATATATATATATATATATATATATATATATTGCACGAAATCAATTTGAAAACGCGATAAAACATGATTCTGTCGCCAGAATGAAAGGGGGACAACTCATATCGAGTTATACTTATTATAAAACCCAGGTTGTTTCTCTGTGTGTGTTCGTTTATATATGGGATCGGATTTCCTACATTTTTCAACCGATTTCAACAAAATTGCACTTTTTTTTTTTGGCAGGTAGTGTTTCTTATTGTCTTGCACACTTTTTTTTTTTTTTTTTTACATTCAGAATGCTTTAAAAATTCCATTTACAAGACAATTGTTTATAATAAAATTCCATTCAATCGGTAGACTCATAACGATTGAAAACAATGTTTTTGTTTGAGTTTGCCTTTGACCAATTCGTAAAAACAAAACTAATTAAGACATGCGTGTCCGTCAACCTTAAACAATAATCTTTGTCAATTTTATTTTTCAGTCTTTATGATGGTCGATACTTGATCTATCTCTTACTGTTACATCCCCGGGCAACGCCGGGTTCTCCTGCTAGTTATAATATAAATGTAAACAGGATGAAAACAGATAATTGCTGCATCAGTTTTTTTTTTATCCTTTACTGGCAATGTTGAAAAGACATAAGGTAAATCAAGGGAAAATGTTCTATGAAGCAATAAATGGGCTAAGAAAATTTTACTTTCAGAGCCATTTGATAAAGTGAAAACATGCTTCTCTAATATGAAGCCTGTGCCTGTCTTTTGCTACGCAAATACTTAATTCGAGGTCGAACTTTAGATAAACACACACGGGACCCTTGGGGACCATTGCGGAACCTTAGAGTTCCGGGGAACACCGGTTGAGAAACACTGCTATAAATGGAAGCGTCAAATGATCAATGAAAAAAGTGAAGTTAGTTTGTTTTAATCTGATAAAAATCGACCATACATACGTCCATGATGGCTGTAGACTCGTTACCTGAGTATGACCGTCACTGATCTACACGGGTTTGGAATTTCAGAGTTTTCTTTCTCCTAGAGCGGTTGCCAACCAAGGCAGAAGAGCCCATTCTGTTCTACTATTTAATGCATTGCTGAGAAAGATGAATTCGTAGCTTTCTCAAGGTTATTTGCGCGAAAGTGAAGGTAATGAACACGAAGGGAATTCTAAATTTACTGAATTACCACTCCGGACCCTTAAGCATTACAACCCCTCCCCATATATATATATAAATTATATATATATATATATATATATATATATATATATATATATATATATATATATATGTGTATGTATGTATGTATATATATAAAACAGAATGGGCAAATACGAGCGAGCAATTAATGTAAGGTATTATGTATATTTCTTCATATATATATATATATATATATATATATATATATATATATATATATATAGTTAGTTAGTTTATGAAAAACTAGGTAATCCGTATGGGTAAACCTAAGGAGGATAAAATCCAGAGAGCTCAATGTAAATCCAGAGCAAATAATTTTTTTGTTTGGAAGTAAAGTCTGATGATCCGTAGTCCTTTTAAAAGTGCAGTAGTGAAATAATTTATTAGATGGAACCTTAAAGTGGTCTGTTTTTATTATATATATATATATATATATATATATATATATATATATATATAATATTGCATGATGTAATATAACAGAGCTATTAAATATATTTTAATAAATATACATAATACCACGACTCGGAATTTCATGCACAACGCAATCTTCAGTGCTGGATATGCGTATTACGACACTCATAAGTAAAACTTTCCTTTGAATTATTATATATTTTATTAAACTTTTCTCATCTTCATTATTTACATTATTCGGACTATTGTCCTCATCTTTGTCGCCATATTTATTACAACGTTTCGGCCGTTGTACGGTCCAGCCTTCTTCATGTGGTTGGAATGTTGAACTGAACCCTTTATTTCGCTCACTGTGGTAGACTGTTCTAGTTCCACGTTTGATGGATGTCAGCTACCAATTATCTCCTGTTAATGTTCCCTCTGAAAGTTCTCCACTGCCTTAACCGTGTATTGAACTCACACTCTTTGGGTCCTGTCACTGGATCTAAGCAACGCCTTTATCCACTGTGCTATGTGTCCTTTTCTCATCTTTATTATAATTGTTATTCTAATTTAATGTAGTTATTCGTGACTAAGACGTACCCGTAATTTTGGACAACGATATACTGTAAATCTGTTTGGAATGTGTGGTATTTTTTGATTTTTGTTAGAATTATATCTTAATTTAACATTTGTTCATCTTGTCTATCCGGTTCATATATATTGACTAAAAATAAGAAGTTTTGTTGCTTGTATTGTCTTGTCATTTTTTTTTTCTTTCAAAAGAAAATTTTTACTTTTGAAATCCTCCAACATCTGAAAGGCACTTAGAACCATAAATTGAAACTTTCTTTACATAATTCTAGAGAAAAAAAAAAAATGTTTCAAAACAGAAAACAAAAGATGAAAATTTAGTTTTAAGCAAGTGGGGGGGAATCCGCGTGTTTTTAAATTTCTATATGAAGCATCAAATAAAAAAGCTGAAAATAAAACCTTTGTCGCCAATAAGTTTGATTATTTAATTAGCTATATTGTTTATAAATACGTGCTAGTCGATCCCAGAGGTAAAGCATTAATATGAAATTAAAAGGAGACTAATTAATAAAAGTTGACAAGAAGAAAGATCTGTTGCTTAATTCTGCTAAAGAAAACATCAAACCAGGGGTCAAAGATAATCAGCCCCCCAAAATATATATTTATTATTTTCTCCACAATTACTAGCGTTTGTTTTGTTATTACATTAATTGAAGTTGGGCCGTAACTAGTGATATAAACAGATAATGTTATACTTTTATATCAGTATATTTGAATTTATTTTCGTAATGTTCACCCAATACAAGGCCCAAGGGTCATTCAAGGTAGAGTGTTAATGTGTGTTTAGGATAAGAAAGGGCAAGATGAGAGGAAAGATAGACAGCTAATTCTAGACTTGAAGAGGTAAGATTTAATTATAGAATGAAATTTTAAAAGTTCAATCGATGACGTTAGGAGTATAGAGCTGAATTAGACTTTAGAGGAACCGGAAACCCAATCCTAAACAGGGAACAGGGGATAAATATCTACTCCAATTCAAAGTGTGAACCGGATGATATGCTAACTTATCTACTCCTGTTGGGAGGGTAGAAAAATAGTAATAATTACTGAATAAAATTTCAAATTTCAGGCAGAGTTGGCCTGAGAGGTTTAAGTTTCATCTCTACCCCACCAAAGACAGCATGACCAAAATCACTTTAATATTTATTCAATGAACTTTGCCTGTCGTAATATATGTTGGTAATTCTAATCATTTTTCTGGATCTTCATTTTTTTTCTTTCACCTTACTATCTGCATATAACTTAATTCCTAGTATTTTTATCTCCCCTTCTTTGTTTTAAACTTTCTGTTAATATTTGGCACAGTATGAATATATATATATATATATATATATATATATATATATATATATATATATATATATATATATATAAGTGAATGTAGATAATAGCCAACGTGGATAACACTACTCGAAGTTTCATGAAATTTATGCAATCTTCAGGTGTGGAGAATCTCCACACCTGAACATATATGTTTCATAACATTGATTACTGTATTTATAACACCCGAGGAATAAATATACTTACGTACGTGCAAGTATTTATACGTGTATGTACATTTTTTAGCCTACCCATTTATATATATATATAAGTGCATGTGTGTGTACGTGTGTGTATATATACATATATTATATATACATATATATATATTATATATATATATATATATATATATATATATATATATATATATATATATATATATATATATATATATATATATATATTCAAACATATATTGTTAAATATAACAGACAACAAATGTGTATTATGTTTCATCATGAGCCGTTCTAAGCTTCGTGTAGTGTATTTAGTGTCCATATAACCACTCGGCTTGGAACATCTCGAGGCGGTGTAATAGTTAGCAAGCTTGTCTCGCTAGAACAATTATTAGTGAGTTCGATCCTTTACTGGGTGCCTGCTTCTTTTGGCTTTGTGTCACATCTAAGCTCCGCTTAGAAAATCACTATAACCACTCTGATGATGATTCATGTGAGCTGAAAGCTTAGTTCAAGGAATATTCAAATTTTGTAGAATTTTTGTCTTTATTTTATCCCGAAACTAAAGCCATTATACTAAGCTTAGAACAGCTCATGATCAAACATAACAGACATTCGTTATTGTTATATTTAACACACACACACACACACACACACATGCATATGTATATATATATATATATATATATATATATATATATATATATATATATATATATATATATATATATATGCGCACATATTAAAGTCTGTATAAATTACTTGCATATTAATTTATTGTTAATTCTTGAGGCCCATATATTTAAGAAAGGTTTTTATAGCGTGGTTTACTGGACGGTGGAGTCTGTTCACTTTCTAAAAAGTGGATATTGGGACTTAAAACTTTAAAACTTTATAGCTGTTTCATAAGCTTCCCTCTAATCCATAATGCTTCTCTGTAAGCCTGAATATTTTTCTCCTGAATAGATAACATGCCCTTTGCAGGACTCCGTCCTTGTAACCATCTACTATAATAATTCAAATGGTGGGTAGAGAATGCACATGCATCCACGAGCAACCCTCGTTATCCACCTTCTTCTCCAATTGGGTCTCTTACTCCTCAAGTCCATGAGAGAGCTTGTCTCGATGCCTTGGATCAGTACGAGGTTTCTGAGGAATTCTTTTACCTTGATTGCTGGGCAGACGTGACATATCCACTCGGAACATCAAGCATGTATTTTCTTTCCTGGATTGATTGTCCCTTCATTAAAGGTACTGGAGGTAGAGGTTTTCTGTTTTGGGGCGTTATCCGCCTGATAGGGATCCGAACATTCGAGTAACTCCAAAGGAGGCTATCCTCTTGTTATGGTCCAGGTTAGGACCAAGGAAGAACAACACGAACACAAGAGTAGAAATAACAAAGGTATGTTACACGAAATAATGATACAAGATGTGGAAGGTGTTAGTATGACTGTCAGTCTGGTTTGGAGTGAACTACTATCGACTCGACTCGATTCTGTATCTAGCCACACCCCCACAAGGGTTGCATGTGGCACAAGGCCGAGTTTAACGTGGGTTTCCCGAGCCCATAGGCTCGGCCAAAAAATGCCCGTAGAAACTGTAAAAACAGAATCGGGTTGGTCAACCTCCCCGAACGACACTTCGGCGGAGCCTCGTCCGGGTTCCTCTCTGCTCAGAGGCAGAGAGTTCGACCGTCAAGCCGAGAAGCTCGGTTTCCGAATCATTCTGTAGTTCCCGGTGGGACCTATTGATGCAATGATGAAGGGTACTGCTACAGCTGTATCTCTGGACAATTCTCTTCAAGTTATTTATACAAGCAACTTCTGCACGAGTGTCCGTCTCTCTGCCTACAAGTCTTCCACTAACCAATGTACATATGAAACCAATAAAAAGAAAAAAGAAAAAACTATCAAACCCAACTTAAAAAAAAAAACAAAGTAAACCCCTCGTATACCTACGCCACCGTGAGGAGTCTACGTTCCAACTTCCCAGAAGTGGAACACTATCTTTTCCAGTCTAAACTAAACATCTTGTTACTTTCTGAAATCGGTATCAACGTTTTATACACACTAACGGAGTTCACAGTCTCGGGTTAGTCATCTCTTATAGCCAAAAATGACCACCTAAATTGCCTCTGTCACAAATTCGGAGCCTACATAAAGGATTCATTTCCTTATGGTAGCGACGCTAAAAACGAAGAACTCGATCTCTTCTATATGTCCTTCCTTGTGAGATTTATCCCTAGTACCACATTCGTTTTTTCTCTTTACTGTCCTCAGGATGAAAGTACGGTAATCTTCGACCGAATATCTGAGAAGAATGATAATATCCTCACTCAATTCCCCTCGGCCAAGCATCATTTCTTCGGTGACTTCAATATCCAACATAAAGAGTGGCTAGTCCACTCCAACAAAACCGATGTTGACGGCAGATATTGTAGAGACTTCTTCATCGCCTATGAACTAACACAAATCACCGGAGAACCTACCCGGGGCCCGGACAAGACGGTACATCAGGCGAACCTCCTCGACCTCTTCCTAACCTCCTGCCCTGATAAATGCTTATCAAAAGTGTTACCTCCACTAGGCACGTCAGACCATTCCCTAAGCAGTGTCCAGATTGATGCCAAACCTAAGGCATCCTCTGATGTGCCGTTCCATAGAACGATGTTTCGCTATGCGAAGGTAGACTGGGACAGTTTTCGATACTACATCAAGCATGCTGGCTCAAAAACTGCTGCCCTTATCCCTGATTGGATCCTTTCTGGAATGGAGAGTTTATTACAAAAAAAATCTAGTCATCCCTACTTCACCCCTGAATGCACTGCAGCCATAACTCACTGAAAATACTACTTCAATATCTATCGCAATGAGCGATAGATATTGAAGTAGTATTTTCATGCGTCTTAATGAGGGATTGGCTAGCCGCCCTAGTAGACGGGTATCCTCGAATACGAGTGGCCAACTATTATTATTATTATTATTATTATTATTATTATTATTATTATTATTATTATTATTATTATTCTTTCTTGCTTGATTTTAATATGTCAGTTTTTAGTGCACATATTAAGGTTATTAGTTTATTCTATAGGAGGACGTAAATGTTAAGGTTTGTTTCCTGCATTGATTGATTGGTTTGTTTTTTTATGGTTTATCAACCTTTTGTATGATATTTAAAGCAGAAATATATTTTTGATTGTAACAATAATTATTTATTTTCATTGTTTTTTCAGGAGTGAATATTGTATTCACATTTTTGGGAGATAATAATGATAATCAAATAAAATTCCTACTATTTGATCCATAGATAGGAGAGAATATCTCTCGATCTCTCTCACTCTGTCTCCTTCTTAATCTCTCTCTCTCCTTCTCCTTTTTCTCTCCATTCATCTCTTTTGTTGTATCGTCGAGGTGAATGATACGCAGAGAAGAATGAGTCTTTAGTATATTTATTTAGCAACAGCATCCGGTGCTAACGGATACACACAATAAGAAAACAGAACAATAAGTTACAAAACAATTAACAAGACAACTTACAAGGAATTGAGGAGGGTCAAATGCTGTATAGCCAAGTCCTTAACCGTAGACTCTTTAAAACCACGAGTCAGGCCATCTGGTAGAGTACTGAAAGGGTGGTAGCAACTCTACAACATCTCTATATATGTATAATGAAGTTGATGATTTCAGTAGACAAATGGGCCATATCACGTTGAAACATATCTCGTTCAAAATTGTCGCTAAACTGACCAATGTTCATGTTGTTCTATTTTTAAACGTCTCAGTCATAATCAAAAGCAACATGCTGTCAGCCAAATCTGTTGTTACTTACATCCTGGTACTTGTTGAATATAAAATATACCTTTCATACCGTATACTCTTCAGGTTTAATCTGAGAAAGTGTGCAATGAAAATTCGGCAATCAATCTCAACGGTTTACCTTAATGATACAGTAAATGCCGGCAATGTTTTTGTTAATGGAAGCTAATTTCCTTCCCCTATAAAGAACGATAAAATACAATTGAGTTACTTCCCTTGTCTGTGAAGACGAGCGCGCCACTACTGAATTGAACAGGGAGATATGCTGACACGCGAGTGAAATTCATTGTTTCAATCCATGCAACACTTGCTTTTATCAGACACTGAATAAATAAAGGCCGTTTATTTATGAGTTAAAATACACTCGTCTTTTATTTTTATTCGTTTTTGTTTGACACAACAGCTTGGGATATAACAGTTTTGAAAAGTTTACAAAACGGATTAAAAAAGGTCTGGAAAACCTCAAAAACATTGAAAGTGATGAATTGATGAAACTTTTGACAGAAGATGCAGCACAAACAAGACTTCTTCAAACTTAGAAAGCCATCTACCAGTTGCAATGCGTTTTTGACAAGCCTCAAGAAAATTGTGAGGGAAAGAAATTCCGCATGAACTTAAGGAAAAGAGCATTGGTCAAGATTCAAACAGTTATTTTACTTTTCTCACTGAGCTCAGAAAACGTAATATAAGAAACTCGGTGGCCATGAAAAAATAGATTTATTAAAATATATCCAAACGAAGGAAATAGAATCTGAACAACGGGCTTAGAGAATTCAGTACTCATTGAGCATATTGTAGGCAAAAGTAATAGTGATTAATCGACTTAACGAGTTTGTGTGAATAGATGGCAAAACAGGGACATAAAGGGAGGGTAAAACGTAAAAAATATTTAGAGCAAAAAGAGACGGGAAGCTGTGGAGTGCCATGTTTATTCACATGCTGAAACGAATTAGTACATAAAATAAGAGCATTAACTAATTTCAGATGTACTAAGTATAAAAAGGGGAATGAGAACATTTTTCCCTCGTCGATTGAATAAAGTGTTCCGTTCGAAATTTGGAGGTTACTAAGAATGACGATAGAGACCTGAAGAAGGCCGGAGGGTATAGTGGTCGAAACGTTTTTGAAAAGAATAATACTAATAGTCAAGCCATATAATAATAATAATAATAATAATAATAATAATAATAATAATAATTCTGTATCAAAAAAATTACAACGAAAATATTATCTTAATTCTTAGGTTCTTAAATGGCAAAACTCTCTGTTAAAACAAAAGAACACCTTAAAGCCCTGTGAATCCATGCCCTTGATACATATGTATAGCACATTATATGTATTTATCTAGTATATATTATTTTAGAGTGACAAAGAAAATGCTGTGTTACAACAGTTCAACACTTGTATAACGAGTCGCAGACCAGAATTGTGTTGTCATTTTCTTTGAGAATCGAGTGAGACTTTCGTCTTCGTCTCTTACTTGTTCTTGCAATATGAGACATCGGGTGTGGCTGAACATTGGCAAGTTTTGCTTCGTTCTTATTACAACAACACTAAGTAAATGATATCTATTCTGCTAACATCTGCTGGTTGGCTTTTATTTTTCCAATTTTTCCCACAAAATGAACCACACACAAGCCCACCATTTACTTCCTTTATTTCTTTTTTTTCTTTTTTCTTATATTTTTTGTTTTTGTTTTATCACATTCGTTTTTTTGTTTTCTTTTCTGAAACTCCCCCTATTAATGGAATAAATCTCTTTTCTTTCTTTTTCTTTCTGTTCTGAAACCCTCCCTATTAATAGAATAGATCCACTTTCTTTTTCTTTCTTTCTTTCTTTCTTTCTTTCTTTCTTGAAACTCTCTCTATTAA